>OY848917.1:17387244-17897244 GCA_963693285.1 Xestospongia muta | reverse complement strand
TTAACACAAAAAGGAGCCAATCTAAACCTTGTTGACAAAGTAAGTGTTCATGTACATAAGATAAATGTAAGTCTTTTTTCATAAAGACAGACGTTAGTTGTTTTACTAATGTAATGAATTTTGATATATTGTCTTGTACAAATGTGCCAAATATTATGAACATCATAAGAAGAGGATACAAAACCCTTATGACAATATTAGGATAGTAATAGTGTAATTTGTTTTTATAACATGTGCACCAACCAATTTTCTTACTTATTATTGGCCATCAAGAGATAGATAAACATACTTTTTCCATGAATATTGCAGTAATTAGTTCAGATGTTGACACATAAATAGTAGTGAAGAACATGTGTGAAGCATGACTTGGCTTTGTTTTGATTTTTCATTTAAAATTGTTTAAAGGTAGAAGTATTGTGTACGTGGCTACCAGTGTACTTTTAAATCTGAGTGTAATTATAGTACCAGTA
This sequence comes from Xestospongia muta, assembly GCA_963693285.1. Lineage (NCBI taxonomy): Eukaryota > Metazoa > Porifera > Demospongiae > Haplosclerida > Petrosiidae > Xestospongia > Xestospongia muta. The sequence goes on along the minus strand of OY848917.1, from coordinate 17,896,774 downwards.
TATTGTTCAAATGACTTGCTAGTACCTATCTTTTTCTCTGCAGCTGTAGACATTGTCATTGCCAAGTTAGAGCATTTCAAAGTGCATTGCTAGCTAAGAGAGAAACAGACAGACAAATACATGCACACACACAAAGCAAGTACTGTAATCCTCGCCCATGAAATGAGTAGCAAGGGCTAATGAAAGTCGTTAATAGACCACATTTCCACACAAATGGTGGACATAAGAAAGGGTTGAAATTAGTTTCAAAGTTTTTTTTTGCTGAAAGAAAATTAGAATTATTTTTATCTTTTACATTATTTGAGGTCCTGATTGTGAGGGGTTTTTCACATTTTAGTCATATTGTCTAGAAATGTTCAAACATTTAATTATTTCATTATTTATTTATGAAAGTATTACTTTTCTTTCTTAGTGAAGTAACGAGTCCACTTTTAAAAAGCCAGCTTTGTTTTTTTTTTTTTAATATGAAGACTTTCATAGTTTCTCAGATGCAGATAATGTTTGTTACTGTAGTAGAGTTATGAATATTATAATAAGAGAGTGATATAGAAATGTTGACTGACATGATAATATTTAATAGTCTAATAATGTAAAGACAAGTTGTGTGTATTTGTACTGTTACTGTAAAGTGTTAATGGTCTAATCTTACAATTGATGGTTTATGTGTTTTTCTAATAGAAAGGATGGACAGCTCTTCATTATGCAAGTTCTCGAGGAGATAGAGGTATTGTTGAAGTATTAGTCAAGCATAATGCTGATATCAATGCTGTTATTAAGGTAATTGATATCATGAGAATGAAGTGGAATTTTTAAACTGTGTGAATAGATAGTAACTTTTAGTAAAGACATAACATAAAGATTATAACGATAAACAACTACTGTGTCTGACTTAAACAAGTCTATCAGACTGCTATTTACAATAATTAGAAAAGATTAACAATTATTTTTATGCAAAACATTGTGATTTTACACAAGGTATATTGTTTTAGAAGTCTTATTTTGAACACTTTTGACAATGAAAGTGTTTTTATAAAGAGCTAGGAAGTAGTTTCTGTGTGAGAAACCAATTTATTTGTATTTATTAATTACTTATAATCATATATATAGAATGTAACAGAGGTCATTAATATGAAGAAAGGTCAATAAGTCAGTATTTTATTCTACCACGAGGCCTGTTCTATGTTGAGTATACTTGAGTTCCTTCTTCAGTAACCATTGTTCCTGATGCTTATCTTAAGGAGATTAGATTTATTTGTCTTTTATCAGTAAAGAAATATGCATACTTAGAGTACATTGCTAGTTCTATTCTGTACTGATAACAATCCACACATAAATTACAATTTCCCTATTCAATATTATTGTTCTAAGTTATAGCAATGCTCTGTTGTATATTATACCTTAAGTAATTTCATCCAACCTACATGGATCCAACCTACATGCATAATAATAACAATGAAAAAGACATTGTGAAAATCTTTAGCTAGTATATAATTTAAATATAAAATAAGACAAAGAAATAAACAAAAGGTCTAAAGTTCATTTAATGTAAGGATGGCAATAAAAAAATCTGAAACAAGTCCAAAGTATGAATGAATGGCAATTCTAAGTGTATTGAATAGAATTTTGTCATTTTCTTCACTTACTATTCTTTTATTGTTTCCACATTAATGATGCTGTCATTACTTATCATCTGAATGTGTCCTTTACAATATAATAGGAGGCAAGTGTGATATATTTTAATGTAAATTCTAATTGTATTGAATGCAATTTTGTCATTTTCTTTACTCTATTGCTTTTTGTTTCCACATTTATGATGCTGTCATTACTCATCTTCTGAATGTATCCTTTACAACATAATAGGAGGTAAGTGTGATATATTTTAATGTAAATCCTAAATGTATTGAACGCAATTTTGTGATTTCATTGACTCAATTTTTTATTGTTTCCACATTTATGATGCTGTTATTGCTTGTCATCTGAATGTGTCCTTTAAAATATAATAGCTGGTAAGTGTGATATATTGTAATGTAAATTCTGATTGTAGTAAATACAGTTTTGTCATTTTGTTTACTCTATTGTTTTTTGTTTCCTCATTTACGATGCTGTCTTTACTCATCTTCTGAATGTGTCCTTTACAACATAATAGGAGGTAAGTGTGATATATTTTAATGTAAATCGTAAATGTATTGAACGCAATTTTGTGATTTCATTGACTCAATTTTTTTTGTTTCCACATTTATGGTGCTGTTATTGCTTGTCATGTGTCCTTTACAATATAATAGCTGGTAAGTGTGATATATTGTAATGTAAATTCTAACTGTATTGAATGCATTTTTGTCATTTTGTTCACTCTATTGTTTTTTGTTTGCACAATTATCATGCTGTTATTTCTTGTCATCTGAATGTGCCTTTTAAAATATAATAGAATGTAAGTTTGATAGATTGTAATGTAAATTCTAATTATATTGAACGCAGTTTTGTCATTTTGTTTACTCTATTGGTTTTTGTTTGCACATTTATGGTGCTGTTATTGCTTGTCATTTGAATGTGTCCTTTACAATATAATAGCGGGTAAGTGTGATATATTGTAATGTAAATTCTAACTGCATTGAATGCATTTTTGTCATTTTGTTCACTCTATGGTTTTTTGTTTCTACATTTATGGTGCTGTCATTATACTCATTATCTGAATGTGTCCCTCACAATATAATAGCAGGTAAGTGTGATATATTGTAATGTAAATTCTAACTATATTGAATGGAATTCTGTCATTTTGTTCTCTTTATTGTTTTTTGTTTGCATATTTATGATGCTGTTATTGCTTGTCATCTAAATGTGTCCTTTACAATATAATAGCTGGTAAGTGTGATATATTGTTATGTAAATTCTAAGTATATTGATAACAGTTTTTTTCATTTTGTTCACTCTATTCCATTTTTTTTCATCATTTATGATGCTGTTATTACTCATCATCTGAATGTGTTCTTTTACAATATAATAGTCGGTAAGTGTGATATATTATAATGTAAATTCTAAGTATATTGATAGCAATTTTTTCATTTTGTTTACTCTATCACTTTTTGTTTTCACATTTACGGTGGTGTTATTACTTGTTATCTGCATATATCCTTTACAATATAATAGTGGGTAAGTGTGATATATTGTAATGTAAGTTCTAAGTATATTGATAGCAATTTTTTCATTTTGTTTACTCTATCCCTTTTTGTTTTCACATTTACGGTGGTGTTATTACTTGTTATCTGCATATGTCCTCTACAATATAATAGTTGGTAAGTGTGATATATTGTAATGTAAATTTTAAGTATATTGACAACATTTTTTTCATTTTGTTTACTCTATCACTTTTTGTTTTCATATTTACGGTGCTGTTATTACTTGTTATCTGAATATGTCCTTTACAAAATAATAGTTGGTAAGTGTGATATATTATAATGTTAATTCTAAGTGTATTGAACTTTTTTTATTTCCATACATTATTACTTGTTATTTGAATGAGTCATTTAAAATATGCTGATATTTATGCAAAATATATCTTATATGTAATAACTACATTTATTTATGTACATAACAGTATTATTTGTATTGTTGACATTGTTTTTAGAGTTCCTGTATGCTAATAAAATAATATTTGTACTGTTTTGCTAATTGTTGAGAGTGATTTGACTGATATTATAAATGAGTAGATATAATATTGTCTCATTTATAATGTTACTAGTGTACTCATATATAGCAGTGTTGGTATAGACAATATAATGATGTTATGATATGTTCTTCTGGTTCATGTTAATGTGGTTATTATAATATATTTAGGAGAGATCTACTCCAGTCATGTTAGCAGCAAAGAATGGACACAAAGATGTTGTTTTGATTTTAGCACAAAAAGGAGCCAATCTAAACCTTTTTGACAGAGTAAGTATTCATGTACATATGTTATATGAGAAAAACTGTATAACTGAAGATGTAAGTCCCTTTCCATAAAGTTAGCCATTAGTTGTTTTACTAATATAATGAGGTTTAAATTTTTAAAAAAATGTCAAATGTTATGAAGATCAGAAGGAGAAGAGAATACAAAATCCTTACGATAATATTAGGAAAATATTAATATAATTTATTTTTATAACGTATACACTAACCAATTTTCTATCTTATTTCTATTGGCCACCAGCAGATAGATAAACATGCTTTTTCCATAAATATTGCAGTAATCAGTTCAACATGTGTGTCCATTCAGATGTTGACACATAAATAGTAGTGAAGAACATGTATGAAGCATGAGTTGGCTTTGTTTTGATTTTTCATTTAAAAATTTTTAAAGGTAGAAGTATTATGTACGTGGCTACCAGTGTACTTTTAAATCTCAGTGTAATTATAGTACCAGTATATTGTTCAATTTACTTGCTAGTACCTAATTTTTTCTCTGTATCTGTAGACATTGTCATTGCCAAGTTAGAGCATTTCAAAGTGGCAGTACATTGCTAGCTAAGAGAGAAACAGACAGACAAACACATGCACACACACACAAAGCAAATACTGTAACCCTCGCCCATGAAATGAGTAGCAAGGGCTAATGAAAGTCGTTAATAGACAACATTCCCACACAAATGCTAGACATAAGAAAGGGTTGAAATTAGTTACAAAGTCTTTTTTGCTGAAAGAAAATTGGAATTATTTTTATCTATTACATTATTTGAGGTCCTGATTGTGATGAGCTTTTCATATTTTAGTCACATTGTCTAGAAATGTTCAAATATTTAATTATTTCATTATTTATTTATGAAAATATTACTTTTCTTTCTTAGTGAAGTAACAAGTCCACCTTTTAAAAGCCAGCTTTGATTTTTTTTAATATGAAGACTTTCATAGTTTCTCAGATGCAGTAATTATCAGACAGAGATAATGTTTGTTATTGTAGTAGAGTTATGGATATTATAATAAGAGAGTCATATAGAAATGTGGACTGACATGATGATATTTAATAGACTAGCAATCTAAGGACAAGTTGTGTGTATTTGTACTGTTATTGTAGAGTGTTAGTGGTCTAATTTTACAATTGATAGTTTGTGTGTTTTTCTAATAGGGAGGATGGGCAGCTCTTCATTATGCAAGTTCTCAAGGAGATAGAGATATTGTTGAAGTATTAGTCAAGCATAATGCTGATATCAATGCTGTTATTAAGGTAATTGATATCATGAGAATGAAGTGGAATTTTTAAACTGTGTGAATAGATAGTAACTTTTAGTAACGACATAACATAAAGATTATAATGATAAACAACTACTGTGTCTGATTTAAACAAGTTTATCAGACTCCTTTTTGCGTCACAATAAGTAGAACAGATTACTAACAATTATTTTTATTCAAAACATTGATTTTACATAAGGTATATTGTTTTAGAAGTCTTATTTTGAACACTTTTGACAATGAAAGTGTTTTATAAAGAGCTAGGAAGTAGTTTCTGTGTGAGAAGCCAATTTATTTGTATTTATTAATTACTTATAATCATATATATAGAATGTAACAGAGGTCATTAATATGAAGAAAGGTCAATAAGTCAATATTTTATTCTACCACGAGGCCTGTTCTATGTTGAGTATACTTGAGTTCCTTCTTCAGTAACCATTGTTCCTGATGCTTATCTTAAGGAGATTAGATTTATTTTGTCTTTTATCAGTAAAGAAATATGCATACTTAGAGTACATTGGTAGTGCTATTTCTATACTAATTATAATCCACACATAAATTACAGTTTCTTTATTCAATATTATTGTTCTAAGTTATAGCAATGCTCCGTTGTATATTATACCCTAAGTACATTCATCCAACCTACATGTATAATAATAACAATGAAAAGATACATAATGAAAATGTTTAGCTATAATTTAAATATAAAATAAGACAAAGAAATAAATAAAAGGTCTAAAGTTCATTTAATGTAAGGATGGCAATAAAAAAATCTGAAACAAGTCCAAAGTATGTAGGAATGGCAATATTATAATATAAATTCTAATTGTATTGAATGCAAGTTTGTCATTTTCTTCACTCTATTGTTTTTTGTTTCCACATTTATGATGCTGTCATTACTTGTCATCTGAATGTGTCCTTTACAATATAATAGTTTGTAAGTGTGATATTTTGTAATGTAAATTCTAAGTGTATTGAATGCAATTTTGTCATTTTGTTCACTCTATTGTTTTTTGTGTGCACATTTTATGATGCTGTTATTGCTTGTCATCTGAATGTGTCCTTTATAATATAATAGGATGTAAGTGTGATATATTATAATTTAAATTCTATGTATATTAAATGCAATTTTGTCATTTTGTTTACGCTATTGTTTTTTGTTTCCACATTTATGGTGCTTTCATTACTCATCATGTGAATTACTCATCTAAAATACAATAGGAGGTAAGTGTGATATATTGTAATGTAAATTCTAAGTGTATTGATAACAGTTTTTCATTTTGTTCACTCTATTCCCTTTTGTTTCCACATTTATCGTGCTGTCATTACTTCGATCTGAATATGTCCTTTACGATATAATAGCAGGTAAGTGTGATATATTGTAATGTAAATTCTAACTATTGAATGCAATTCTGTCATTTTTTTCTCTTTATTGTTTTTTGTTTGCATATTTATGATGCTGTTATTGCTTGTCATCTGAATGTGTTCTTTACAATATAATAGTGGGTAAGTGTGATATATTGTAATGTAAATTATAAATGTATTGAATGCAATTTTGTCATCTTCTTTATTCAATTGTTTTCATTTCCATACATTATTACTTGTTATCTGAATGAGTCATTTAAAATATGCTGATATTTATGCAAAATATATCTTATATGTAATGACTACATCTATTCATGTACTTAACAGTATTATTTGTATTGATAACATTATTGTTAGAGTCCCTGTATGCTAATAAAAATAATATTTGTAATGTTTTGCTAATTGTTAAGAGTGATTTGACTCATATTTTATATGAGTAGATATATTATTATCTAGGTTTATAATGTTACTAGTATACTCATATATAACAGTGTTGGTATAGATAATGTACTGATGTTACATATATTTTTTAGTTCATGTTAATGTGGTTATTATATTATATTTAGGAGGGATCTACTCCAGTCATGTTAGCAGCAAAGAATGAATGCAAAGATGTTGTTTTGATTTTAGCAGAAAAAGGAGCCAATCTAAACCTTGTTGACAAAGTAAGTGTTCATGTACATATGTTATAGGAGAAAACTGTATAACTGAAGATATAATGTAAGTTCTTTTCCATAAAGTTAGCCATTAGTTGTTTTATTAATGTAATGAAGTCTAAATTTAAAAAAAATAATATGTCAAATATTATGAAGATCAGAAGGAGAAGAGGATACAAAATTCTTATGATAATATTAGGAAAATAATAATATAATTTGTTTTTATAACATATACACTAGCCAATTTTCTTACTTAATTTTATTGAAATCAGCAGATAGATAAACATCAATTTTTGCATAAATATTTTGGTTATCAGTTCAGGTGCTAACATGTAAATAGTAGTGAAGAACATGTATGAATTTTTAATTTAAAATTGATTAAAAGTAGAAGCATAATGTTCATGGCTACCAGTATATTTCTAATTCACAATATGATGATAGTAGCAGTATATACTCAAATGTATTGATATATTTATTACTATAGTTAACCTTGCTAATATAGAAACATTAGGACAACATTAAATTGTGATATTGTAACAATAAGTAAAATTAGCCATAAATTGAAATGAAGCATTTCAACAAAAAAATATGAATATTATAAAAAGGGAGTCATATGGAAGAATTGACTGACATAATAATATTTAATAGACTAACAATGTAAGGACATGTTGTGTGTATTTGTACTGTTATTGTAGAGTGTTAGTGGTCTAATTTTACAATTGATAGTTTGTGTGTTTTTCTAATAGAGAGGATGGGCAGCTCTTCATTATGCAAGTTCTCGAGGAGATAGAGATATTGTTGAAGTATTAGTCAAACATAATGCTAATATCAATGTTGTTGTTGAGGTAATTGATATCATGAGAATGAAGTCAAATCTTTAAGCTGTGTGAATAGATAGTAACTTTTAGTAAAGACATAACATTAAGATTATAACGATAAACAACTAGTGTGTCAGACTTAAACAAGTTTATCAGACTCCTTTTTGCGTCACAATAAGTAGAACAGATTACTAACAATTATTTTTATTCAAAACATTGATTTTACATAAGGTATATTGTTTTAGAAGTCTTATTTTGAACACATTTAACAATTAAGGCGTTTTTATATAGAACTAGAAAGTAGTTTCTGTGTGAGAAGCCAATTTATTTGTATTTATTAATTTGTTACAATCATATTTATGAGCATATAACAGAGGGTCATAAATATAAAGAAAGGTCAATAAGTCAGTATTTTATTTTACCATGACGCCTTTTCTATGTTGAGTATACTTAAGTTCCTTCTTCAGTAACCATTGTTCCTAATACTTATCTTAAGTAGTTTATTTTGTCTTTAATCAGTAAAGAAGTATGCATACTTAGAATACATTGCTAGTGCTATTTCTGTATTGATTACACATCCACACATAAATTACAATTTCTCTGTTCGTTATTAATTGTTCTAAGTTATAGCAATGCTCTGTTGTATTCATCAACATACATGTATAACAATAACAATTAATGAAAAAAACATCGTCAATATCTTTAGCTAGTATATAATTTAAATAAGAATAAGACATAAAAGTAAATAAAAGCTCTGAAGTACATTTTAACTAAGGATGGCAATAAAAACATCTGAAACAAGTCCAAACTATATAGAAAAGGCAATATTGTAATGTAAATTTTAAGTGTTTTGAATACAATTTTGTCATTTTATTCACTCTATTTTTTTATTGTTTCCACATTTATGGTGCTATCATTACTTGTTATCTGAATATGTCATTTGCAATATAATAGGAGGTAAGTGTGATATATTGTAAGGAAAATTCTAATTGTATTGAATGCAACTTTGTAATTTTGCTCACTTTATTGTTTTTTGTTTCCTCATTTATAATACTGTCATTACTTGTCATCTGAATGTGTACTTTATAATATAATAGTTGGTAAGTGTGATATATTGTAACATAAATTCTAAATTTATTGATAACAGTTTTTTAATTTTGTTTACTCTATTCCTTTTTGTTTTTACGTTTACGATGCTGTCATCACTCATCATCTGAATATGTATTTTACAATATAATAGGATGTAAGTGTAATATATTGTAATGTAAATTCTAAGTGTATTGAATGCAATTTTGTCATTTTGTTCACTCTTTTGTTGTTTGTTTCAACATATATGGTGTTTTTATTACTTTTTATCTGAATATGGCCTTTACAATATAATAGGAGGTAAGTGTGATATATTATACGTAAATTCTTTGTATAACAAATGCTATTTTGTCATTTTGTTTACGCTATTGTCTTTTGTTTCCACATTTATGTTGCTGTCATTACTCATCATCTGAATGTTTCCTCTAAAATATAATAGTTGGTAAGTGTGAAATATTGTAATATAAATTCTAAGTATATTGAATGCAATTTTGTCATTTTGTTTACTCTATTATTTTTTGTTTCTACATTTGTCGTGCTGTAATTACTCATCATCTGAATATGTTCCTTTACAATATAATAGTGGGTAAGTGTGATATATTATAATGTAAATTTTAAGTGTATTGAATGCAAGTTTTTCATTTTTCATTTACTTCACTCTGTTTTTTATTTCTGCACATTATTACTTGTTATCTTAACTAGTCATTTAAAATATGCTGATATTTATGCAAAATATACCTTATATGTAATGACTACATCTATTCATGTTTTTAACAGTGTTATTTGTATTGATAACATTATTGTTAGAGTTCCTGTATGCTAATAAAAATAATATTTGTAATGTTTTGCTAATTATTAAGAGTGATTTGACTCATATTTAATATGAGTAGATATAATGTTGTCTAGGTTTTTAATGTTACTAGTGTACTCATATATAGTAGTATAAATATAAATAATGTACTGATGTTACTTATATTCTCTCGGTTCATGTTAATGTGGTTATTATAATATATTTAGGAGGGATCTACTCCAGTCATGTTAGCAACAAAGAATAGACACAAAGATGTTGTTTTGATTTTAGCACAAAAAGGAGCCAACCTAAACCTTGTTGACAAAGTAAGTGTTCATGTACATACGTTATATGAGAAAAACTGTATAACTGAAGATATAATGTAAGTCCTTTTCCATAAAGTCAGGCATAAGTTGTTTATTAATGTAATGAAGTTTACATTTAAAAAAAATAATATGTCAAATATTATGAAGATCAGAAGAAGAAGAAGATATAAAATCCTTATGATAATATTAGGAAAATAATAATATAATTTGTTTTTATAACATATACACTAGCCAATTTTCTTACTTATTTTTATTGAAACCAGCAGATAGATAAACATCAATTTTTCCATAAATATTTTGGTTATCAGTTCAAGTGCTAATACATAAATAGTAGTGAAGAACATGTATGAATTTTTCATTTAAAATTGATTAAAAGTAGAAGCGTAATGTCCATGGCTACCAGTATATTTCTAATTCACAATATGATGATAGTAGCAGTATATGCTCAAATGTATTGGTATGTTTATTACTATAGTTAACCTTGCTAATATAGAAACATTAAGATGACATTAAATTAAGATATTGTAACAATAAGTAAAATTAGCCATATATTGAAATGAAACATTTTAACAAAAATATGAATATTATAAAAAGGGAGTCATATGGAAGTATTGACTGACATGATGATATTTAATAGACTAACAATGTAAGGACAAGTTGTGTGTATTTGTACTGTTATTGTAGAGTGTTAGTGGTCTAATTTTACAATTGATAGTTTGTGTGTTTTTCTAATAGAGAGGATGGGTAGCTCTTCATTATGCAAGTTCTCGAGGAGATAGAGATATTGTTGAAATATTAGTCAAGCATAATGCTGATATCAATGTTGTTGTTAAGGTAATTGATATTATGAGAATGAAGTCAAGTCTTTAAGCTGTGTGAATAGATAGTAACTTTTAGTGAAGACATAACATTAAGATTATAATGATAATCAACTAGTGTGTCAGACTTAAACAAGTCTATCAGACTTCTATTTGTGTCACAATAAGTAGAAAAGATTATTAACAATTATTTTTATGCAAAACATTGTAATTTTACATAATGTATATGGTTTTAGAAGTCTTATTTTGAACACTTTTAACAATGAAAGCATTTTTATGAAGAGCTAGGAAGTAGTCTCTGTGTGAGAAGCCAATTTATTTGAATTTATTAATTTGTTACAATAATATTTATGAGGATGTCACAGAGGTCATAAATATAAAGAAAGATCAATCAGTCAGTATTTTATTTTCCATGACGCCTTTTCTATGTTGAGTATACTTAAGTTCCTTCTTCAGTAACCATTGTTCCTGATGCTTATCTTAAGGCGTTTATTTTGTCTTTAATCAGTAAAGAAGTATGCATACTTAGAATACATTGCTAGTGCTATTTCTGTATTGATTACACATCCACACATAAATTACAATTTCTATGTTCGTTATTAATTGTTGTAAGTTATAGCAATGCTCTGTTGTATTCATCAACATACATGTATAACAATAACAATTAATGGAAAAAAACATCGTCAATATCTTTAGCTAGTATATAATTTAAATAGAAAATAAGACATACAAGTAAATAAAAGTTCTAAAGTTCATTTAATGTAAGGATGGCAATAAAAACATCTGAAACAAGTCCAAAGTATATAGAAATGACAATATTGTAATGTAAATCTGAATATGTATTTTACAATATAATAGGCAGTAAGTGTGATATATTGTAATGTAAATTCTAATTGTATTGAATGCAATTTTGTCACTTCGCTCACTCTGTTGTTTTTTGTTTCCACATTTATGGAGCCATCATGACCTGTCATTTGAATATGTCTTTTGTTTTACAATATAATAGTCAGTAAGTATGATATATTGTAATGTAAATTCTAGTTGTATTGATTGCAATTTTGTCTTTTTGTTCACACTCTATCACTTTTCTTTCCACATTGGTGCTATGATTATTCATCATCTGAATGTGTCCTTTACAACATAATAGCAGGTAAGTGTGATATATTGTAATGTAAATTCTAATTGTATTGAATGCAAACTTGTCACTTTGCTCACTCTGTTGTTTTTGATTTCCACATTTATGATGCTGTCGTTACTTCTCATCTGAATATGTCTTTTACAATATATTAGGAGGTAAGTGTGATATATTGTAATGTAAATTCTAATTGTATTGAATGGAAATTTGTCACTTTGCTCACTCTGTTGTTTTTTATTTCCACATTTATGATGCTGTCGTTACTTCTCATCTAAATATGTCCTTTACAAAATAATAGTTGGTAAGTGTGATATATTATAATGTTAATTCTAAATGTATTGAATGCAAGTTTTTTCATTTTGTTCACTCTATTTTTTATTTCCATACATTATTACTCATTATCTATCTTAATGAGTCATTTAAAATATGCTGATATTTATGCCAAATATATCTTATATGTAATGAGTACATTTATTCATGTACTTAACAGTATTATTGGTATTGTTGACATTATTGTTAGAGTTCCTGTATGCTAATAAAAATAATATTTTTAATGTTTTGCTAATTGTTAAGAGTGATTTGACTCATATTTTATATGAGTAGATATAATATTATCTAGGTATATAATGTTACTAGTATACTCATATATAACAGTGTTAGTATAAATAATGTACTGATGTTACATATATTTTCTTAGTTCATGTTAATGTGGTTATTATATTATATTTAGGAGGGATCTACTCCAGTCATGTTAGCAGCAAAGAATGGACACAAAGATGTTGTTTTGATTTTAGCACAAAAAGGAGCCAATCTAAACCTTGTTGACAAAGTAAGTGTTCATGTACATAGGTTATATGAGAAAAACGGTATAACTAAATATAATAATATGTAACTTCTTTCCCTAAAATATGAATTAGTACTTTTACTATTACAATAATTATTGAAATATTGTCTTTTTTAAGAAAATGCCATATATGATGTACAGACTGTTGAAGAGCTATAGTTTGTCTAATGTAATAATTGTCATACAGAGATGATGTTGGTTATTGTAATATACTTATGAATAATATAATGAGACTTACATGGACGTACAGACATGATGATATTTTATAGGTGAAATGACATAAAGTCCTACATGTTCTATTTTGATCTGATGGTTGCTTAATAGAATAGTCATAAGCCTCAATAATTTTTCTCAGTCTCAATGTAAGTATTTGTAGTTATATTTAGCATATTTTATCAGTCTGGTGATTCAAGGCAATTAATTTTCTTTGATGTATGACTGTATCTGCTTTGCCAAGCCCCCCTCCCACACAAGTTTTTATTATTTCTGTCTTGTAATTTATATATATTTGCTTTTTACCTAATTAAGTTGGTTACTTGGTTACTTCTTCCACCATTTGTCCTGAATTCACATGAATAGGTGTTGAAGCACTGCCTATTAGAGATAACACAATGATTTTTGTTCTTTAATGTTTTTGATCATGATAACTACATGAGAGTAGGCTTTAAAAAAGTACACTTACACTGCAAGGTATGTTTTCACATGAAGTATCCATTTTTAAAAGTCTTATATTGAGTACTTTAGTTGTGAAAATAGTGATACACAAAGAGCTCAAAAATAATCCCTGTGCACAGGGACTACTTTCAAGCTCTTTGAGTTATGATTATATTTATAAGGGAAAAGAAAGATCTATTCTATTGGCCTGTTCTAAGTGGTGTCAACTTGAGTTTTGTCAGTAATCTATATTCCTGTTTTAAGGAGATCAAATTAGTCATATCTTTTAGCAATCAAGAAACAGGTATATATACAGCACATTACTAATTCAATTGACTATCTCTACTTTGTTTGCTATTGATGTAATTACACATTGATAAATAAATTCTACTTTCTGATGTATACATTATTTAATAAGTATTATAAATTATAGCAATGCACTGTTGTATAGTATATCTGAGTACAATCATCCAAACTATAATTATAAACAAAATTGACATTAATTATGAGCATATTTTGGCGAACTTATGGTTTAAGTAAAAATAACACAAACAAGTAAATGAAATTTAGCAAAGTTTATTAATGTAGAAATGTTGGTCAAGGAAATCCAAAGTAGGAATGACAGTATGGACATCCGTACATAATAACCACATAAAAGTACCAGAATACAAAATTATGTTATATTTTTTGTTATGTTGAACATACTTGACTTCTAATAGGGCATTTTCCTTAAGATACTATTACAACTATTCCAACAAAATAAGCATTATGCTTTTGATATTGTGGCAACCATGTAGGGATTTCCTTACTGCCATTCCTACTTTAGGAGTGTTTGAGATGTTTCTATCATCTTGTCTGCATTTAATGAATTTTGGGAATATTTTATATAATTGTTCTGATAAGTATTGGCTATTTAATACTTCATGTAATTAAATGATATACAAGTAAATAAAAGATATGTTAAATATGAAGTAAATAGTTTAAAACTAGAAGACTTTTAAAAATTTATTTCATTGAAAATTATGTTTAAATTAAATGAGGTGTCTGATGTTGGACTTCTTATTATTTTAAGTGTTTTAACAATAAAAATGGGGATTTTTGTAGAATTTGAAATTAATCTCCCAATAGGCACCACTTTGTTTACAATGAATTAATTTTTTTATTATTTATGAGATGGAAGATAGAGAGTAGTCAGTGTTTATTTATTCTACAATAAGTCCTGATCTTAATCAAGTGTTTCTTGGTGCATTATAAGGAGAGGATACATTTCTAATTATCTCAAATCTACTAGTAATAAAAGACAGAACATCCATGTGACTGATGGGTTTGGAGTATTTGGTTACTACTTTAGTGCTTACACACACACACACACACACTCAATTGATAATAATACTATTATAAAAGAGTTGTTTTCAAATAAAGCATGTAAACAAGTACATTAAAAGTAATAAGAAATTCCTGAAATGTAGTGATGGTGATATAAAACATCTGACCACAGTAGGAATGATTGTATTAAAATCTCTACATAGTAGCCATTACATATGGCCCTATATATACATGTTTTAATGAGACTTTACTGTGGTTACTATGTAGGGATTATTATACCATCTTCCTACTTTGTCAATTTTCAGATGTTTATACCACCATCCTTACACCATAAATTGTTTAGAAATTTTTGTGATCACTAATGATAGATACTGACCTTCTTTAGATAGATCTTCACAATTATTTCAAGTTATATTAAATTTATTATGAGTTGTCTTTATCATTACATCATTTCATGTTATATCGATTTTATGTATTACTTAATACTAAAATGACTCTAAATGTAACAAATTTATTATTGTAGAAGTTATTTTTAATTTTGCTATGAATCACTTATGTACTTCTGTCATATACTGAAGTATGATTATGTCTTTGTCTTTGACATCTTTTTATACACTTTTTATTGACTGTCTAAACATAATGATTGACTTTATAAATTATTTTCAGTATTGCATGTATTTTCAATACAGGATGGCAAAACTGTTCTCTATATATCATGTTATGAAGGTCATGATAAGGTTGTTCAAGTCCTTTTAGATGCTGGTGTGAAAGTGAATGTTCCAGACAAGGTCAGTGGCATATTAGTATACAAATGTAATCATAGCTGTCTATAATACTTACTATATAATGTGTTATTGACACTATATGTTGATAAATACATTCTCTAACATTCATGATTCAAGGACGGATGATTTACATTACAATGGACATTTATATGTACTATATGATATAGATAATAATCCTGCACTTGTGATAATTGATGCCTTCTAGGAATGAACTACTGATTCAATTTGTGAAATACTTGAAATAATCATGGCTTTGTAGTTAAAATTCTAGCAAATTGTACAGATAGGTTACAACACATAGATTGGAGTGTCAATTAGTCATTGAAGGACGTGTAATGACAATGTTTATGTAATGATACTTGACTCAAGTCATTCAAAAGTTATCCTAGAGTCCATTGATTTAAACTCTCTATTATAAAACTGTTAGGAGTACAAGAGCTCAGAATTTAACAACAAAAGAAAACCAATAGACATACAAAATAAAAACATATATATTTTTTTGATATGTTTGATCAGCTATCTTCTTGAACGTTGACAACACATGATTCCCAGTTGTCGGAGGCATGTGTCACATGGTAACTCCCATGATGTCTGTCACACGATTCAAAATACAACGAAAGACTTCTGAGAGAGGTCATTCTTCTTGATCACACTACCCTTGAATATTTCAAGACCACATATTGAATTCCTATGTATATTTACTTTTAATGCATAATCAGCTTTGCACAATTTACATTGCAGTTTGCATGTTTTGTCATATATAATTAAGGTTCAACATCCTTAAATTATATCCATGATATACATAACATTAGTAACACTTCATAGCTTCTGACTCCAGTTTCTTATATAATAAAAAGCTTACAGAGATAATCATAGTCTGAACTCAAAAAGAATGTGCTTATATCTATTTAATGGTAGTACTGATCTCTAGTTATACACATAATTCCTAACCTATTATTACAGACTTCAGTGAATGTGTCTTCTACAATGAAGTTCATTTCAAGTTTTGTATCTGATAGTATTGTTAGCAACTATTTTCTCTACAATTTTTAGTAATTAAGAAGTAAGCATCTTAAAAATGAACTCTGATCTTATATAGCTAACTATTCAAGTGTAAATAGATTATTCACAACAGTGGAAAGGGTCAAAACATATTTGAATGGTAGATGATTTCATCTTTTCATTTTGGATAAAACTCTCTCTGTATTCTAGAGATTTGTTATCACTTTAGCAGGTTTTCCAAGTTAAAACAAAGTTAGGTAGCTAGTATTAATTAAAAATTAAGCAATAAACTGTCTCAATGTTATTTCAAATTGATTTTAAATGTAATATTTCTGCCACTGGTTGGATTAGAGGGGTATTTTTCGTGAATTGCACAAATACAAAGAAATCATAAGTGATTTGGTTAATGGATTGAATTCAGGAGAGAGTTGTGACCTTTTTGGAAAAACAACATGTTGTTAGTGTTACATATGGATGTACTGAATTATCTGTAAGTGAACAGGTTTTTGCAGGAGGTGGTTGCTGAGCTCTGGAAACTTCCTAAAACAGTTTTTACTTGGTTTCTAATTGTGTTTAACTCCCTCAGTACTATAATGGTCAGTTTGCATTGATTGAGCTGTTTATCAAACATGTCACTAATATGCTCAATTGCGTGAATCACTTTTCTATTTTATCAGGTGAAATAGCCTTCCAATTCATCCTTTGTGTAAACCTCTTAACAAGTCCTAATAATTAAAATGTTTTTCTGACAATCCGCTTTGAGAACTTTTGTTTTCAAAAGATTTGGTTAAAGGGTTGTTTTTGATAAAATGAGTCTTCACAAATAAAGCTCAAGTCATATGTTTCAAGTATGAGTTTCTGTTTTGTAAATTCTGAAAGAACATAAAATTTCAGACTTTTACACCAGTTTCCAATGTTGTATATACCATCATTGAATGTCTTATTAGTGTGACCAATATACTAAATGTACTCACAATCACTGCTTTTCCCAATGAGAACATATCCATTTTTAATATTTAATCTCTTATTTGAACTAGCAATCACAGTATCCATGCATGATTTCTATTAATTTGATCAAAGTTATTTAATATTTGACCACTGCTCATAGCAGAGCCCTACAAATGTATATCCCATACAATGGTATATTAGTCAACAACAACAAAATTATATTCACCTGTTTACACACTGTTTTGTTTACTGTATAATTTTTAATTTTCCTGTCCTGATGTAGTTTTTGGTCTTGTGCTGCAATAGTTGTAAATCTACAAACATGGTGTCTATAGCTGATACGTAGTTAAATGCAATTTCAAATATGACATTCTATAATTAAATGTACAATAATATACAGAGTAACCAAGTTTTTAAAATCAATTATTAAGCTTACAGTTATAAGAGTATGCTATATTTAGCAAATCACTAAGTAGCAGTTTCTAGTCAGAAAGTGACCTTTTTCTGAAAAACTCCCAAATGACTAGTCATCTGACTTTTTATTTATCTAACATATCCTTCTTTAAACTTGTGAAACAATAAGCCCATACAATCTATGGTTAGATCTTGTGTGAAATATTTTTGTAGCTGTGACTTTGTATAGATATTCTCACTTCAGAAAAACAGTATTTTACCAAATTTTAGAGACATGTTTTGCCTGTTATGCTATCTTCTAGAATAGCTCTAAAAGTATGCCTATTATATGTTATTTGGTGTCTATCATGTCTTGACTATTTCTTTGATGGCTTATTTGCTGACCTCATATCATGTGATGTGACCAGGAGCACCTGGTGCACTAAAATGTTTATATGGTTACTATAGCACTAGATGAAGCTTATATTTGCATAGGAGAGAATATTTTGTACCAACAGTGTAGCTTAAAAGTCACTTATCTTTATATGTATGTCTTACTTTGATCTGACTCATATCATATCTTTTTATATATTTATATCATGTAGTATGGTCGTACAGCACTTCATGCAGCATATTGGACTAAAAATGATGTCATTATAAAGATGTTAGTTAATGCTAGTGCCAACAATTTAGAAGCTGTACAGGCTGTAAGTCATATGTTATATATTTGTACATACTTGTATGTATTATGCACTGAATATCTCTTTAACTCTATTTGTTGTGCTTGTTGGTATGTATATTTTATATTATTATACCATTCACAATATATAAACATGTACATATATATTCATGTAAATTTAAAAGTATACAGCAATTATTAGTCAATATTGTTTGGCAAATAAATACTTTTAGCATTGTGATTGCATATTTTGAAGTTCATACATATGCTAAGTATAAGCATTCTATACAAATATATTTACACCTTAAAATTCAGGAATATATTCTGTTATAATGTAGAAATTAAAGAAAGTTTACCTTTTCTATTTAGGACAATTTACTTTTAGAATCTTCGAGAAAAGGAGATTTGGAAGGTACTAAGGATGCTCTGTCCAAGGGAGCTTTTGTTAACATTGGAAACAATGTACGTTGAATTGTAATTGATAGTGTTAAGTATATGTATACAACCATGAGAGTTATGTCACAGATACAGGTGCCATGATGTAAAACAAACCAAAAAGGTTGCTAATGTCACAGTTGTGTTTGTGACATGATTGGATACCATAGAAGTTGAAAGTAATATCACATCCATGTATCTGATAAAGTGCTGTTCTAAAGCTGTTTGTTGAAACTTTCAACTCCTTTAGTATCATGTCAACTTTAACATGTTATGGAAAAAGATGCTTTGTTTTAGATTCACTTAGCTAGGGTTATTACATAAGCAATGAGGAAGACTATCACTCATTTAGACCACAATTCACTTATCTGTAGCAACATTGTCTGACAGTTTGCTGCATTAAAGTTTATTCCTAATGAATTATTAATACGTAATGATGTGGTTATTATATTATATTTAGGAGGGATCTACTCCAGTCATGTTAGCAGCAAAGAATCGACACAAAGATGTTGTTTTGATTTTAGCACAAAAAGGAGCCAATCTAAACCTTGTTGATAAAGTAAGTGTTCATGTACATACGTTATATGAGAAAAACCGTATAACTAAATATAATAATATGTAACTTCTTTCCCTAAAATGTGAATTAGTACTTTTACTATTACAATAATGGTTGAAATATTGTTTTTTTTTAAGAAAATGCCATATATGATGTACAGACTGTTGAAGAGCTATAGTTTGTCTAATGTAATAATTGTCATACAGAGATGATGTTGGTTATTGTAGTATATTTGTGAATAATATCATGAGACTTACATGGAAGTACAGACATGATGATATTTTAAAGGTGAAATGACATAAAGTCCTACATGTTCTTTTTTGATCTGATGGTTGCTTAATAGAATAGTCATAAGCCTCGATAATTTTTCTCAATCTCAATGTAAGTATTTGTAGTTATATTTAGCATATTTTATCAGTCTGGTGATTCAAGGCAATTAATTTTCTTTGATGTATGACTGGATCTGCTTTGCCAAGCCCCCCTCCCACACAAGCTTTTATTATTTCTGTCTTGTAATTTATATATATTTGCTTTTTTACCTAATTAAGTTGGTTACTTGGTTACTTCTTCCACCATTTGTCCTGAATTCACATGAATAGGTGTTGAAGCACTGCCTATTAGAGATAACACAATGATTTTTGTTCTTTAATGTTTTTGACCATGATAACTACATGAGAGTAGGCTTTAAAAGAGTACACTTACACTACAAGGTATGTTTTCACATGAAGTATCCATTTTTAAAAGTCTTATATTGAGCACTTTAGTTGTGAAAATAGTGATACACAAAGAGCTCAAAAATAATCCCTGTGCACAGGGACTACTTTCAAGCTCTTTGAGTTATGATTATATTTATAAGGGAAAAGAAAGATCTATTCTATTGGCCTGTTCTAAGTAGTGTCAACTTGAGTTTTGTCAGTAATCTATATTCCTGTTTTAAGGAGATCAGATAAGTCATATCTTTTAGCAATCAAGAAACAGGTATATATACAGCACATTACTAATTCAATTGACTATCTCTACTTTGTTTGCTATTGATGTAATTACACATTGATAAATAAATTCTACTTTTTGATGTATACATTATTTAATAAGTATTATAAATTATAGCAATGCACTGTTGTATAGTATATCTGAGTACACTCATCCAAACTATAATTATAAACAAAATTGACATTAATTATGAACATATTTTGGCTAACTTATGGTTCAAGTAAAAATAACACAAACAAGTAAATGAAATTTAGCAAAGTTTATTAATGTAGAAATGTTGGTCAAGGAAATCCAAAGTAGGAATGACAGTATGGACATCCCTACATAATAACCAAATAAAAGTATCCGAATACAAAATTATGTTATATTTTTTGTTATGTTGAACATACTTGACTTCTAATGGGACACTTTCCTTAAGATATTATTACAACTATTGCAACAAAATAAACATTATGCTTTTGATATTGTGGCAACCATGTAGGGATTTCCTTACTGCCATTCCTACTTTAGGAGTGTTTGAGATGTTTCTATCATCCTGTCTGCATTTAATGAATTTTTGGGAATATTTTATATAATTATTCTGACAAGTATTGGCTAGTTAATAATTTATGTAATTAAATGATATACAAGTAAATAAAAAATGTATTAAATATGAAGTAAATTGTTTGAAACTAGAAGACTTTTAAAAATTTATTTCATTGAAAATTAATTTTAAATTAAATGAGGTGTCTGATGTTGGACTTCTTATTATTTTTAAGTGTTTTAACAATAAAAATGGGGATTTTTGTAGAATTTGAAATTAATCTCCCAATAGGCACCACTTTGTTTGCAATGAATTAATTTTCTATTATTTATGAGAAGGAAGATAGAGAGTGGTCAGTGTTTATTTATCCTATTGAGCCCTGATTTTGATCAAGTGTTTCCTGGTACATTCTAAGGAGAGGGTAGCTTTCTACTTATCTCAAACCTACTAGTAATAAAAGGCAGGACATCCATGTGACTGATGGGTTTGGAGTATTTGGTTACCAGTTAGTTCACTACTTTAGTGCTTACTCATACACACACACACTCACTCAATTGATAATAATACTATTATAAAAAAGTTGTTTTCTAATTAATGTAAACAAGTACATTAAAATTAATAAGAAACTCATGAAATGTAGTGATGGTGATATAAAACATCTAACCACAGTAGGTATGATAGTACTAAAATCCCTACATAATAGCTATTACATAAGGCCCTATATATACATGTTTTAATGAGACTTTACTGTGGTTACTGTGTAGGGATTATTATACTGTCTTCCTACTTTGTCAATTTTCAGATGTTTATACCACCATCCTTACACCATAAATTGTTTAGAAATT
Source organism: Xestospongia muta (assembly GCA_963693285.1). Taxonomy (NCBI): domain Eukaryota; kingdom Metazoa; phylum Porifera; class Demospongiae; order Haplosclerida; family Petrosiidae; genus Xestospongia; species Xestospongia muta. Next base: position 17,874,598 of record OY848917.1, on the reverse strand, counting down.
TTTGTGATCATTAATGATAGATATGACCTTCTTTAGATACATCTTCACAATTATTTCAAGTTATATTAAATTTATTATGAGCTGTCTTTATCATTACATCATCTCATGTTATATCAATTTTATGTGTTACTGAATACTGCAATGACTCTAAATGTAACAAATTTATTATTGTAGTATTTATTTTTAATTTTGCTATGAAATATTAATAAATCACCTATATTCTTCTGTCATATACTGAAGTATGATTATGTTTTTGCCTCTGACATCTTTTTTATATACTGTTTATTGACTGTCTAAACATAATGATTGACTTTATAATTTATTTTTAGTATTACATGTATTTTCATTTTTTGTTATGTAGGATGGCAAAACTGTTCTCTATATATCATGTTATAATGGTCATGATAAGGTTGTTCAAGTCCTTCTAGATGCTGGTGTGAAAGTGAATGTTCCAGACAAGGTCAGTGAAATATTAGTATACAAATGTAATCATAGCTGTCAATAATACTTACTATATAATGTGTTATTGACACTGTATGTTGATGAATACAAAGTAATGATATAAAGTCACACATTCATTCTATGCCTTTAGTAAACATGAGAGTTTTAGTTCTACAATCCAAGTGATTGTTATTTCTAGGTACTTAGAAAATACTGACTTCAAAATGAAACATTGACTTCCCAAGAATAGGCTAGCTAGAAGCTTCAAGCATTAGTAGTCACACCCATCATCATTCCACAGGGAAAAGTCTTTGCTTGCTATATGCATCAGCAGTCAAGAGATGCAATTTACGTTCATTTGCACTCTTGAAAGTCCCATACAACAATATATTAAAATGACAAAAAAACCCAACCTGTTACACATACACACATACACACATATCTAAAATGATTACAGGACAGCCATGCTTGCATAACATGCTAAGCAGATCATTAAGATCATTTCTGAAAATACCAACTGTCATCAATATTATTACTGAGAGAATTATGAGGTAATATATCATCATAATAGCTTTAAGAGAAGTGTTTAGATGTAGGCTGGTAGAGGATGTAGCCCTGATCTGGTATTTGTTAACTATTTCTCATTCTCTAACATTCATGATGCAAGAACACCTGATTTACATTGCAATGGACATTTATATGTACTATATGATATAGATAATAATCCTGCACTTGTGATAATTGATGCCTTCTAGGAATGAACAACTGATTCAATTTGTGAAATACTTGAAATAATCATGGCTTTGTAGTTAAAATTCTAGCAAATTGTACAGATAGGTTACAACACATAGATTGGAGTGTCAATTAGTCATTGAAGGACGTGTAATGACAATGTTTATGTAATAATACTCAACTCAAGTCATTCAAAAGTTATCCTAGAGTCCATTGATTTAAACTCTCTATTATGAAACTGTTAGGAGTACAAGAGCTCAGAATTTAACAACAAAAGAAAACCAACAAACATACAAAATAAAACATATACATTTTTTTGATATGTTTGATCAACTATCTTCTTGAACGTTGACAACACATGATTCCCAGTGTTAGAGGCATGTGCCACATAGTCACTCCCATGATGTCTGTCACATGATTCAAAATACAACGAAAAACCTCTGAGAGAGGTCATTCTTCTTGATCACACTACCCTTGAATATACCAAGACCACATATTGAATTCCTATGTATTATTTAGTTTTAATGCATAATCAGCTTTAAACAATTTACATTGCAATTTACATGTTTTGTCATATATAATTAAAGTTCAACATCCTTAAATTATATCCATGATGTACATAACATTACTAATACTTCGTAGCCTCTGACTCCAGTTTCTTACACAATAGAAAGCTTACAGAGATATAGTCTGAATTCAAAAAATAACGCACTGTTGAAAATTTTGAAAGGAACACAGATTACCATTAGCAATATGAAATTCAAATGAAAAAGTGAGCAAAATGCCATCTGGTTCAGAGTTTTAAAGTCAATTTTGGTGCTCAAATTTGCCCATCTAATTGTACCTGCTCAAAATTGTAATTTGTAGTTGTATGTTTGACTGATTTATTAAGTGTTTGTATCTTTTAAGATTGTCTAGTTGATTGAGTTAATTATAGCACTGTATGTTAGTTCTGAGAGTCTTCATAATCCATATTTACCTAACAGTGAGACATTAAACTGGTCCAAAATGAATTATAAACTTCTAAACATAACAGAAAGATTTTTCAAACTAGTACAACAGGTAATTAAGAAATCATAACTACTTTGTATCATTATATATTCCATTTTTTTATAAGCAATAAGGCTGGCTACCACAAAAATGATCTGTGTTGCTAAATACTCTGACTGTAAGGTTATAGACCAAATATATATGAAAAAGTTGATAATTCCAAACACGTATTTTTATTAAGAAATAACTTATCCCATATTGTGAACATCTGATATTGCTGCCACAAGATTTATTGTATTGACATCCACATTTTTATCTTAGTGATGTCTGTTAACATTGTTACTTGGGCAAATTATAAAATTCAAAATTACAGAAATTATGACAATTCCAAACATAAAGTCAGCAATCATTAATACAGTGTTGATATTATCTTTATTAATATTCAGCAAAATAATTTTCCAATTTTCTTATTAATCAAATATCAAATGTTCATTACTATAGTAGTAATGTACAGAATGTGGTAACTTTCTTTCTTCAAATCAATTGGAAAAATGTGGCTTTGTATAAAGGCTGTAATTTTTTAACTTTGTTTGTGGTTGTTGGTAATGGAAAGGACAACAGTACCCTAAACAGTTGTCAACATTGTCATTGTACTAGCATCAAGAGAACTATACACTGAGTTGTACACAATTATTTCATGCTTCTCTGAAAATTCTGTGGAGGTTACTAACCAATCACTTCAGTTGTTGTGTACCATCTAAATTTTGTGATGATTACTACAGGATTGTGTTTATAATAAGTTGAAGTCATTTTTGGTTGTAAACTGTTGCCTCAATAGACGTTTTGCAAACTTGATGTATAGATCTGACAACCTTTCACTATTCCCTTACGTTTCTTTTGATTCATTGGTACTGTGCCCATTTTCAACCATCTAGATAGAAGACGTTTCCTGACTTTCATTATCAACCTTAGGCTTTTTAGTTAGAGGCTCTCCTTTACCCTTTCTGTTACTGCCAATTCCTCATCTATTTTAATGTTCTTTGGTAAGATATTCAACTATTCTAACTTTGCTGCAGACTACATACAGTTATCAGAATTTCTTTGTCTCAATGTTATTTCAAATTGATTTTAAATGTAATATTTCTGCCACTGGTTGGATTAAAGTTTTTTTGTGAATTGCAGCAATACAAAAGAAATCATAAGTGATTTGGCTAATTGATTGAATTAGGAGAGAGTTGTGACCTTTTTGGAGAAACAGCATGTTATTAGTGTTACATATGGATTTACTGAGTTATCTGTAACTGAATGGGCTTTTGCAGGAGGTGGTTGCTTAGCTCTGGAAACTTTCTAAAACAGTTCTTACTTGATCTCTAATTGTGTTTAACTGCCTCTGTACTATAATGGTCAGTTTGCATTGATTGAGCTGTTCATCAAACATGTTACTAATGTGCTCAATGGTATGAATCACTTTTCTATTTTGTCAAATGAAATAGCCTTCCAATTCATCCTTTGTGTAAACTTCTTAACAAGTCCTAGTAATTAAAATGTTTTTCTGACAATCTGCTTTGAGAAATGTTGTTTTCAAAAGATTTGGTTAAAGGGAATGTTTTTGATAAAATGCATCTTTACGAATAAAACTCAAGTCATGAGTTTCAAGTATGAGTTTCTGTTTGTAAATTCTGAAAGAACATAAAATTTCAGACTTTTACACCAGTTTCCAATGTTTTATATACCATCATTGAATGTCTTATTAGTGTGACCAATATACTAAATGTACTCACAATCACTGCTTTCCCAATCAGAACAGATTTTAATATTTTAATCTCTTATTTGAACTGACAATTACAGTATCCATGCATGATTTCTATTAATTTGATTTAAATACTTGAGCACTGCTCATAGCAAAGCCCTACAATAGTATATCCAACACAATGGTATATTAGTCAACAACAACAAAATTATATTCACTTGTTTACACACTGTTTTGTTTACTGTATAATTTTTAATTTTTCTGTCCCGACATAGTTTTTGGTCTTGTGCTGCAATAGTTGTACATCTATAAACATGGTTTCTATATCAGATACATAGTTAATTATGTCGAATGCAATTTCAAATGTGACAAACTATAATTAAATGTACAATAATATACAGAGTAACCAAGTTTTTTAAATCAATTATTAAGCTTACAGTTATAAGAGTATGCTATTTATATTTAGCAAATCACTATGTAGCAGTTTCTAGTCAGAAAGTGACCTTTTTCTGAAAAAAAATCCCAAATTTGTAGTCATCTGACTTTTTCTTATTTAACATATCCTTCTTTAAACTTGTGAAACAATAAGCTCATACAATCTATGGTTAGATCTTGTGTGAAATATCTTTGTTGCCATGACTTTGTATAGATATACTTACTTCAGAAAAACACAGTGATTTACCAGATCTTAAAGACATGCATTGCCTGTTATGTTATCTTCTAGAATAGCTCTAGAAATATGCCCATTATATGTTATTTGTTGTCTATCATGAAGTTAATCTTGACTAGTTCTTTGGTGGCTTATTTGCTGACCTCACATCATGTGATGTGACCAGGAGCACCTGGTGCGCTAAAAATGTTTATGTGGCACTATAGCACTAGACAAAGCTTATATTTGCATAGGAGAGAATATTTTGTACCAGCAGTCTAGCTTAAAAGTCACTTGACAGTGAGGTATCCAATACTTAGCATTTTATCTTTATGTCTTACTTTGATATACTCATATCTTTTTACATTGTTATATCATGTAGTATGGTCGTACAGCACTTCATGCAGCATATTGGACTAAAAATGATGTTATTATAAAGATGTTAGTTAATGCTAATGCCAACAATTTAGAAGCTGTACAGGCTGTAAGTCATATGTTATATGTTTGTACACACTTGTATGTATTAAGCACTGAATCTTTCTATAACTCTATTTGTTGTGCTTGTTGTTATGTATATTTTATATTATTATAACATTCACAATATATAAACATGCACATATATATTCATGTAAATGTAAAAAGTATACAGCAATTATTTGTCAATATTATTTGGCAAATGAATATTTTTAGCAATATGATTGCATATTTTGAAGTTCATACATATGCTAAATACAAGCATTCTATACAAATATGTTTACACCTTAAATTTAGGAATATCATCTGTTGTAATGTAGAAATTGAGAAACTTTACATTTTCCATTTAGGACACTTTACTTTTAGAATCTTCAAGAAAAGGAGATTTGGAAGGTACTAAGGATGCTCTGTCCAGGGGAGCTGTTGTTAACATTGGAAACAATGTACGCTGAATTGTAATTGATAGTGTTAAGTATATGTACACAACCATGACAGTTATGTCATAGATACAGGTGCCATGATGCAAAACAAACCCAAAGGCCAACAGACCCAAGGGTTGCTAATGTCACAGTTGTGTTTGTGGCATGAGTGGATACCATAGAATTTGAAAATAATGTCACATTCATGTATCTGATAAAGTGCTGTTCTAAAGCAGTTTGTTGACACTTTCAACTCCTTTAGTATCATGTCAACTTTAACATGTTATGGAAAACATGCTTTGTTATAAGATTCACTTAGCTAAGGTCATTACATAAGCACATGACAGCCCAATGAGGAAGACTATCACTCATTTAGATCACAATTCACAATTCTGTAGCAACATTGTCTGACAGTTTTATACTCCATAATGGTTCATGCAAACTGCATAACAGGTTTGCCAGTATTTGTCAGACATCGTTCATGTAATGCAGTTGAATGTTGACGACATAAAGTTGTTCCTAATTAAATATTAATAAGTGGTCTAATATTTGTTTGGTGCCATGTTGAAAAATTTGCTCATGATTGTGAAGAAGACATACTGCCTTTTATTAAAGCATTTTATGTCATTTTTACCTACAATCATATTTATTTGTTCTTTTATATATACAAAGGATGGCCAAACTGCTTTGTACATTGCATCAGAGAAAGGGAAAAATGAATGTGTTCAGCTTCTTCTTGAAGTCAATGCTAATCCTGACATTGCTGATCATGTAAGTTGTAACAAGAATTTTAAAAATTACTATGCCCTAAAACATTTTAATCAGGTTACTTAACGATTATCAGAGAAAGTAACTCCACAATGATTTGGCATATAACCACTGAGCAACATTGTGTTACATTTATGAAATTTTACTAAAAATCTGCAAACCATATTAGTAGATGAGAATTATAAAATGATAAAGTCGGTCTCATCCACAAATTTACTGAGTTAAATTTTATGTACTGACGAGATTAAAATTCTAATAGTTTTAATGGAATATGCCATGTATTAGCTCCAATAAATTTACCTTTTATCTCAAGAGCCAAGTTACATGATGCATAATGAAATTCCTTGTCTGCATGAGTCATTCTAATACCGTATAGTGGGGGTTTTTTTCGGGGATAAAATTTTCATGGTTTTCGTGGTTGAGAAACAAGCCACAAAATATTTATCCTCAAAAGTTAATTAGATGCAATGTGCCACGCCCATTCATGCGTACACGTGGTTGCATGTACGTTATCATGTTGTTGATCAGCAAGTCTTAGATTCAGTATGGCCTTTTTCGATACTTCAAGAGGGAAAATAATAATCTACTCGATCCTCATGGCCCTCTAGCATAATCTGTACCATCAACTTCGATTGCAGCTCCCAACTTGTTTCTCTCTGGCACTCAAGTTGACTAGATTGCTTGACCACGAAATTTTTACCACCAACCAACAAAATTTTTGACGTCCATGAAAATTTTGCCTCCCGAATAAAACCCGCTATACGGTATTACAATAGAGAAGATCAGTGTCACATATCAATAGTGCTATTATAAAACATGTTCTGATTGAATACATATATATTGTAAAACCATGCTACATTTTACTTTTATGTCCCCAATAGCATTTAAGTGGTCTTAGCTATTATATCTTATAATTCGATGTTCATATTATTGATATTTACTTTATTTTCTTACTGCTTTATAAATTGAGTTACTTCAGTTACAATGATTAATGATTTATTTGGTGTTTTCAAAGTGTATTGAACTAGACCCTCCTTCTTGCTTATGCGCAAGAAGGATCTAGCAAAGGTCACACCAGAACCTCAACTAATCACAATAAACAAAAAAAACAAAGAAGCCTACAACATTACTATTCAATGTCTGTTATCTACTTTAGAAGATTTACAGTTCATATGTTTCAGTTTAAAGATCTCTAGACATGTATTTTCCCCTTTATAGCAAACATCTATTACTTTGTACTTGCATTGCAAGATATCAGTGAGACCAAAAATGACACCTATAACAAAGTGTTACTTCTTACTATCCATGCGTGCTATCCAGAATATGTATAGTGTGATCTGATTGGTCAATTAAATATACTCAGTTGTGACCTCTCTTCTTTTATAGAGTAAAGAGCAGGAGGGTCTAGCTAAAATGACTGATGTTATCATTGATAACCAAGTTATTTTACCTTGTCATTGGTGGCCTTTTACATACAAAATAATTGGCTTGACAAATAAAGATGTTGTGGAAAGCATTGAAGTAGTGTTGCATCACCATATATAATCCACAACAGTTGGTAACTACATGCCATTTTGTATTATAGAAATCTCATTCAAATATATGAATGGTATCAACTGTATGGCAAGCAGTCCCTGCAAACTCAGCATGCAAGATAAGTTTTAAATTTTTTCTAAAAAATTAGCTGTGCTTGTAGTCGGTTTCACTTGCTGTACATTTGCTTCCATTAGAAAATGAAGTAGAACATAGTTTTTTTCAATGCAGACTTAGAAATTGTCTATCAAGAATATATGGATGAGTTGAGGCCTTTTCACAATTTTTAGTTCTCATTACTTCAGAAGTATTTAGGTTTCATTAATACAAATTAATTAATTATTGTTTGTTTGCCACATAAATAAGTAACTGGCTAAAATACATACAAAATACTATCACTATAAATGAGGTAAACTTTGAAATGTAGGTATAAATGAAGTAATTCTAACAATCAATCACACATTGTAAACTGAAATAAAAGGAATGTCAATTACTACAGTTTACTTTGATTTTTTAGGATGGTAATACACCTCTTCACGTTGCTTGCAGGGGTTGTTATGGTGATGTAGTCAAATCCCTTTTGTCATCAGGAAAGGTCAACCCAATGGCTAGAAACCAAAATAATCAAACAGCCATGGAACTTGCTTATCGTGACGACGTAAATCGTTTCAGTATTTTAAAGATGTTTGAGCCTTTTGAGCAATGTCGAAAAGATTTTCCTGTAGAATCTTATAACAAAGTATTTTTCTGTGGTAACACAGGTGCAGGTAAAAGTTCACTTGCAGCAGTCATTATGGAACGAGCTAAGAAACCACCTAACTACAAGTTCAATACGTCTGACCCTATTCCAGTAGAACTGCTAACTACTGGAATTAATGCACATACCGTTTCAAGTCATGAAGTGGGAAACATTGTCCTTTATGATCTTGCAGGTCATAAGGAGTATTACAGCAGTCATGCTGCAATTCTAGAAAATCTCATGCTAAGCACACCTGCTGTTTTTGCCATACTTTTAAAGATGACCGACAATCTTGGCATCATTGAAAGGGATTTATACTACTGGTTTAATTTTATAAAGAGTGCCAGTCTTCAATTATCAAGCTCAAGGCCATCTCAAATACTTGTCATTGGAAGTCGACTCGATAAACTGACTAATGGTTATGAGAAAATTTCGAAATTAGTTGCTGAAGTTGCTGAAAATGCTAATCATTCACAAGAATATGTTGGGTTCCTACCTATGGAATGTCATCTTCCTGGAGGAAAAAATGTCAAAGAGTTTGTTGCTATGCTCTCTTATAGCTGCAAAGCTGTACTAGATCGATCTGATAAAATTAGTTTCTACTGCCATGTCCAATTTTCTTTCTTGCGATTGCTTCAAAACAAAGAGAATATTATAGCCATTAGCCTGAAAGAGCTATGTGTTGTATTAAAAAAGCATGATGACCCTTCACTTCCTGCAGAAAGGTCAATATTATTGGAATTCCTAACCACTTTAAATGACAAAGGTCTCATCTTATTTCTTAAAAATGAGGATGATTCTCAAAGTTGGGTAGTTATTGACAGAGCTGCTCTTCTCAATGAAGTCAATGGTGTCCTTTTTGCTCCAAAGGAAATCGAACGTGCCTATCAAAATATTGCTAGTAATACTGGTATTGTGCCTATATCTGTTCTGGAAAAATTATTTTCAAAACACGATATTCATATGATAATTGGGTTTCTTAAGAGTCTTCAGTTCTGTCATGTTTTAGAATCAAATACACTACAAATGTTTAAAACCAATATTTCAGCTTCAATTCCACTGCTATCAGATGAGCTCTTATTTTTTCCATCACTCATTGATGCTGAGCCCCCTACAAATATTGAAATAGAAAATGGGTTGGGATGGTGCCTCTGGTGTCCTAATCCTAACCAATTTCTCTCGACAAGATTTCTTCACCTTCTTCTTTTTAGCCTTTCCTATATTTTTGGTTTTCCACGCCGTAGTACAGCTGGTAAAATTGCTGCTAATGATCCACATATAATGTTAACTCGTTGTTGTGATGTGTGGATGACTGGCATTTATTGGGAGAATGATAATGTTGATGTTATTGTTGAAGTAACTGAACACTGTCGTTGTGTTACAGTAATTACATCAATGAAAGACAACAAGAAAAGCCGCAAACTTTTCAACAATGTTGTTCAAGTCATATTAACGTTGAAGAGTCAGATGCACTCGTTTGAGTGCGAGGAGTACCTCATTGCTCCTAGTGATGTAGCAAAAGCACGTAGCCTTCTTGTTATTGAACGCACACTTTATAATATAAAAGACATTGCTCGATCAGTGCTTACAAAGTGTAATGTTAGTGACAACAATTATACTAAGAGGGTGAGCATTGAACAGATTGTGGGTGCTCATGATCCTTTTCTTTGTATTGCTCCTTCAATCACAAAAGCACTTTTCAGTGCTAAGCTGCCACTTCCAGATCACCAATTTCAACACATAATGAATAAATGCTCATATTTCTCATCTTTATTAAGCCCAACGTCAATAAAGGAACGTTTCTGTCAGTTCAGTGTGTTTGCTGGACGTAATCCTTTGGTAAGTATAAGCTAGTTTGAGCATACAAAAATGTTGATTTGCCATGTATCACAAATAAACAACATTCTTTATTGTCTCACACTTATATCACATTCTGTACCATATCATACTTTCACTACATTCTGTACTATATCATATACTTAACCACATTCTGTATCATTTCATACTTACACCACATTCTGTACCTTATCATACTTATATCACATTCTGTACTGTACTATAGGAACTTGCTGATCCTCCATTGAATAAAGATGATATGGAAATTACATCTGAGGAATGCCTTAATGGTTAGTGTACAATATTTGTGGCTTCTTGTTTTATTAAATAATATCTCCAATTAGTCCCTGAAAAGTTATATCACACAGCTACTCTAGTTGAGTGTGAAACCAGTTTTACTAAACAATTTTATATCAAGGCAATTTACTATAAATAACTTCCTAGTGTTTATTTAATGTAAGCTTGATAAAGATCCTTATCCGCAACATGTATGCTATTATGAAATTGATGGTCTTTTTTAACTTAGCAATAAACATTAGTGCTACTTTAGTGCAGACAGCTAACTTATAATGTCTGAGAGTGTTGTAGAAAGTTAGCTAATTTGGAAATCCATTTGGTCATCCCATTTCACTTTCTACATTGTACCTGTTTGCTTTTTATTAACGCACACTAGTTGCAGTGTCTTGCCTCAAAGAAAGATTATTAATTGTTTATTTTGCTTGTAACAACTATTTTTAAATTCTTATGTACATGTGTCTGAAATGTTAGATGACACACTAACTTTAGCTTAATTATTAACCTGTTTTACACAGCAATTTTATAGTGAGATAATTAATTATAATCAATGCAACTCTCTCCCAAATTTTAAATAAATGTAAACTAAAAGTTTAGTAGACAAAGTGTATGTTACAATATATTTGTTTTCAATACAGTTCTATATTAACTTTACTGTTGTCATAATCTCTGATGGTACTATAGAAAGTTCCTGAACTTGCAAATCCATTTCAAACTATTCCATGGCCTAAATTTTTTCTTGGCAATTAATTTTTCTAAAACACACTAAAGCAGTTGTGAAATGTTAAATATGTTTATAAGAAATATTTAGCATCACATTTTGTTTTCTCCTCTATTGATTGGAGACAAGTGTACTTACAGTACATTACAAGTCAAATTAGCTATTTTTGGCTTGATTACATATAAATTCTTTTTCCTAAAAATTGACATGATGTAGTAATTATTTTAATTGTTATCAATCCAATTAAAAACAAGAGCACAATGAAAGTTGTGGCAATAAAATAAATAAAAAGTCTTTTGTGTATCAATGTATTGCTAGTTATGTATATTTCTATCATTGCTACTTTGTTTGTGTTTGGATTATTAGTATATAAACTTTTTCTACATCATATCATTTTCAAAGAAAACGTTAATACGTTTTCAGATATAATTCTGATATTTAAAACTATGCATGATTACTAGATATATATATATATATATATATATACATGTATATATAGTCATTCTTATAAATTGTTTTCTACTACAGATACTAGCCAGATTATTTCCAAAGTTCCTGCAAGGAAAGACGCTGTAGAAGTATTGATGCCTATTAAAAACAAATGGTACATGATAGGTGTTGCTCTTGAAATCAGCTCAGGAGATCTAGACAGCTTAAAGTTTAGCAATAATTCTGTAGATGAAAATCTGGCTTATCTGATTGGCACTTGGTTAGATAAACATGGTAAAGAAGCTACCTGGGACGTACTATTAAAGGCAGTGGAGGGCAACATTGTAGACAGCCAACAAACAGGGCAAAAGATTCATGGATTTTTGAAGATACCTGAAAGAAGTGATTCTCACTCACATAGTGAAAGAGGTAGGATTCTATATAATGCCTTCACTAAATGATAAAGAGCTTAGTCAATTTAACTATAGATTCACTAATGGTTGCTGACATGAAATTATGATTAAATTGTGTTAGCTATCTCCAGCAAATATAAAGTATTTGTGTTTGTGTTTCATCACTGTAGAAGACAATAAGTCAAAAGACAGAGAAAGTACTTCAATTCAAAATGGTCAACAACAAAGTAATTCAGGTGCTCATATTAGTGGTCAAGCAACAGATCAAGTGGGTTACCAAAGTAAGTCAACATCTTACACAACTCATCATATGCTTACAATCATATTATTAAGCATGGTTGTGCTTAATATGTAGGGTAGGGCTGGAAAAAATGTCTGACACATTTTGTGATATCTTAAATAACTTATCAGTTTAAAATTAGACTTATGCAAGTACCTACTTGACTTATCAAGTCTTTTTACAAGAATTACAACAACATTATATAAAATGTTGATAAGGTGGAAAAGTGGGAACTAATTAAACAACCAAATTATTATCCTGGACTCTTTCTCTCTAGCTGTACTAGTACAAAAATATATTTAATTTTCATAATGGTTTTATGCCAAAATGACTTTTTGAATTACCTGTATATAATAGTAGCAACACATTTGAGTGCTTATTTAGTATGATATTAGAATTATTTTAGTATTATAGAAAATGTATTACTCCTACTTTATTCATTTGTTATTATTTAGTTTTGGAAAATGTTTTTAAATGGAATATTAAATACCTCAATGAAGAGCAAGTTTTTGAGAAGCCAGAATATGGAGTCAAGTTTGTCATTCCACCATTATCAGTGCAAGAAGGGCAAGAAGTCAAAATTGAGGTCAACGTAGTTTCACCAGAGGAGTCAGAGATCATCCTTCCTCCTGATGTTGAGCTTGTTAGCTGTTTCTACAATATTAAAACAACAGGAACATTCTCCAAACCCATTAAGCTTCATCTCCAACATAATGTTGTGCTCAGGTCACAAGAGGAAAGTCAACAGCTAGCATTTATCAGAGCTAATGGACCACCACCTTACAAGTTTGAGCTGTTACCAACTAATTATGACCAAGTGTTCAGACCTTATGAAAATTCTGGTGTCATAAGAATCCCTGATTTTTGTGTCATTGGTATTGTTGTTAAAAAAATAAAGAGGTTTCTATTTCAATGCAGTTATGCAATGTTCCTTTTTTTTAAGTATATGAAGGAGTATTGTTGGGAAATGCAAGCAGTGGTCACGAAAGATCTTGGACCTTTTCATGAGGTATGCAGCCATAAAAAAGAACTACAACCCAATATTATCACTGTATACATGTTGTGTATCTATATTAGAGAGTGAGAACAGAGAAACGTTTTGAAAACTGGAAAAGGAGAGACCTAGGTCCTTTCTTTGATCCTGACATAATTGAGGTTACAACCACTAATGAGAATTATGATATTGTACCAATCATTACTCCATTTCAAGTAAAGTCCTATATTAATTTGTGAAACTTTTAAATTTTGTATTGTTTAAGCTTTCTAGGAAGGTTATTGATAAATGTCAACCAGACACTGCCTTGCCGTGCCTAAATTTCAAGGTTTTTCTCAAAGATAACAAAGAACTCACTGACCTAAAGCTCACTTTTAATGGAATAAATGAGCCGATGAGTTTGCTAATTGCTACTTATGAATTAGAACAGCAGCAGGAAACAACAAGTAAGTGATGTTAAAAATAGAATATACTCATAATATGTCATATAAAATATCACCTGTGCTTTTCCAAAATATTGAAGTAATATATAGAAATGTATGCTCCTTTCAGCTCACTCCAGTAAGTTTGGTATAATCTCCCACAACTCAGTCGTATACTTACAATCATATTATTAAGCATGTAGTGCTTAATGTGTAGAGTCAAGCTGGAAAAAATGTCTGCCTCATTTTATGGCTCTTTAAATAACTGTTAACAGTTAAAGTTAGAAACTAAGTAATATTAAAGATGTACTCATCAATATTATAATCTAGTATTTTGTGTATCCATGTATTGCTAGTTATGTATATTTCTATTATTGCTACTTTGTTTGTGTTTGGATTATTAGTATATAAACTTCATTTTTATGCAGGTACTCCAGATATTTTAAATACTGCCCCAGATGCACACAATCTACTCGAGTTATTAGCTGATATCGATCACCAGTGGTATGTTATTGGCACAGCTTTAAAAGTTTCCTTCAATGTTTTGAGTGGTTTACAAAACAGTCCAGAAGCAATTAAAGTTAAACTCATTCAAGTGATCCACACCTGGTTGACTTCACAGCCATCACCTGTTACATGGAAGACAGTGATCTCTGCTATTGAGGGAAGGATCGTTGATAACTTAGCAAAAGCTAATGAAATACGTGACCATCTAGGTCTCCCTAGACATCAATAATTAGCTAACTAAACTATCTTATATATATATACATTGTTAGTGCTTTATAGTTTGAAATTCTTTTTACATAATACAAATATTATTATGTAACTTCCCTTCTTGCTGCATTTAATTTTTTGTAATGGGAGGGTACCAGGGAGGAGTGTGTGCTTCAATTGCAAAAATGATCACTAGATAAATTTAGTTGCATATATATGTAATAACTTAAAATATGTCAATAATCTAATAAAGTAGTTTATTATCTCAATGATTCTTGTTCCATTGACTAAACTATTTACTTGATCTTTGTGTCCATGAACATGTTAATGTATTTATTACCAATATCTTACCACCAATGTAAGCACAATCAGTCTAAGAAAACAAAGAAAGGAACAAGTAAATATCAAACACATGATTATACACAATTGTTATTGTTTTTATCACTCAATGGCTTTATGAAGTGAAAACTCACAATATAATTACATGTACCTAATAATGAATGTCACTATACCTTAGTAGTAGTGACAATACTGTTGACTGTGCCCTTGAAAAACACTCCTTATTGGTTTGATCACTCCGTGGATATTGGCTAAATGATTATCTTGACCTAATGCACTTGTATAATCATTATGACACTATTTACTGATAATATGTGACTGTGGATTAAGGATTTACTTACTAAAGATGTTGACATGGTGAGATCAGAATTTTGCTTCAAATTCAAAAGATCATTAAGACCGCTACAGATGAATATCTGTTAAAACAATAATTATTTCAGGGTGGTTCATGGTGTAACTTGACTATGATGACATCACCTAAACCTTAAACCAAACCTAACATTATTAACTCTATGACACATAGTGATGTCATCATAGGACATGTTGTTACATAGATTAAAACATAGATAATGGACATTATAAATATGAAACTATACTTTCAGTAACATCATTAATGTCATACCTATAATTTAGATAATATATATATATATATATATATATATATTGTAGTGACCGTGTATGAACTTGTTAATTAGTGTTAATTTCAGTAATATCTTCCATGATCCTATTAATTACTTGTATTAGGCCTATTCTTTCAGTATCAATGTTCCTCACTCCTTACACTTGTATTTAAGTTGGTTTTGTTGCTATTTGTTCATGGAAACTTTTAGTTAATATATTTCCCATTGTTTTGTACATCAACATGTATGTATGTATATTCATTTATTTCTACCAGTGCTACCTCATTAATTAAATAATCAACAAATAAAATAACATGCATTCACAATAAACATTGATCTTAACAATGACATAATGTATTTTGTCAAATCTTTGCAATTTAGTATAATCATATGCATCAAATCAAAATATTTAATATAACACCATGTATCTCACACAACTAAAATTAGAACTAGCTTTGTGCAAGTTTATGCCATAATATTATAGTAGCCAATTAAATGATACAAAATATTGACATTTTATTAAGTGGAACTTAAGAGAACATATAAATGACAAGATGCAGAAAAGTATATGTCACTTTACATGTTCATTTCATATTAAGGTGAATATAGTTCAGATTGATCATAAAAATATAGTCACAAAAAGTGCATTTTGGTTTTCATTGGGTCAGCTACTTCAATAGCTGCTTCCATTTCTTCTGAAGAAAGTTGACAGGTAACAGAAGACTCACTTGCAGTGCTTTCTGACTCACTAGAACAATAACAATAACAACTAAACATTATGTATAGACTATACCTCTGTAAAATTTGATCAAGGCGTTGACGAGCTTTCAAAGCACTATGGTGTGCATAGTAAGTTGGAGCAGGAATAGAAACACTGTTTAGGCTTCTAGAATAAACATGGCAAAGTTGATATGACAAGATCTCAATATCATCCATAGACATGTTATTATCATCCCAAAGTTTCTTATATTTACAAGGACGACTTGTACCCTAAAAACGTATGAGAATTGATAATTTTTTTTAAATGGAGGACTTAAGAGCTATAGCATGTACTAATCTAGTAGTTTTAATAATGTGATATAAAGAACATCATGTTTATTTTGTTTCATTGCTTCATGGAATGTGCATAAGCTTGGGGCCATGTGAGTTTTTATAGTAGTGAATTATATACTATAGTAGTGCCAATATGTCTTTCAATTTCCTAACAGTTAACTTTGAAAGTGTATATCACACATTTAAAAATGTAATTTTGATTATATGTCTACTGAATGTATGCATTAATTATTTAGTTGATATCTTTAACAATAATGGAGTATCTAATCAATATCACAGTGTATATAATCAGGAGTATATCATTATTCTATGTTGATTAGAATAATGATCTTAATATGTACACTATATGGAATTATCACAATCTAATATCATTGATAGCAATAATGTTATACCTGAATACCAGTATGAGAGACCAATAAGAAGTCACAGTTCACAGGATTAGTAATATCTGTATCAACTACAGTCCCAGCAGGTACATTGCCACTTTTACCAATCTGTGTTTATAATATTATTCATCATATTAAATACATCTTGTGAATAATTTAATATTAAAATTAATGCTGACAAGGTATATAGAATTAATCAGGTGTAGAGTAGTATTTAATATTAAATTATAACTCTTACCTGATCTCTTTTATTTTGGGCAAATAAGCGAATATGGTGTCTCTTTTGAACAGTTAGAAATGTTATTGGAGGACGGTAACCAGGTACCATCCTTTGGCAGGCTTCTTGAATAGCACCTATTTCATTTAATCTGACCTAGTAGTAAACATAATAAATTATAAAGCATAATACAGTAAACAATAATAAACTAGAGGAAGTCAATAATAATACAGAACTGCTACATAGAATATACACATGTTTTTTGTGGATCTAAAATTTGATCTTTCTGGTTCACAAAACAGACATGTAGAATATACTACATACAACACCTTTGTTTGTCATCTCATAGCATTGTAATAAACACTGCTGTTAATGAACCATTAATTTTGTATATTTACACTATTCAAGGTTTCTTTAAACTTACTGCATCAAACTGTCCTTCACTAACTCCATCTCGGAAAAATAGAATGGCTTGAGGTTTGAATCCAGTAGTTTTATAAAAGAGTTTCAAGAAATACTTCACTTTAGGTCCCATTTGTTTAACTTCCATTACTTCCTACAACATCAATATAAAATCACTAATAATATAATTACGTAATACCTGTCTGTGTCTTAGTACTATATTAGAAGAACAGTAACGACATCCCTCAAGATCAATACTTCCAACAACCTAATATTGTAATGTCATTATCATTGTAATGTTATAAGTACTTACAGCTGCAATGGAGGGTGATGTTTTGTCTGCTGGTGAGGGATGCGTCACATCAGCTCCCATTATTAGAACTGGCTTTTTAAATAGCTGTGGTCTATCAATGACAATACATGTCACAAGTTTGTATGACTGACAATTGGTAATTACATAATGATTTATATAGTGTGTGAATCATAAAGTATACATAAAGTCAATTATTAACAAAATACTGAGTTGGAATACATTAAGGGTACATGACCATAATGTTATATGATATAGCAATTGTTATGAGGTTATGTAATAAAGTGATGATCAACTTAATACAAACTAGTTACCTGCATGGTATAATAAGGTTTACTCCACCAAGTTTAGCATTAACTTTGAGACAAATGTTAACTAATGTAGCTCGTCCTGACTTGTCTAAAGTGGACTTCAGTACACACTGAGTTGGAATACCACACATTTTATCACCAAATTGCTTTATAACACCTAACAAAAAAGAGAACACCAAACAGTATATTACAGTACAGTATATTACATACATAAATTCAAGTCAATGTATGTGCAATCTTAAGTTATGTTTATTGTTTGATATGTGGGCCTATTAACGGCAATCCTCAATATTTTGCACTTTATGATTGTATCTTTGTTTTGGTTTCATCTTTTTAATAGCAAATGTAATTATTCCTTTCTTCTATAGTTTGGGTATAATACAGATAACATTCAATATGAATATAGAATGTGCTTTGTCACTGAAAGTAGTAGGTTTTGTTTCAAGCTAAATTACTTACTAAAAACAGCACCAGTTTTAAGTTTTAGTTCTAAAAGCAATAATACAAAAAAGTTGGAGCGCAAACAAAACAAGAAATCAGTTGAAGTCCTGTTTCAATTTGTGTATCATGTAAATTAAAGCATATGAGGTTTCTAATGGATGATAAAACAGTTGAGTTCACCTTAGTTATAGAGCTGAGCAATACACCAGTATGATAATTATACTGAGGTTCAAATGTTCAATACTGTATAATTCTTAAAATGAAAAGTTTAACATAAAATGGCCTCTATTGAAATCAAAGAAATGGTTTATTAGAATACTGTTGGAGAGTTAATACTACTTCAATTGTCCTTCTTGTGCATTAATTTCATTTGAATAACACTTCAACTATTACTAAACATTCATGCCATTTATTATAATTACCATATTCTGGACAGCCTTTATAGTCAACAATAGCAAACACAAAGTCTGAATCATTCAATTTATTCCTGTAAGTAGTTTTAACATCTTCCATAGTGCCTCTACATGAGGTAATAATAGGACTGTTTGTAATAGACATTCCTAGCTCCTCAGCAACCCTTTTAAAACCAGTAGCAAAGTTCCTTTAACAATAAAACACTTATAATGATGATGTAATTACATTAAATTTATATCAGAGTCATATCATTTAAATTTAGTCTTCTATTTATAAACAAGTATGGCTACCATAGTATGTTTGGTAATAGAGAAAAAAAGAATTTCAAAACTTCGTACATGGTTATATCATAGAAACTTACCTAGCTTTTTCATTGATCATTTGGGAAGGATTTATAACAATGACACCCCACCTATTTATTGTGGCACCAAGATAAAACTTGTGATAATCCATCTTCCAGGTACCTTTGTGAGGCTCTAGTTTTCCCTAAAATGAAAACTCTTAAGTAAAGTAAAATAGTGACTGCCAAATTATTTGACAATTTTTCCACTCTCAGATATGATTTCACCCATTTAATTATAAATACAAAGTATTAGATCTTACATCTTTAAATTGTAATATTTGAGGAGGTAACACACGTCCTTCAAATTCCATCATTTGTGTTGAGACATTAATACCAAACTCTTTCAGGAAAGGATCTTTGTTATATTCTGCTTGTTCAACCTATAATGTACAATGTAACTGTTAGTTGTAATAAAAGATATAATAATAGGACCACTTAGTTGTGTTGATTTATTATGACCTAAATATTTAAACTACCTCTTTAAGAATTCTCTGCTCAGTCTCAGGTGCTGAAAGTGCAGTGTTTCTAACCATTTTAGACTGTTCAAACTCCTTCAATCGTTTCATGACATGTTGACCAGCTACAATATCACAGAGCTATATCAGAGTGTAGATAAATTGAAAGATAAAGCGAAGTGAGCTCATCATTGACTATATATAGCTACAGTTAAATGTATGACTACCTCAATAGGTATGTAATGGTGCTTCTCCTTCTCTCCAAATCGTAAACATGGCAACCCAGGGTAGTGTAAAACTATTTCATATTTGTCTTTAAAGTATTTTTCAACTGTGACAAGATCTTTGCTATCACCAATGGGAAAGCTACAAGAGAAGAGATTGTCATATGATTTAATTCAGTTAATGCTAATATTTAAATATTAAAGTAAAAGGTACATACATATAAATTGATATAATTGTCTAGAGTTTGCAGGTGCTATGTAGTCTGGCACGGCCAAACCCTCACACTAAACAGAAGAGGGACTACTGCATACAAGTGGAATGTTGCAGATTTCATAATATATGTAATTATTAACCTCTTCTCATATGCTCAACTAAACACAGCAATACATATTAACAATAGATACTTAAGCTATGATTTTTTCTAGCAATAGAGTAAGGCACTCTACCTCTGCATATATAGACTTCATCATTTTAATAGGTGACATCATATATCAAGGAATCTTATAATTAATCTGATTGGATAAACAGGATTTCAAAACAGTGTGCAAATCATTAATGCTAAGTAGACCAGAATGTCTCCCATTTAGTGTGAAGGTTAGGCTATACCAGACTAGGTCTTGTGGTGATGCTAATAAGAGACTTTTTAGGTTATGGGAAAGAAAAATTCAATTACTCATAACCAGTTATGATGTTCTAGTGCACACAGCAATAAATTTGTTAGTTTTAATGGAAATCTATACAAACTTCAAAATGTAGCGATAAACAGTAACATATCCAAGTTTAAATCATCTATCTTTAAAAATAGAGTTTCACAAGTTTTTTCAAACTTGTGTTCATCATTGTTGTTATATACAATTATGTCCAAGGGAATATCTTTTAATAAAAACATTCTATGTGCTTCGTTACTATAATTTTTAATATTAAAATAATTAAATCTAAATGAATTGTAGCAATCAACTATGTTCTAGCTTACGATTGCTCTGAAGCAGGTTTAAGTGAAAGACCACGAACCACTTTCTTATATCTTGTATGTGTTGTCTTCACTTTGACACCTATATTAAAATATGACAGAAAGCTATACAATTTACATTATCACACACTTTAAATGAAACTATCAAGACTAATTAATTAATTTCTGTACTATAATTTAGAGGTATAATTGGCCAATCAGATCATGTCTATCATTTGTGGTCAATAATGTAGCCTAAAACCCTATATGGTTTGTTTTGTCTACTTGATAAGCACAGTAAACCAGTGATGTACAGTCCTCTATAGTAGCTGACTAGTATTGTTTTGTTGTCTATTGAATGATTTCTTTGTTTGCTGATTATTAGTAACTACTAAACTAACTGTACTGTTGGTTAAAATTTAATTATCCAGCAGGTTGGTAGGTAGCAGGTAGTCTCTTGAGTTAGAGTATATCACAGGTGAATTACCAAATACATTTATTGTTGATGTCTATTGATAAAATAGTGACAAACAACATTATGGATTAATTATTAAGGGGGCTGTGAAAAATTGGAATGTTTCGTTTATCATTAGTTAGAACTTAGGCATCAGTGACCTCTATTGAATGTGTTATTTGTACAATAACTTGGTGAGATTCATAACAAATGATCTTACACTAATTGTGTTATTTATACCTTTAATCTCAGAAAGGAATTTTAACCTCTGGCTGTCATCTAATCTATGAAGATTTTTTGGTCTTAATACTTCTTCCATAAATTCCAAAACAGATTGTTCTTTGTAAAAGGCCTTTGCAGAAACTAGTTAAGAGAGCAAATAACATTATAAATCAGATTACCTAATATATTACAACAGACAACTAAAGGTTGTTGGATAGGTAAAATTTTTTAAAATATTAGAAATCAGTTATATCTCCATAATTAATACTA
Organism: Xestospongia muta; assembly: GCA_963693285.1. Lineage (NCBI taxonomy): Eukaryota > Metazoa > Porifera > Demospongiae > Haplosclerida > Petrosiidae > Xestospongia > Xestospongia muta. Next base: position 17,852,589 of record OY848917.1, on the reverse strand, counting down.
AATTTAAACTGCTCAGTTAAAATAATTATAACACATTATTTTTAAGTAATAAATTTATAACTTACTGTTGACATTTAATGCCATCTTCCATTTAACAGGTCGTACACTTTGAAAGTAACCAAACCAAACTATTTTACCTCCACCTAAAGATGTGGCTAAACTTCTTGCTGCGAAATAAGATCGTCCAACACTTGTATGTCTGTCCAATAAAATAAATGATATAACCTCATTAAGTCACTTACATAATCAATGATCATATCACACTTAAAATAAATGAGTTTGTGACTAAAATCCTCCTGTGATTGTTTTGAAGGTATTCATTTTGTGAAAGCACAGAACAATTTGTTTCAATTGAAGATTAAGTGCACATTTAGAATGTAGACAGCTTGCCTTATTAATCACATTCATTAAATTAGCAGTTGGGGAAGAGATGTAGTACAATATTGTCTGACTTATGACATGTAGTCTAAAACAATCACATGGACTGCTAGCATGCAAAATGCACCAGAAAATATAACATGTTAAAATAATAAGATCTTATGTTACTTAGCATTAATTCTTAATGAACCTCAATGTTATACAAGGCAACTAAGTTTGTCTATTACATATTACAATATATTACCTCATATATGGTAATTGTTTCATAATGATCTCTAAAACCTGAATGGCTTCTTGGAAGTCTTTAATATTAGCATCAGCAGAAAGTCTTCCTGACAGAACTTGTTGTAAAATGTCCAGGCTGATTTCACCAGGTTCAGTTTTCTTAATAGTGATCTACAAAACACAATACATTGACTTGAATTAATTATGTATGGTCTAATGTTTCAATGAAGCTGTTTCTGTTAAAGTAAGCACTTCCATGTTAACACAGGATGAAACTATTATAATCACCATTACTCACCAACAAGGTCAAACTTAGCATAAACAACTTTTAGTTGTAGCCTAAGACTTGTTTGTAGATAATGCATGTGATTTAACTAGCCTAAGTAATGTTTAATGTTAGCATATAGTTCATTTCACCATCAAAGTTAAGTGAGTACGTGATCATCACATTACCTCAAACTTTTTTTCTTTTATTTCTTCTGGGAGTAAAATTGAAACTGTAATTTTTCCCTAAAGTGACCACAATACAGTATTGAGGTAAATCCATTTCACACAGGACTAGGTATATCAACATATATACGTCATTTTGTGCTGATATTCCATTAAGTGGTTTACGAACATATAGGTTCTTTTGACCATCATAGGCTACTTTTTGTCTGCCAAATATTGCCAGATTATCATTGACCATTTTGTCAATAACTGCTACATTGACCTTTCTGGGTGCCTTTGGTATTATCTGAGCATCATAGTGATGTATATAACCCAGATCATCAGAAATGTTAACAATAAAGAGGTTAGCCCGCAACATTATCTTACATCCAATGGTTCCAATGGGTATAAGAGCAGTGGGGTTAACTGATGGTTTTGCACTAGGTAAAGGCAGACTAGTTGGTTGGGGGTCTTCGGCAATGTGTTTTGAACTGTTTGTACTACTTGTGGAAACAGAATCTGCTACTTCTAATGTTCTCTGTGTGTATTGAGACCTCTTTGAGTGTAGTTCACGACCTCTTGAAGATTGTGGACTTCTGTCTGAGCTTTGATGTACACCACGACCACCTCTTATTCCACCTCTGTGATGTAAGTCTGCCTGACTTCGATTTGAAGCAGGACTTTCGCAGTATTGATGGCCAGGCCTTCTGTCTCTTTCACATCTGTTACCTCGACCACGTCCCCGTCCACCTCTTTGACCACCTCTAGTATTAGTGTATCTCTGTGCCATTTACATAAGAACACAAACTTTCAAGTCATACAATACAATAATGAAACTATAAAATTCCCAGGGGAATCCCCATTTATATGTTATTTAATTATTATTATTATTAAGATGAATGCCACAACTACTTTCCTGTTATTGTTTTATTAACTAGTTATTAATATATATATATATATATATATAAATATACAGGATGGGCAATAACTGTACAATACAAAGAGTGCAAGCGAGACAATAGGGATGGCCATTTGATCATCCCTACATAATAGTACAGGTGGTACAAAGAGTTAAGGATATTCGACAAATATCTGAATCAGTTAAATAATATCAGTGATAAAATCCTAAATTCTGTGTCTGTGTTATTATATAGGAATGATACAATTGTCAATCCTACTATCTTGCTTACATTCTTTGTATTTGAGAGATATATTATCCACACTACTTTTACTTTATATTAATTTTAGAAAATATTTTTATTTACTTGTATATAAATAAATTAAAAGACAATGCAAGCAACAATTGCTGCAGGCTAAGGAAGTTTATTTTAGTCAATGATCTTACCATCAGCACTGTTGAGATTATAAAGGCAAGTTTATCACACAAATTGAGCCTTGTCAACTGTTTTTAGGATAAGGCTATAAGCATCACTCTTTATTAATTATTGTGAAAAACCATGCACCAGTTCCCTACCATAACAATGAAGTTCATCAATGTTGGGTCAGTGTAGTACAGGAATGGGAGTTTGCTTCAGAGCTGCTGGTGTTGCAGACATGTAAGTTTATAATATTCTTTAAAGGGGGGGGGACATGCCAAAATTCAAAAATATTTTTTTTGCATAAATGTTATCTTTGACATATGCAATTCACCCTAAAAATATTTAAAAATTTTCTAAAAATTGTTATCACTGTTAAAAGCAAGCTTCTTTTCGAAGCTCTTTTAAGGATTCTTCTGAGATTACAATGTTCTTCCTAGTAGGGTGGGGCTCCCTTGTGACGTCACAAGGGGAACGAATGCTAGCATTGCTAGGTGCAAAGTAATGGCTGAAGACTTTCAATGCGATGTATCAAGTCGGTATTCCAGCATATTAAGCCTCTCCTACTCTTCTTCTTCTTTCGATATGATCGAAAGCAGTGACCCTGCTTCGTGTGTGGAATCTGACCTCGAGGAAGGCTCTGAGAACATAGTTGTTCCATATCAGTATGAACCAGAGGAAAATGGCTCTGAGTCAGAATCTTTAGATGAGTCTCAGAATGATGGGAGGTTACTAAATACTGAATGGTTAGTCTCTTGTGTCTGTTAGTCAGCTATAATAATGAATAAGAAGGCTACTACATGAGCTGTCTGAGCTAACTTCAAAATATTGTGTTATGTTATATATATATAGATACAATTTACCTGTGTAACTGTGGACATTGTATAGTCATGCCTACTGTAGCTGAGTGCATATGGTGTTGTGAGATAGACATTACAATCCAGAAAATGGGGCAGATTCAAGCACAGATATCCTGTATCACTGAACATGAAGGATTTGAACCTGTTTGCCTAAATGTTTGAGCATTACAAGCAGGATATTTCAGTTATAGGCAACATTATGGTACACATGATATTCAGGACCTACCAGGATATGAGTAAGTACAGGGTTTTATTGAACTCACTTACAGTAAGCCATTACATACAGGCAATACAAATTTATCTCTTATCAACAGTTTACTAGTTGGTGTTGGGATTGGGTTGGAAGAAAAATACATGTATTACCTAGCTGTGTTGACAACAAAATTTGGACAAAGTTTCCATCTGCTCATTATGTTGGGTTCAAGTATCACTAACTCAACGAGACTAACATATAGTTAATGAGTTTAGAGTCAAGAGTAATGATATTAATTATTTTCATAACAAACAAATAATAACATTATTGAACTAATATTGAACTAATTTTGGAGAAGGCTGAAACGACTTCTGTGGCTCTTGATAGCAGAATCTGACACAAGAGACTAATCATTCAGTATTTAGTAACCTCCCATCATTCTGAGACTCATCTGAAGATTCTGACTCAGAGCCATTTTCCTCTGGTTCATACTGATATGGAACAACTATGTTCTCAGAGCCTTCCTCGAGGTCAGATTCCACACACGAAGCAGGGTCACTGCTTTCGATCATATCGAAAGAAGAAGAAGAGTAGGAGAGGCTTAATATGCTGGAATACCGACTAGATACATCGCATTGAAAGTCTTCAGCCATTACTTTGCACCTAGCAATGCTAGCATTCGTTCCCCTTGTGACGTCACAAGGGAGCCCCACCCTACTAGGAAGAACATTGTAATCTCAGAAGAATCCTTAAAAGAGCTTCGAAAAGAAGCTTGCTTTTAACAGTGATAACAATTTTTAGAAAATTTTTAAATATTTTTAGGGTGAATTGCATATGTCAAAGATAACATTTATGCAAAAAAAATATTTTTGAATTTTGGCATGTCCCCCCCCCTTTAAATAGTTCAATGTAAATATTAATGAAAATTTTTATTGCATACATACAAAAAAACTGTATAATAACAAGAAAATAACGAACCATCAAAACCACAAAAATAAGAATTCAAAACATAAATTTAGATTTTAAAAATGTTAGATCAATCAAATGATTACATCATTCTAGATAAAGCAAAATAATATCTAAAATAATTATGTCTGCTCTTCATTACTGCTTTGTACTTGAATGTCCCATACATCTAAAATTATAAAGTTTTAATTTGTAAATGTGGAGTTGATCAAAAATGTTTGTTATGATAATAAGTAATTACAATTGAAGTAAAATCTTTTATGAGCACTATGACAGTTAGTGTAACTGATTGAATATCAAAACTTCTAATTGCCTTATAATATTTCATAGTTACTCTTGAACTTCTGGAAACTCTTTAGAATAATTATAGTATGTTTTTATTCAAACTTTTTCAGAAAGAACTCATTGAAATCAAATGAATTAGGTAAAATACTTAAAGACACAATCTTTATTTATAAATTTGAGAGCTATATTGTATTAATAATTATTACTTAGATATACTATTCTACCTTCTTCATTGTCGACAACATTATAAGTTAAATCAACTTCCATCTCACCAGAGATACTATAATTTTCATTGCCATAATGTGACTATATAAAATGATAGTAATACATTCAAGACATATCACATAAAATTATAGTTTGTACCTGATTTCTTGTACTAACACTTAGCTTATGTTCTACCTAATAAGAAAAGATTTGGTAAGTATCATTTTCATGAACATAGCAATAATATTATTAATTAATGGCAAATAAAAAGAACTACAATGATCTAGTAATTGGTAATTAAGAAAATTTAACAAAAAGCAATGATACTGCATGTAGCTGCAATGAGTGTAACAATAACTGATACAATGACTTCCAGTTCTGTTTATTTGGATTTAACACTATCAATAATAGTTTTTACATTGTAAAATTGATTGGTAGGTTTAATCATTACTTGGTTATATAGGTTCCAATTGCAAAGTTATTTTAATTGAAAAAGTAATCATAATACTGTTTTCATTACTAATGTACTACTGTTTATGTATAATGAATGTACCTTTAACTACGTGTAAATCTGATATGTCTTGTGAGTAAGTTATGAGTAAGTTACTATAAGCAAGTACTCCACCTTAAGTCACACTCACTTTAATAATTGTTATTCATACAATTATAGCATTATTAACATAGTCTTTTTAAATTAAAATTAAATAGAGAAATTGATAGTGTAGTTTAATTATACTTACTTCTTCAAATATTTCTCTAGATGTCTGAGTATTTCTAGCATCAAAACTTCTCTTCTAAACTTTGACACTCTCTTTGACTCTTTTCTCTTGTCCATTTCCTATTGAGCAGTAAGTGAAGTATGATCATATTAACTATAATAATTATCATTGTTATCTACATTATGTTGAGTATTTGTACAAAAGGGACATTTCAGCTTAACTATGTGTAGCTTGTTCAACAAATGTGACTTTGTTCACTAGGTTAGTTATACTGTAATACTAAAACACAATCTAATATTTCCATATAGTGTTCAATAATAAATATAATATTTTATATCTGTCAGTGACAAGTTGACTTTATCTTTGTAATACCTTTTGTTTTCTCTCTGAAACTGCTCTCTGTTTATCATCTATTTGTTTCTTTGTAATTATTGGACTATTCTCTAGTTTCTAAAGTAAATATAACAATATGAATGGTGCAACATAAGATTAATAAAGTATCTACAAAAGGGCTAACATAGACTAATATAAGGCTCACCTCGAGTCTTCTTGGAAAGGGTTTTCTCTCAATACTACTAATATCATTATTAAGAGAAACATCAAAGGCCACTGGTTTAGGATATTTGTTTATGTTCTCATGTTCACTATTTGACTTGAGGAGCATGTTCAGATACTTTTCTAGTCTAGTATTGGAAGGATGTATACAATAAGACTGTACATGTCTAGAGTCTTCCATTTGTCTTATTGTTAAATCTTGAATCTATATGGAGGGATATTAATATTACATCTAATATAAGACTATATAGTAATATACAAGAACATATATAACTATGGTCACTCACTATAAACTTTGCCACATAGTATTTCTAACATCTTCATAACCAACAGTAACTGTTAGTAAGGTAGATTCTAAGGTGTATGGAAACCAGTATTTAGGTGATACTTATGAGATTTTTATGTAGTTAGAAGAAGAAATAAGTAGGTAGAAAATGATCAGTATATGTATAGTTCAATCACATAATACTTAGATAAACATACATTACCTGTCAACAACACTATATCTTTATTGACTATCATATTACAACATTATTTTGTCAATGTCAGCATATTAGTTAAAGGTATATTACATGTACTGACTTCTTTTCTAATTAATTATCAACTCCATCATCGCTAGCTGACATTTTACTGGTGACATCACTTTGTTCTTCTAATTCCAACTCATCATTTAATGGGTAAAGATCATCAGAATGAGGTATTATTGTAATGACAGATTCATGAGCTTGAGATAATTTGGAAGTACCACACCCCATCTGAAGACATGCTAGCAAATAGAATATTTTCTAAAAAATGAAGTAAATGTAGAGATGGCTAATATCAGTCCAATACAAAGAATGTAATAGGTACAGAATGTAACAATTGGTATCTCTGTCTTCTTCATTAAATCATGTCGAAACAAACTTAACGACATAGATCTCAACCTGTTGTAACTTATAATAAAATAATGCTGCTAATTGTTTTTTGTAACATCATCATACTCTCATTTTGCTACTAATTAATACAGTCGCAGTTAACTACTCTAATGATAACAGTGTTAAGATTTCAGTGTATGTAGTTGGTCATCTGACAGGAAGCCTTACATTGCAGACACCATTTATTACCACATTATCAGGACTTATTGCCAGACTGTTATGTAATAAAGAGTCAGGACACCTAAACAATTAAGTCTATGTCTTATAAGACTGTATTAAAGTAACATACTTGTAACAATCTGAATAGAATGATACTGTAAAGAAATGTAAACTGTCAGATACACACACACCTACTTGTGCATGAATACTGTAAAAGGACAACTACTGATCTATAGTACACGAAACATCAAATTGATATCATTAGAAAAATACATTTCTTATAATATTGACAACATTTAGATTTTGACTGGACCTGTTTGTTGGAACTTGTCATGATTGAAATTCTTATACAATAATAAATAATTAAAACATTTCTTATAATGTGAATATGATACAATATTTGTAAGGACATGTTTAATATAATAACAATAATATATAATAATAGTAGATTGTTAATGAATTGAAGGAATTATAGCTGTGATAAAATATGAAACAATTCAATTATAACTCTGAACATCATACAAAGTACATTGTGTCTTTCAAGTATTCATTGACTTCTATTGCTCTTTGTAAATCAGGAATTACTCTAACAAGATCTTCACTTGAGTAGCTGACAGAACTAGCACTATCACTACTGCCACTGAATAAAAAATGACTAATGATAAATCTACTGAAAGTACAATTATATTTTAAAATCAATAATCAAATTATCAGGGAGACTCCAAAAAGAATGCTATTGGTACTAGTCATATTGATTAGCGAAATGTGAGTATACTAGAATGGATTCGAAGTTAGTGAACATCAAAATAAAACAATTTTACATTTACCATCGTTACATTGCTCAGTGACTATAATTGTAAAGTGTTAACTTAATGTCCATACTCTGCTAATATTAATGGTCTGATTAGAATGATCAATATTTTTAAATACTAGAATTGTAAAATCAAACAACTTACAATCATGGTAATATAACATGAACAACAAGACATTTATGATAATTATATTTAACTGGTTACCTTTTCCTTTCCTCCCAGTCTTGTAAAGTATATCTTGCTCTAAAAGCAGCAAGATATGAAAATAAGTAGGTGCTGGATAGGACACACTACGATTACATCGAACATAGCAATGACAAAGTTGGTAAGTTAATGTTTGAAGATCATCAGCAGTGAAGTTGTTATCATCCCATAACACATGATAATGACAAGACTTACTAGTACCCTATAATGTATGATATATTATGAATAAGGTAATCACCATGGAAACGTGTTGTTAGGGTTAACACTTTATTACTTATGTATTAATGTATATGTTGTATTGGTATGAAGCTAATTTGTGACTAACACTACAGTGACAACATTAAAAGACTGACAAAGATGGTTGCAACTATACTTTAGTTCTACACATACAATATTTAATAGTTTCACTTTCAACATTTATTTCTATGTAACAAAGTTTATTATAACACCTTTCACATTTCATCTTCAGTTTAATGTTACATGTTAGTGTATGTGGTTGTATGGCCTACATAACATATCTAATATACCTGGATTCCAGCATGGGAACATAGGAAGAAGTCAAATTCAGTAGGATGTGTAATACGTCTGTCAACAGTAGTACCAGCTGGTACATTACCTCCCTTGCCATGCTAAATAAATGACAAAAAGGTTACATCATTTACAGATCCTATCATTATTGTTTTGACTAAAAATATACTAGTATATGTGGATACACATACTATTATATGTACATGTAGTTACATATGAAAACAGTACAATATGGGTTCATGTCTAATATTAGTGACTTGTTTGTAATCAGCAACAACTTAATACACACAGAGTGATTTCCTTGTAAGTGTTTCATTTAACAAGTTGTATTGTGTATGGAAAACATTATTAGAGGTATAAATAAAAGTCATTAATGGTTAAATATTTCAGTTAGTACAGAATGATGCATTAGAAGGAAACATTTTGTAAAAGGATCATCATGAGCTGTTAATTAGCATTATGAACAATATTTGAAGAGTACTTCATTATACAGTCACTACTAAACACACATAAGTATATTATTGAGAAGTAACCTGATCTTCTCTGTTAGCACAGAATAATCTTGTATGGTGGCGTTTTTGGACAACCAAAAATGTGATACCAGGCTGATAACCTGGTTCTAGGTCTCGACAAGCTTTCTGTATGGCTGCAATCTCTTGTTCAATAACCTAATAAGAAATTCAGTTCTTTAAATACAATTTTAATCACTCATTATCACAAATTGTCTTGTTAAAGCAAATAAGAGATCACTTTTGTTATTTGTCTACAAATTAGGACAATGCGGGAATAATGGTTTAAATAACAATGGAAAATGAGGAGAGAGAACCTAAAAATAACCTATGTGTCTACATTTTAGATACACACAAAGTAAATATTGTAACCTGTACTGTCAGTTAATCTGTGTGGTAAAACCTATCTTCTAATATATGCATAGTTTAGTGACATTTCAATAGATGCTTTATAGGGACCTTTTTAAATTGGCCTTCACTGACACCATCTCGATAAAAGATAATACGTTCTGGTTTATATTGCTTGTTATACTTTAAGTAGAACTTCAATAACATTCCTTTTATCATCTCAGCAAGTTGTTCCATCTCAAATACTTCCTAAAGTAAAAAACCAACATAGTAAATATCAGTACTGTTAGAAAAATACTATAAAATGTTCATAGGATCACTGTATACTACAAGTGGTTTAGGTTTGTGTCCTATAATGTATAAATGACTACAGCACTAGTGATATGTACTGATGTACATATGTCAAATATATAATATATTATAATGTACCTGTCGATGTTTCAGTACTTTTACTTGTGCTTTGTATTCCATTGCATGTCTATCAAAGCTGGCAGTAAGCTAGAGGGAGATTGGTATCTTAAGAACAATATCACAATGTATCTTACTGCTGCTAGTGAGGGATTTCTTGTATCTCCAGGAGCTGGATGAGTGACATCAGCTCCCATTATAATTATAGGTTTTTCAAAAATATGTAGCCTAAAAGTAACATTTAAATATAAACTCTATAGATAAATGTCTTTAACACTTACTCATTAAGAACAACAGAATTTGTGCCTCCTAATTTTGAGTTAATTTTAAGACACAAATTTTTCATAGTAGAAGGGTGTGCCTTTTGTGCATTTTTGACCTGAACACATTGAGTATGTACACCAACTAAATTATCACATACTCTCTTAACTTGATCTGTGTTTATGTGTGTAATGTGTATTGTGTATGTATGTACATGTATGCGTGTGTGTGTGTGCGAGAGAGAGAGCAATTCAAAACTGTATAGGTAGAAAGAAATTAAAGGTTAATCTTATAACATGTTTTTATGACTTAATCAGTGTCAATATTAATGTATTAAATCTGGTAAGTTAGTTAACTAACCAATTTACTTACTATAGCTAATTCCACAAGTACCATCCAAAATAACCACTAACAGTTGAAGACCACTAATCTTTTCTTGAAATAGTCTGACCACAGTTTCTAAATCTTCATCATGTCTGATATAATAGACTTTTGCTGGTCTGTCAGTCATTTCCATACCCTTCTCTCTGCTGGCTTTTGACAGTTCATGAGCAAAAGTACTAAACAAAACATTTAAACATTTAATTATATATCATAATTATATGAAGAATGCATTGTCAAACATGTTTGGGTCAGTTTCTTAAATTAGACAGTTACATGTAGTTGTCATGTCAGTAATTGCTTGAATCAAATTAACACTCATAAAGCAACTCCCAAAGCATATTACAACCTCTATGAATTTACTGAGATGTCAGAAATTGTTTACTGAGAAAATATAAATCAAAAACATTTACAAACTAGTATGAACTAGTAAACTGGGACAAACACGAGACAAAACAACAACTACACACAAGCCATTGTTTGTTTGTTTCCTTGGTTCTATAACTATAAGTAAGTGACTCCAGTAATTATGTTACTCTTACTGGACTGCATCTTCATGAAAGAATCTTTGATTTGGAATTACAATAATACCCCAACAGGTAATGTTAATTCCTTTAAAGAAATGATTTCCTCTCATATCCCATTGTCCTCTATCTGGGGTGACATTTTTCTTGTCTTTATACTCTAATTTTGGTGGATCAAGGACTCTTCCATCAATTGACATCATATCTCGATGTATCTTGATACCAAAATCACGAAGACATTCATCTCCAGCAAAATTAGCCTCTTTAACCTGAGGTACACAATACAATACATAATAATACTAACAATTCTAACAAAATTACATTATTATAAATACAGAAATTCTACAGGCTTGTTTTCCACATGGTCCTATTTTGGATCATGTATCAAGTAGTTACCTATGTACATTGTATGTTAAATATATATCTGGTTTTGTTCTGTTATTGTATAATCAAATTATAGCTACTATATCACATTTAAAGTAATGACATGTCAACAGAATCTTCAAACAATCTTAAGTCACAATTGTTTCGAGTTTTTATGTAACTAAAAGACAACATACCCTTTCCTTGATCTCTCTCTCTCTTTCATAAGCTGGTCTTGCTGTTGCTTTTATCATTTCACTTGTCTGGTCACCAGTGAGTTTTCTCGTACAGTTCTGACCTAATATCTTACAAACCTAAAACTATAGGTTTGTAAGATATTATATTTGTATTCTAACCATTGTTGAAATACAGTTAATGATTATTCCATATAAGGAAAATACACTTACATAGCATAATTACTGTTAAGTACATGATGGAATAATGAACATTATTATCAACAGCAATGGTGAGTAAAATGAAGAAACTAAGAAAGAAAGAAGTTATGTACATTGAGAAACATTTAAAACAATTGAACTTGGAGGCTATGGAGGCTTTTGCCTTTAAGATGTGGAAACAGTTGAACAACATATATCTCTATATTCAACAAGACGAGTTCTCTGGCTCTACATGAACATGAATCTCAGGCTAGAGTTACTAGAGTTCTTACAGAGAGCTTTCTGCCACATTTTGCCATCTATTACAAGGGTAATGAACGTTTTGGTTTCCTTGCTGTGTGGTACAAGAAATAGGGACTTTGGCTTGTTCACGTAGAACACCAGCACACTTTTGAGTTACCTTGTATGTGAATATAACAATGAGATCTCTAGCTTGAACAGGAGTACCCTGGTCTCAGCTGTGGTTGTTGCTTCGTATACTTATACTAAATTTTATCAATTTAAAGTGCAACTAACTAAGATGTTACAGACCACAAACTATTAAAATCCAAAACACTTTCTAAGCCTTGATTCGACAACAGTTAGTTAAAGGATTTGGACACTCGTTTGCATCACTTCACAATGCTCATGTACTCTTGGTCATAAGGACCATTATTATTAGCTTGTTTGTTAGAATTACTCTGTGTAATTCTATACATTTTAATTTAACCCTTTAGTATGAACTATATAAACTTAGGAATTTCAACTGACACACCATGTGAGACAGGTGGTCCAAATTGTTTTAGATCATGTTTTGTAATAAAGTTGTTTGCAACTTTTGAGCTTAGCAAATTAAATTAACACTTATAAAGTAACTCCCAATTGCAACCTATGAATTTAATTATTGCTAATAGGTATGCTTCAAATTGGGTGTGACAGACCACCAAAGCTCAGACTTCCATAAACATCTTTTAGTAGCAATATAGCTTTTCTAACTCTCCAGTTTAATGCTTAGCAATCTACCACTAAAATAATCTTAGGATAACCTTTTATAATTATGATCCTTACAAATCACATTTACTAGTTGCTTTCTTCAATGATTGCTATGACATATAGTACTTTAGCTATAATATAAAATATATACCTTAGTCTTGAAGCTGGTTCATGAGTCACATCTTTAACTTTATATTTCCGAGGATAAGAAAGATGTGTTACTTCCACCTTTAGTCCTAGAACACAATGAGTGAACACATTCAATAATATGGTAAATTGTTTTGCTTGGTTGTTTTATTTGGTAAATATTTGATCATAAAAGGATATGTACAAGTATATCCTCTTAACTGTTACAGTGCTAATGATCTCAATGATATTAATAGTGTTAGTTAACTTCCTATGACATATAAATAGGACCATTACTGGGTGTTATAATGTTATACAAATGTTGTTGCTAACCTTTAATTTCCTTTGCAAACTGATGTCTTTCAGAATCTGATAGAGATGATGATGATGATGGATGATGGAATACTTGGTTCAAATCCTCCTCTAGCTCCACCTCGTCCATCTCTATACCCACCCCTACCTCTACTTCCTTCTCGACCACGCCCACGCCCACCCCCACCACCACGTCCACCACTGATAATTTCAGAAAGAAAGTTTAAAACACTTTGCTCTTTATAAAAGGCAGTAGCTGACACTATAAAAGTAGACAATACATCATTTATATGTACATAATATTGTCTAGTTAACAAAACATGTTATGAAGTCCTGTTATTGTTTTGAGTTATATATTTTGTTACATGTGACTATTGCCATCTATCAATTGTATACATTCTTCTACTGACAATATTAATTTTGAAACAAAGATCATTTTTCTACCACTGTTGTGTTTTGTCTACTTGAGTAAAATGATTAGTATTTTAGGGATGATAATTTATAGGGTTTAATCAACATAAACTTACAATCTAAATTCAGTGTTGTTGACCACATGGTAGGTCGTACACTTTGATAATAACCATACCATACTCCTCTCCCACCACCAAGTGGAGTACACTCAGTAGCTCTAGGTTGAGTAAAAAAACTTCTACCAACACTTGTAAGCCTGTAGTAAAATAAAATGATAATCATATAATACTCATCCTTACATATTACATGATAGTAGATGTATAACTGCTCATGACAATCAAACAAAATGTATTGTCATTAATCTATTTGTAGTGAAGTAGTTCTTCACAATATATTGTACCTTAAATTGTATCTTAAATTCAAGTGTACTTGTATAGTGTACAAGTACATAACATCTCATTATTCTAATTGTTCATTTTTAATCACAATAGTAACTTATTATGTGTGACTTTGTTTTCAGGTTGATTCTCTCTGTCATATTGCTAAGTTAATTTAATATTCACATATTTTGTTATTTTGTGAAAAATATATTTCAGCAAGAAATAATTGTTATGATGATAACAGTATTTAAAAGTATACTAATATCACTATACCAAACAAGCAGATAGAGTAAACTTTTCTATATAAGTAATATTAACAATACAAGATCTAATGTTAACTTGTTAATCTTCAAACATCACTTTATCATATGACATTTACAAGTATTTCTTTATTACTAACTTTCCTTTACCTCAATGATGGTATCCATCTTAATATAACATCTATTGCATTAATAGCAGATTGTGTTTGATCTAATGTAGTTGTCTTCATAACTGATAACTGATGTAGAACATCTAGTGATATGGTAGCAACAAGTTTAAGAGATACCTACAACATTGAAGGTGTACTGTGAACAAAATATCTTGTATGATATAATTAACACTTCATATTACATGTAGTACAAACATATCACCCTAATATAGATATATATGTAGATGTTATGTTATAACTTGTTTGTACTGCTGAGATAACATTAATATATTATAATAATATAATCTAAGTACTTTATATCTACTTACTGTAAACTCTCTTTCCTTCTCTCTCTCAATTTGAAGTGTTATTTTCAGTTCACTCTAAGAGATAAACAAAAATTATTAGACAATTTTACTATGGGTCTTTAATGTTTATAGAAAATTTATAAGATTACAAACTTGACAACTAAAATAAAATGCAAATAACTAAATCTCAAATGTAAGTTATATATGTCATAGTCACTTATAAAATCTTGTTTTGTCCTTATATTCTATTTTTCATATGTAACATGATCTTTCTCTATTTACAGACTGTTAGATTAGCTCAATATATTTTTGTCTTTTAGTTAATAAAAAGTAATTATTTAACACACAAATATAATAACTCACTCTACTTTGTCCATTGACTGATGGGAGTGGCTTTGAGGTATACAAATTTGCTACACCATCATAGGCTAACTTACATCCTGCTAATTTATCTTTGTACTTGGTTTCTATCTGTTTTATAACTTGACGATTTATTTGACGAGGACATTTTCAGGCTGAATACTAACGTCATAGTGGTATATATTGCCACGAGGAAGATCAATTTTAAAGTGATTAGTTCTTAATTGGATAGGACGTCCCTTTGTTCCAAACCCTGGACGAGGAGGAGGATCATGTCCAGTAAGTGTAGTAGAGACTGGAGATGACTGAGGTTGAGTTACAGTAGGAGTAGCACCTGTAGTGTCAGTCTTTAAGGAAGAAGTCTGACTAGAAGTACTGACTGTCTGACTGATATGTTGTCTCCTTGTCTCACTTGGTCTGGTGTCAGTAGGAGGGATTGGTACAGCTGGCTCCAGTGTTCTTTGTTGTGAACGTGTATTTGGGTATGATTGATTTCTTGATGGTTGTTCACTAACTATTCTATCAATGCTTGAGCTTTGACTGGCACTATCACTACCTCTTGTTCCTCTACTGTCTTGTTGGGAGGAAGATCTTGATTGGTCATTTTGACGTAAACCAGGTTGTCTTGTATAATAATGGTTAGGTTCTTCTCGTCCTCTACTTCTAGTTCTTCCAGCTACTTGACTAAAACTTTGTCCACGTCCACGTCCCCCTCCTTGTCCTTTCCTTCTGCCTCCTCTATTGCCACTATCTGCCATGTTTGTGCGTAATTGTAGTGTCCATAATCAGAAGTAACAGTCACTGGGAAACTCCCTTACAGTAACGCCCCTTCCCTCTATTGCGCTAGTTGAAATGTTGACAAGAGAATATTAATAATATTAACATAAAGTATATTGAGACTCGATTATAGATAGCACAATGAGGTCAAGAGTAAGTACAATAAAACTGTCAGACTTGAAACATTGTGAGGGCATGTAGCAAGGAGCTCCACAGCTCAATAGTAATGAACAAAAACATCTTTGAGATAAATAATGTTGGGAAAAGAATTAGTGGGTAAAATGACTATATTTGAATATAAATTTACTGTTAGTTACCAGAACACAGATATTATTCAAACAGTGAAAACAGGAAGCTTTTCCCATTACTTTTTATTTATTAAAAGAACTATTAATTTATTATTATTTAGAAGTAACTTTAGACAGGCACTTGTTGATGTTTGTTCCTGTTATATCTCCTCTACTTATAGTTCGTAGAAATTCCAATGTAAATACTTCGAGGGGTGACAATAATATCTACAATATTGAAAGTAATAAATGATGATGACATCAATGCATTATTAGTGGCATAATTATGCCACTAATAATGCATTGATGCCATCATAATGTGTGATTACTCTCATTATATCTGTATTGCTTCAGAAAAGTTCAGATCTTTAATAACTACTAATAATTTTAATTCCTGGGATACCTATTACAGCAGCTAGTGGAATAAATAATCACAATGATATGTCATTTTTACATTATTTGGGATCATATGCATGTGCAGACCCTAACTAAAATAACAATGTATTTTTTTAATTCAGATATCTGGCAGAATTATAAAGAGAGAAAAGTTAGAGTCTTCAACATATGAGTTCAACAGGAAGAAAGTATTACAGGAGAATGGCTAGAAGAAGAATAGGTATTGAAAAATGTGATTTTTAAATTTATATGGTAGAAATAATAAAGGTGGGAAGAAGCTGAACAATGGAGGATATATTCTTGGGAATAAATAAGAGAATTCTGTAATCAAATTTGTATAGGAAGCTGAATTTAGAAATTTTCTGAAAAAACTATAGCCTGGGAGCTGAGAATAGCTTGATGGCAAAGACCAAATTTTTAGCATTATTAACAGATAAGAATATTTTTCTGCCAAAGTTTGGTTAATAATATTATGTTGATATATTCTAAGTTTATATCCACTTACTGTAAACTATCATTCCTTCTCTCTCTCAGTTTACAGTGTTATTAATATTCAATTTCTGTACATTGTTGCAGACTCGTTGTAAAGTGACTGTAAAGTACATTTTTGTGTTAGTAGATTTAACTTTTTACTGATATGACATTCTGCTAATAGAAGGGAGTATGCTTCAGTCTCTCTAAGAGCTTTTGCACACACATATGTAACTTTCCAGGTGAATGGAATGTTTGTTGTTCTTGTTTCATAGAGTAAACAGGTCTGTCACAGGCAAATCTTTTTTTTTTTTTTTTCAAAAGTTACTACTTGTTTCTGCAGCAATTGTAATAATTGGATTAGACTTCAGAATTTAATCCGTCCGAAAGCATCTTTAGTGTTTTTTTTACTTTTATTTTTATTGACAAAATGAATCCCCAATAGCCACTGCTAGTTTAAAGGGCACAAACTGTGTTGCGATTCTTTCAAAGCATTACCAATCAATTGCGCAATATAAAGTAAATGCGGGGATATCTGAACAAACTTTCGTCTTGAATAGTAATTTGTGTTGTTGCCTTTTAGTATTTTTTTTAATATCATTAGATAGTTGAACTCTTCCTCTATTCAATTACAAAGTCTTAGTGATGTAACTGACTAAAATGATTTTTTTCTTTTGATCTGTGAATACATTATGAGACTAATAAACAACTTTGCTTAACATTCCACTCCTTACAAGATGCATGGTTCTTCTCCACTCACAGACAATTTGATATTTCCAGGCTGAATACTAACATCAGAGTAGTATATCACCATGATTGCCTTGAAAAAATCAATGTTAAATTGGTTAACTCTTAATTGGATAGGACATCCTTTTGTTCTAAACCCTGGATGAGGAGGAGGATCACTACAGTAAGTGCAGTAAAAAAAAACAACAGAAATGACCAAGACTTAGTAGTGTCAGTCTTAAAGGGAAGATTCTGACTGTTTGATCATGACCATGAATGTCATTCCATGTTTTTTAACAGTTCATCAGGAAGAATGCTCTCCAACCTTGACAGATATTATGGTTTATTTAACTGGGTGTGAATCAGTCCTAGTCTTAGGTTGGAATTATTAGGCAGGCATAAAATTTACCAATCATAATGGTCCACCAAAGTTTCAGTGTGTTTTCTTACTTTTTAGCTTACATCTAATTTACAAACAGACTTCAATTTATTCAAAGGAGATGGATCTGGCAATTTTTGGATCTCAAAAATTCTTTGGCAATAATTGACTTACTTTTCATCATTTAACCTTATTACTAAAGAATCGATAATTTTTCTTTTAAATCAAAATACAAGGTTGTGCTAAAATTCTACATAATACTCCAAGATCAAGTTTACATCATACAAAGTTACAAACACAATAAATGTACATAATAAGTCACTGATGAACTTTGTGTGATACAGAGTTTGGTCATACAGGTCTATTCCATATAGTCAGTAGTATGAGATATAGGTTAAAGAACAGACAGAAGTTCATTCATATTGTTAGAAGTTGCCAATGTGAATATGTGATTTTACACTATATGTACTGACTGTTGCCATGAACAACTGCAATACAGTGTCAGCTCTATTGTTGTCAGAACAGTCTAAATATACAGGAATCTTGAATAATCATCAACCTCTCTGTGAACTACAAGTTGCCATCTACAATAGAAAAAGCCTTTACCAGATGAAATTAGGTGAGAATTAGATACAGTACTAATACCTAAAAACTTTTGAATTAATTTTATACTTCAAAAAAAATTATCCTCACCTGATATATTTACCATTTCAATCTAAATACCACAAGGATAGTCCTGATAAAACAGAGTGCTTGTGCCTTTGTATGGCTGAGGTCCAATGAATAATAACTCTATCAATAAGTGATCATGCATCATATGATATCCATAATTAGGAATTCTATATTAATTCGTGAAACTAGTAAGTCTAGTCCACATTCAATGATATTAGAGTATACAGAAGTTATAGACAGCCCAAATTCACTCATTGTTCTTCTAACAGTAACAAAACTGACACTCTGTACATCTACGATTTTAGGACAACTGAATCCCAACTGTAGCAAGTAATGTAGTAGTTCTTGTTTAATTTCTAATCTTGGACAGACTCTATGGTTCTCTATACGTGATAGTTGAGGTACATACTTATATCCACTTTCTTTATCTTGGGAACTGTTAATATCTTGAAGTAAGGTCAAACTGATTCTAACTACAGTCTACAGGTCTCAAGGGACGTAAGTGTTCGATGAAATCTACCTGTAGCTGTATGTTAGACCAGGAAATCTAATTTTTCTAGATCGTTGCTCTCTTAATATGATTCCAGTAATTGTTGCACAGTTCGACATTGCGCACCATTCACTTTCTTCAACTCACAAGCCATTTTTCCTGAATCATGTTATTATGAATATTATTATCAATTTTAAAGTACCTGAGACCATATTATTTGTTTTTACACCACATCATATTAGTGACCTCATAAATTAGTTAACTGGCCTCATAAAACGTTTGACACTAAAGTTTTAAACAAATTCATGAGTGAGACCTAATTAAATTACAATGACGTCATTATAATTTAGTAGATGGTATTAGTGTCAAGTTCCTTTATTGCGGAAATTGTCACTTTTCGAATAAATTGTTGTTTGTGCGTTTTCGCATTTGAGCTGTTGCCATGGACCAGGAGAAATTGGTAAGCATATCATAATCCCTATTACTATAATTATTATGTAATGGATGGGTCACTCTATGGACATTGAAGTGATCTACATATATTAATAGTTGTATTTAGCTGTCCAGTCTAATTAATATTCTATATCTGTAACTATTGTTACACACCCCATTGTGAGGTGACTCATGTACTCACTGACTAATAGAACTTATATATCCAATGTATAACATCCCATAGCTCTTAATATCCAATTTGATATTAAGATAATTATGTAGAGCTTGTGTAGTTTAGTCTGTTTGGTGATATAATGCTCTGCTGATAGAAGGGAGTAGTCATCTTCAGTCACTGTAAGCCATACATGTATGTAACCTTACAAGTGTATGGAAAGTTTGTCATTCCTGCTTGATAGGGTACAATAGATCTACCACAGGCAAACTTCCTTTTCAAATTTTACTTGTTACTCTAGCTATCATAATAATTAGATTAGATGTTAGAATTTGTCCTTTATGAAAGAATCAAAGCAAACACTTTCAAAACATACTATTCTTATTAATAATTTATCAGCTGTACAATACAATACTGTCATACTTCTGTGTATGGTATGTGTATACTGTTAGAATATATGATTATTGCTCAAAATTGATACCTACAACTGTATGTAAAGTTTAATGTTTGTCAAGAAAATACTTGTTATGTAATTGTTCTCAACTATCAGTGGTCTGTCATGGTGGCTATGTTCACATATATAGATTAAGACATATAGTATTATATTAGAAGACTATGAAAATAGCAATGAATATACACCAGTCTAATAATATGATTATGATTAAATTCTAAACTTGTCATTTATTGGTACTGTGAGTAATAAATAAATAAACATACTGATTCTGTATAGTGCCAAGTTTTGAGTAGCGTACTTTTATCAAATTTTACTGCAAACACAAATGTTCTATATATCTAATGCACATTGCAAGATTTCATATTGTAATGTATAATAATTGTCCCAAATAAATTAAATCTAAATGTTCATAGTGTGGTTTATATGTAATAAAAAGTTGTCAATGAGAATGAAGTGTAGTTAGCCTCTAACAATAATTATATATATATAATATATATTGTATAAATAAATGTATGTATGTATGTATGTAAGTATGTATGTATGTATGTATGTATGTATGTATGTATGTATATAATGTATGTATGTAATGTATGTATTTATGTATGTATGTATGTATGTATGTGTGTATGTATGTATGTATGTGTGTATGTATGTATGTATGTGTATATGTATGTATGTATGTATGTAATGTATGTATGTAATGTATGTATGTAATGTATATATGTATGTATGTATGTATGTATGTATGCATGTATGTATGTATGTATATATGTATGTATGTATGTATGTATGTATATAATGTATTTATGTATGTATGTAAGTATGTATGTATGTATGTATGTAATGTATATATGTATGTAATGTATGTATGATGTATGTATGTATGTATGTATGTATGTAATGTATGTATGTATGTATAAATGTATGTAATGTATGTATGTATGTATGTAATGTATGTATGTATGTATAAATGTATGTAATGTATGTATGTATGTATGTATAAATGTATGTAATGTATGTATGTATGTATGTATGTATGAAATGTATGTATGTATGTATGTATGTATGTATGTATGTATGTATGTAATGTATGTATGTAATGTATGTATGTATGTATGTATGTATGTATGTATGTATGTATGTATGTATGTATGTATGTATGTATGTATGTATGTAATGTATGTATGTATGTATGTATGTATGTATGTATGTATGTATGTATGTATGTATGTATGTATGTATGTATGTATGTAATGTATGTATGTATGTATGTATGTATGTATGTATGTATGTATGTATGTATGTATGTATGTATGTATGTATGTATGTATCTATGTATGTATGAACTATTTCATTCTTTGATAAAGTAACACAATAATATTATAATATTCCAACTAATTTTGTTCTTTATCCATTTTAAACAATAATACTAATTAGTTGTTATCAGGTGTTATAGTAAACATTCACATAATATAAAGTAGGAACTACTATACATGTATAAAGGTTGTTTTGATGAAGGTATATGATCATAAATGAGTTAATAGTTATTTCAAATACACTGATATCTGTATGCTAGGCAGGAATCACATAGAGCTTTTAATTCATGGTAGTGTAGTGTTAGTACTATTGATGAGTGGTTTATGATTGTGTATAAATATGAGTTGATGATTACTGTTTATGATTATTGTAATTTCTGTTTTTTTTGTTATGTTTCATTAATTGTTGTTTTAAGATATTGTTTATTGGTCTTTTTATAGTTTGTTAATTACATACTCTATATTCATACACATACTGCATAAGTCATTGAGCAGTTATGGAACATTGTTTATATGGAATATCTATAAAGTATTGTCCCAAGTACTAGTTTTTAATATGTTTAGATTGCTTTTAGCCCAAGATATATCTCTGAATCAGATTACCTTTGCACTATATTAAAAATGTTCCTATTGATATTATACCCAAACTTTTCACTACTACATGACTAGGTATACTGTTCAATGTTTTGTAGAAATCATTAGACTACAAGAAATCATTAAAATAAATTAACTAAGAAGTTGCTGGCAAAATTTATTTTAAAGTCTTTTTAGATTTATGTAAATCCTGTTGTACATTTATTAATGCATTTAATATTTTTGTTTTTATAATAGAATAACAGTCTAATTGAATCTGCTCAGAAAGGAGACTTGTCAGGAGTAAAAGATGCTCTAGTTAGAGGAGCTGATGTAAATGCTACAGACGTTGTAAGTCTATTTCATATTAATGTAGTTATTATATTACATTTAGGTTGTTATGTTAAATAATATAAATAATAATAATAGATAAACATCACTTTTTACATAAATATTCCAATAATCAGTTCATGTGCTGACACATAAAAAATAGTGAAGAACATTGTATGAAGCATGACTTTGTTATGTTATGTTTTTAGTTTTTCTTTTAAAATTGGATGTTTAAAACTAGAAGTATTGTGTCTATGGCTATCAGTATATTTCTGAAACTTAGTATGATTATAGTACCAGTATATGCTCAAACGTATTGGTATATCTATTACTATTGTTAACCTTGCTAATATAGAAACATTAGGATGACATTAAATTGAGATTAAAAAGTCGGCCTTGTTTGTTTTTATTGTGCAAATTGCTAATAATTTGTCAGATACAGTAATTGTCAGACGAGATAATGTTGGTTATTGTAGTAGAGTTATAAATAATATGATAATAGAGTCATATGGAAGTACTGACTGACTTGATAATATTTAATAGACTAACAATGTAAAGACAAGTTGTGTGTATGTACTGTTATTGTAGAGTGTTAGTGGTCTAATTTTACAATTGATAGTTTGTGTGTTTTTCAAATAGAGAGGATGGACAGCTCTTCATTATGCAAGTTCTCAAGGAGATAGAGATATTGTTGAAATATTAGTCGACCATAATGCTGATATCAATGTTGTTATTGAGGTAATTGATATCATGAGAATGAAGTCAAATCTTTAAGCTGTGTGAATAGATAGTAACTTTTAGTAAAGACATAACATAAAGATTATAACGATAAACAACTAGTGTGTCTGACTTAAACAAGTCTATCAGACTTTTATTTGTGTCACAATAAGTAGAAAAGATTATTAACAATTATGTTTTGCAAAACATTGTGATTTTACATAAGGTACATAGTTTTAGAAGTCTTATTTCTAACACTTAACAATGAAAGTATTTTTTATAAAGAGCTAGGAAGTAGTCTCTGTGTAAGAATCCAATTTATTTGTATTTATTAATTAGTTACAATCATATTTATGAGGATGTAACAGAGGTCATAAATATAAAGAAAGTTCAATAAGTTAGTATTTGATTCTACCACAAGGCCTGTTCTATGTTGAGTGTACTTGAGTTCCTTCTTTAGTAACCATTGTTTCTGTTGCTTAATTTAAGAAGATTAGATTTATTTTGTCTTATTCATATAGAAAAATGCATACTTAGAGTACATTGCTAGTGCTATCCTAAGTACATCCATGCATAAATTACAGTTTCTCTATTCATTATTAATTGTTAAGTTATAGCAATGGTCTGTTGTATAGTATATCCTAAGTACGTTCATCTAGCCTACATGTATAATAATAACAATGAAAAAAGACATTGTGAACATCTTTAGCTAGTATATAATTTAAATAAAAAATAAGACAAAGAAGTGTAAATAAAAGATCTAAAGTTCATTTAATGTAAGGATAGCAATAAAAACATCTGAAACAAGTCCAAAATATGTAGGAATGGTAGTATGGATATTCCTACATTGTACATAGACGCAATGAAATATTTGAACAGAATATTTATTTTCAAATTTATATTTTAATTTATATTAATATTCAGTGCTTATATTAAAGATATAAAAATATGTCATACATTATATTTATATTTATCTTATAAAGAATGCAATTTTGTCATTATGTTCATTCTGTTGTTTTTTTGTTTCCACATTTATGATGCTGTCATTACTTGTCATCTGAATATGTCCTTTGCAATATAATAGGAGGTAAGTGTGATATGTTATAATGTAAATATTCTAAGTGTATTAAATACAATTTTGTCATTTTGTTCACACTATTGTTTTTTGTTACTGCATTTATGATGCTGTTGTTACTCTTCATCTGAATGTGTCTTTACAATATAATAGCGTGTAAGTGTGATATATTGTAATGTAAATTCTAAGTGTATTGATTCCAATTTTGTCATTTTGTACACTCAATTGTTTTTTGTTTCCACATTTATGTTGCTCTCTTTACTTGTCATCTGAATGTGTCCTTTACAATATAATAGATGGTAAGTGTGATATATAGTAATGTAAATTCTAAATGTATTGAATGTCGTTTTGTCATTTTGTTCATTCTATTGTTTTTTGTTTCCATGCTGTCATTACTTGTCATCTGAATGTGTCCTTTGCAATATAATAGCGGGTAAGTGTGATATATTGTAATGTAAATATTCTAAGTGTATTAAATGTCGTTTTGTCATTTTGTTAATTTTTTTGTTTCCATATTTATGATGCTGTCTTTACTTGTCATCTGAATGTGTCCTTTACAATATAATAGGAGGTAAGTGTGATATATTGTAATGTAAATATTCTAAGTCTATTGAATGCAATTTTGTCATTTTGTTTA
Organism: Xestospongia muta; assembly: GCA_963693285.1. Lineage (NCBI taxonomy): Eukaryota > Metazoa > Porifera > Demospongiae > Haplosclerida > Petrosiidae > Xestospongia > Xestospongia muta. Next base: position 17,827,471 of record OY848917.1, on the reverse strand, counting down.
TTCTATTGTTTTTTGTTTCCACATTATGGTGATGTCATTACTTGTAATCTGAATATGTCTTTCACAATATAATAGTCGGTAAGTGTGATATATTATAATGAAAATTCTAATTGTAATGAATACAATTTTATCATTTTGTTCATTCTATTGTTTTTTGTTTCCACATTTATAATGCTGTCATTACTTGTCATCTGAATGTGTCCTTTACAATATAATAGAAGGTAAGCATGATATATTGTAATGAAAATTCAAATTGTAATGAACACAATTTTGTCATTTTGTTCATTCTATTGTTTTTTCTTTCCACATTTATAATGCTGTCATTACTTGTCATCTGAATGTGTACTTTACAATATAATAGTTGGTAAGTGTGATATATTGTAATATAAATTCTAATTATATTAAACACAATTTTGTCATTTGCTCACTCTATTTTTAGAATAAAAAAATAAAATAAAAATAAAAAAATATCTGAAACATGTCCAAAATATGTAGGAATGGCAGTATTGATATCCCTACATTGTACATAGATGCAATGAAATATTTGAACAGAATATTTATTTTCCAATTTATATTTAAATTTATATTTATTTTCGGTGCTTATATTACTGATAAAAAATATTTCATATGTTATCAATTTTATATATCTTATAAAGTGAAGTAATATATGTTGTCATAATTAAGATATAAAAATAATCCACCTAGATTGCCACATTTTGTTTACTCTATATTTTTTTCTATGATTACTTCTCATCTGAATGTCTTCTTGACAAAATAATAGAAGGTAAGAGTGATATACTGTAATGTAAATTCTAAGTGTATTAAATGCATTTTGTCATTTGTTTATTATTGTTTATTATTATTATTGTTTTTTGTTTCCATGTTAATTGGGCTATCATTACTCATCTGTGAACGTGTCCTTTAAAATATAATAGTGGGTAAGTATGATATATTGTAATGTAAATTCTAAGTGTATTAAATGCAATTTTATCATTTTATTTAATCTATTGTTTTTTGTTTTCACATTTATGGTGTTTACATTGCTCATCATTTCAATGTGGCCTTAAAAAAATAGCGGGTAAGTGTCATATACTGTAATATAAATTCTAAATGTATTAAATGCAATTTTATCATTTTGTTTACTCTATTGTTTTTTGTTTCCACATTTATGGTTCTGTTATTATTTCTCATCTGAATATGTCCTTTACAATATAATAGGAGGTAAGTGTGATATATTGTAATGTAAATTCTAAGTATATTGAATGCAATTTTTTAAAATTGTTCATTCAATTATTTTTTTGTTTCCACATTTATGTTGCTACCATTACTTGTTATCTGAATGTGTCCTTTACAATATAATAGTTGGTAAGTGTGATATATTGTAATGTAAATTCTAAGTGTATTAAACTTAGAAACTATCAGACTTCTATTTGTAATTAGAAAAGATTATTAACAATTATATTTATGTAAAACATTGTGATTTTACATGATGTATATGGTTTTAGAAGTGTTATTTCAAACACTTTAACAATGAAAGTGTTTTTTATAAAGAGCTAGGAAGTAGTCTCTGTGTGAGAAGCCAATTTATTTGTATTTATTAATTAGTTACAATGATATTTATATGGATGTAACAGAGGTCATAAATACAAAGAAAGGACAATAAGTCAGTATTTTATTCTACAACGAGGCCTGTTCTATGTTGAGTATACTTGAGTTCCTTCTTCAGTAACCATTGTTCCTGATGCTTATATTAAGGAGATATTTTGTCTTATATCAGTAGAGAAATATGCATTCTTAGAGTACATTGCTAGTGCTATTTCTGCATTGAATACACATCCATACATAATTTCGAGTTTCTATTAATTGTTCTAATTTATAGCAAATGCTCTGTTGTATAGTATATCCTAAGTACATTCATCCAACCTACATGTATAATAATAATAATGAAAAGAGACATTGTGAACTTGTTTAGCTAGTATATAATTTCAATATTAAATAAGACAAAGAAGTAAAACATCTGAAACAAATGCAAAGTATGTAGCAATGGCAATATTGTAATGTAAATTCTAAGTGTATTGAATGCAATTTGGTCATTTTGTTCATTCTATTGTTTTTTTTGTTTCCACATTAATGGTTCTATTATTATTTCTCATATGATTGTGTCCTTTATGATATAATAGCGGGTAAGTGTGACATATTGTAATGTAATTTCTCAATATATTGAATGTAATTTTGTCATTTTGTTCACTCTATTGTTTTTTTTTGTTTCCACATTTATGGTTCTGTTATTATTTCTCATCTGATTGTATCCTTTACAATATAATAGGGGGTAAGTGTGACATATTGTAATGTAAATTCTAAGTATATTGAATGCAATTTTACCATTTTGTTCACTCTATTGTTTTTTTTATTTCCACATTTATGGTTCTGTTATTATTTCTCATCTGAATGTGTCCTTTATGATATAATAGCGGGTAAGTGTGACATATTGTAATGTAATTTCTCAATATATTGAATGTAATTTTGTCATTTTGTTCACTCTATTGTTTTTTTTTGTTTCCACATTTATGGTTCTGTTATTATTTCTCATCTGATTGTATCCTTTACAATATAATAGGGGGTAAGTGTGACATATTGTAATGTAAATTCTAAGTATATTGAATGCAATTTTACCATTTTGTTCACTCTATTGTTTTTTTTATTTCCACATTTATGGTTCTGTTATTATTTCTCATCTGAATGTGTCCTTTATGATATAATAGCGGGTAAGTGTGACATATTGTAATGTAATTTCTCAATATATTGAATGTAATTTTGTCATTTTGTTCACTCTATTGTTTTTTTTTGTTTCCACATTTATGGTTCTGTTATTATTTCTCATCTGATTGTATCCTTTACAATATAATAGGGGGTAAGTGTGACATATTGTAATGTAAATTCTAAGTATATTGAATGCAATTTTACCATTTTGTTCACTCTATTGTTTTTTTTTTATTTCCACATTTATGGTTCTGTTATTATTTCTCATCTGAATGTGTCCTTTATGATATAATAGCGGGTAAGTGTGACATATTGTAATGTAAATTCTAAATATATTGAATGCAATTTTGTCATTTTGTTCACTCTATTGTTTTTTGTTTCCACATTTATGGTTCTGTTATTATTTCTCATCTGATTGTGTCCTTTACAATATAATAGTTAATAAGTGTGATATATTGTAATGTAAATTCTAAGTGTATTGAAAGCAATTTTGTCATTAATTTTTCTTCACTTTATCACTTTTTATTTCCACATTTATGTTGCTGTCATTACTTCTCATCTGAATGTGTCCTTTATGATATAATAGCCGGTAAGTGTGACATATTGTAATGTAATTTCTCAATATATTGAATGCAATTTTGTCATTTTGTTCACTCTATTGTTTTTTTTTTGTTTCCACGTTTATGGTTCTGTTATTATTTTTCATCTGATTGTATCCTTTACAATATAATAGTTGGTAAGTGTGACATATTGTAATGTAAATTCTAAGTATATTGAATGCAATTTTACCATTTTGTTCACTCTATTGTTTTTTTTTATTTCCACATTTATGGTTCGTTTATTATTTCTCATCTGAATGTGTCCTTTATGATATAATAGTCGGTAAGTGTGACATATTGTAATGTAAATTCTAAATATATTGAATGCAATTTTGTCATTTTGTTCACTCTATTGTTTTTTGTTTCCACATTTATGGTTCTGTTATTATTTCTCATCTGATTGTGTCCTTTACAATATAATAGTTAATAAGTGTGATATATTGTAATGTAAATTCTAAGTGTATTGAATGCAATTTTGTCATTAATTTTTCTTCACTTTATCACTTTTTATTTTCACATTTATGTTGCTGTCAATACTTCTCATCTGAATGTGTCCTTTATGATATAATAGCCGGTAAGTGTGACATATTGTAATGTAAATTCTCAATATATTGAATACAATTTTATCATTTTGTTCACTCTATTGTTTTTTGTTTCCACATTAATGGTTCTGTTATTATTTCTTATCTGATTGTATCCTTTACAATATAATAGGAGGTAAATGCGTTATATTGTAATGTAAATTCTAAGTATATTGAATGCAATTTTGCCATTTTGTTCACTCTATTGGGTTTTTTTTGTTTCCACATTTATGGTTCTGTTATTATTTCTCATCTGATTGTGTCCTTTACAATATAATAGGGGATAAGTGTGATATATTTTAATGTAAATTCTAAGTATATTGAATACAATTTTGTCATTAATTTTTCTTCACTTTATCACTTTTTATTTCCACATTTATTTTGCTGTCAATACTTCTCATCTGAATGTGTCCTTTATGATATAATAGCGGGTAAGTGTGACATATTGTAATATAAATTCTAAATATATTGAATGCAATTTTGTCATTTTGTTCACTCTATTGTTTTTTTGTTTCTACATTTATGGTTCTGTTATTATTTCTCATCTGAATATGTCCTTTACAATATAATAGGAGGTAAATGTGATGTATTTTAATGTATTTCTAAGTATATTAAATGCAATTTTGTCATTTTGTTAACTCTATTGTTTCCACATTTATTGGTGCTGTTATTACTTATCATCTGATTGTGTCCTTTACAATGTAATAGGAGGTAAATGTGATATATTGTAATGTAAATTCTAAGTGTATTGATGCAATTTTGGCATTTTGTCACTCAATCACTTTTTTTCCACATTTATTGTATTATAATTACTTTTCATCTGAATGTGTTATTTTGTTCACTCTATTGTTTTTGTTATATGTTCTCCTAGTTTATGTTAATGTGGTTATTATAATATATTTAGGAGGGATCTACTCCAGTCATCTTAGCAGCAAAAAATAGACACAAAGATGTTGTTTTTATTTTAGCAGAGAAAGGAGCCAATCTAAACTTTGTAAACAAAGTAAGTGTTCATGTGCATATGTTATATTAGAAAAGCTGTATAACTTAAGATATAATGTAAGTCTTTTTCCACAAAGTCAGCCATTAGTTTTTTTACTAATGTAATGAAGTTTGAATTTTTTAAAAAAATACACCAAATTTTATGAAGATCAGAAGGAGAAGAGGATACAAAACCCTAATGATAATATTAGGAAAATAATAATGTAATTTGTTTTATAACATATACACTAATCAATTTTTTACTTATTTTTATTGTAACCAGCAGATAGATAAACTTCACTTTTCTATAAATATTTTGGTTATCAGTTCAAGTGCTAGCACATAAATAAAATAAGCCATAAATTCAAATAAAGCATTTTAACAAAAATTCCAACTTGAAATTAAAGTTAAATGCACTAATTAGTTACAAATGTTTTGGCTGAAAAAATTTTAGATTTGTTATATCTATTACATTGTTTGAGGTTCTGATTAGACTTTTCATATTTTAGTCATGTGGTCTAGAAATGCTCAAACATTAATTATTTAATTATTTATTTGAAGTTATTAATTTTTTTATTTTAGTAAAGTAACAAGTCCACTCTTTAAAAGCCAACCTTGTTTGCTTTTATTGTGCAAACTGCTCTAGTTTTTCAGATGCAATATTTGTCATTGAGAGATAATATTGGTTTTTGTAGTAGAGTTATAAATATTATAATAAGAGAGTGATATAATAGTACTGACTGACACAATGATTTTCAATAGACTAACAATGTAAGGACAAGTTGTGTGTATTTGTACTGTTATTATAGAGTGTTTTGTGGTCTAATTTTACAATTGATAGTTTGTGTGTTTTTCTAATAGGGAGGATGGGCAGCTCTTCATTATGCAAGTTCTCGAGGAGATAGAGATATTGTTGAAGTATTAGTCAAGCATAATGCTGATATCAATGTTGTTATTGAGGTAATTGATATCTTGAGAATGAAGTCAAGTCTTTAAGCTGTGTGAATAGATAGTAACTTTTAATGAAGACATAACATAAAAATTATAACGATAAACAACTAGTGTGTCTGACTGAAACAAGTCTATCAGACTTCTATTTGTAATTAGAAAAGATTATTAACAATTATATTTATGTAAAACATTGTGATTTTACATGATGTATATGGTTTTAGAAGTGTTATTTCAAACACTTTAACAATGAAAGTGTTTTTTATAAAGAGCTAGGAAGTAGTCTCTGTGTGAGAAGCCAATTTATTTGTATTTATTAATTAGTTACAATGATATTTATATGGATGTAACAGAGGTCATAAATACAAAGAAAGGACAATAAGTCAGTATTTTATTCTACAACGAGGCCTGTTCTATGTTGAGTATACTTGAGTTTCTTCTTCAGTAACCATTGTTCCTGATGCTTATATTAAGGAGATATTTTGTCTTATATCAGTAGAGAAATATGCATTCTTAGAGTACGTTGTTAGTGCTATTTCTGCATTGAATACACATCCACACATAATTTCGAGTTTCTATTAATTGTTCTAATTTATAGCAATGCTCTGTTGTATAGTATATCCTAAGTACATTCATCCAACCTACATGTATAATAATAATAATAATGAAAAGAGACATTGTGAACTTGTTTAGCTAGTATATAATTTCAATATAAAATAAGACAAAGATGTAAAACATCTGAAACAAATGCAAAGTATGTAGCAATGGCAATATTGTAATGTAAATTCTAAGTGTATTGAATGCAATTTGGTCATTTTGTTCATTCTATTGTTTTTTTGTTTCCACATTTATGGTGCTGTCATTGCTCATCATCTGATTTTGTCCTTTACAATATAATAGCGGGTAAGTGTGATATATTGTAATGTAAATTTTAAGTATATTGAATACAATTTTGTCATTTTGTTCACTCTATTGTTTTTTTGTTTCCACATTAATGGTTCTGTTATTATTTCTCATCTGATTGTATCCTTTACAATATAATAGGGGGTAAGTGTGATATATTGTAATGTAAATTCTAAGTATATTGAATGCAATTTTGTCATTTTGTTCATTCTATTGTTTTTTTGTTTCCACATTAATGGTTCTGTTATTATTTCTCATATGATTGTGTCCTTTACAATATAATAGTTGGTAAGTGTGATATATTGTAATGTAAATTCTAAGTGTATTGAATGCAATTTTGTCATTAATTTTTCTTCACTTTATCACTTTTTATTTCCACATTTATTTTGCTGTCAATACTTCTCATCTGAATATGTCCTTTATGATATAATAGCGGGTAAGTGTGACATATTGTAATGTAATTTCTCAATATATTGAATGTAATTTTGTCATTTTGTTCACTCTATTGTTTTTTTATTTTCACATTAATGGTTCTGTTATTATTTCTCATCTGATTGTATCCTTTACAATATAATAGTTTGTAAGTGTGATATATTGTAATGTAAATTCTAAGTATATTGAATGCAATTTTGTCATTTTGTTCACTCTATTGTTTTTTTGTTTCCACATTAATGGTTCTGTTATTATTTCTCATATGATTGTCCTTTACAATATAACAGTTTGTAAGTGTGATATATTGTAATGTAAATTCTAAGTATAATGAATGCAATTTTGTCATTAATTTTTCTTCACTTTATCACTTTTTATTTCCACAATTATTTTGCTGTCAATACTTCTCATCTGAATGTGTCCTTTATGATATAATAGCGGGTAAGTGTGACATATTGTAATGTAATTTCTCAATATATTGAATGTAATTTTGTCATTTTGTCATTTTGTTTACTCTATTGTTTTTTTTGTTTCCACATTAATGGTTCTGTTATTATTTCTCATCTGATTGTATGCTTTACAATATAATAGTTGGTAAGTGTTATATATTGTAATGTAAATTCTAAGTATATTGAATGCAATTTTGTCATTTTGTTCACGCTATTGTTTTTTTTGTTTCCACATTAATGGTTCTGTTATTATTTCTCATATGATTGTGTCCTTTACAATATAATAGTTTGTAAGTGTGATATATTGTAATGTAAATTCTAAGTATATTGAATGCAATTTTGTCATTAATTTTTCTTCACTTTATCACTTTTTATTTCCACATTTATTTTGCTGTCAATACTTCTCATCTGAATGTGTCCTTTATGATATAATAGCCGGTAAGTGTGACATATTGTAATGTAATTTCTCAATATATTGAATGCAATTTTGCCATTTTGTTCACTCTATTGGTTTTTTTTGTTTCCACATTTATGGTTCTGTTATTATTTTTCATCTGATTGTGTCCTTTACAATATAATAGGGGGTAAGTGTGATATATTGTATTGTAAATTCTAAGTGTATTGAATGCAATTTTGTCATTAATTTTTCTTCACTTTATCACTTTTTATTTCCACATTTATTTTGCTGTCATTACTTCTCATCTGAATGTGTCCTTTATGATATAATAGCCGGTAAGTGTGACATATTGTAATGTAAATTCCAAGTGTATTGAATGCAATTTTGTAATTTTGTTCACTCTATTTTTTATGTTTCCACATTTATGATGCTGTCATTACTCATCATTTGAACTTGTCCTTTACAATATTATAGGAGGTAAGTGGGATATATTGTAATGTAAAGTCTAAATGTATTGAATGCAATTTTGTCATTTTCTTTAATCTATCACTTTTTGTTTCCACATTTATGCCTTTATTATTATTTCTCATATGAATGTATCCTTTACAATATAATAGCTGGTAAGTGTGATATATTGTAATGTAAATTCTAAGTGTATTGAATGCAATTTTTCAATTGTTCATTCTGTTTTTTTTTTGTTTCCACATTTATGTTGCTACCATTACTTCTCATCTTAATGTGTCCTTTACAATATAATAGTTTGTAAGTGTGATATATCGTAATGTAAATTCTAAGTATATTGAATGCAATTTTGTCTATAATTTTTCTTCACTCTATCACTTTTTATTTCCACATTTATTTTGCTGTCATTACTTCTCATCTGAATGTGTCCTTTATGATATAATAGCGGGTAAGTGTAACATATTGTAATGTAAATTCCAAGTGTATTGAATGCAATTTTGTAATTTTGTTCACTCTATTTTTTATGTTTCCACATTTATGATGCTGTCATTACTCATCATTTGAACGTGTCCTTTACAATATTATAGGAGGTAAGTGGGATATATTGTAATGTAAATTCTAAATGTATTGAATACAATTTTGTCATTTTCTTTAATCTATCACTTTTTGTTTCCACATTTATGCCTTTATTATTATTTCTCATATGAATGTGTCCTTTACAATATAATAGCTGGTAAGTGTGATATATTGTAATGTAAATTCTAAGTGTATTGAATGCAATTTTTCAATTGTTCATTCTATTATTTTTTTGTTTCCACATTTATGATGCTGTCATTACTCATCATTTGAACGTGTCCTTTACAATATTATAGGAGGTAAGTGGGATATATTGTAATGTAAAGTCTAAATGTATTGAATGCAATTTTGTCATTTTCTTTAATCTATCACTTTTTGTTTCCACATTTATGCCTTTATTATTATTTCTCATATGAATGTGTCCTTTACAATATAATAGCTGGTAAGTGTGATATATTGTAATGTAAATTCTAAGTGTATTGAATGCAATTTTTCAATTGTTCATTCTATTATTTTTTTGTTTCCGCATTTATGTTGCTACCATTACTTCTCATCTTAATGTGTCCTTTATAATGTAATAGGAGGTAAGTGTGATATATCGTAATGTAAATTCTAAGTATATTAAATGCAATTTTGTCATTTTGTTTAATCTATCACTTTTTGTTTCCACATTTATTGTACTGTCATTACTTCTCATCTGAATTTGTCCTTTACAATATAATAGCAGGTAAGTGTAACATATTGTAATGTAAATTCTAAGTGTATTAAATCCAATTTTGTCATTTTGTTCATCTATTGTTTTTGTTTTCACATTCATGATGCTGTCATTAATTCTTATCTGATTGTGCCCTTTGCAATATAATAGTTGGTAAGTGTGATATATTGTAATGTAAATTCAAAGTGTGTATTGAATGCAATTTTTTCAATTGTTCAATTTATTTCTACATGTTGTTACTTGTTATTTGAATGAGTCATTTAAAATATGCTGATATTTATACAAAATATACCTTATATGTAACAACTACATTTATTTATGTACTTATCAGTATTATTTGTATTGTTGACATTATTATTAGAGTTCCTGTATGCTAAAAAAATAATATTTGTAATGTTTTGCTAATTGTTGAGAGTGATTGGATTCATATTTTATATGAGTAGATATACTGTTGTATAGGTTTATAATGTTACTGGTGTACTTATATATATGCAGTGTTAGTATTGATAATATGCAATGTTATGATATGTTCTCTTGGTTCATGTTAATGTGCTTATTATAATATATTTAGGAGGGATCTACTCCAGTCATGTTAGCAGCAAAGAATGGACACAAAGATGTTGTTTTTATTTTAGCAGAGAAAGGAGCCAATCTAGACCTTGTCAACAGAGTAAGTGTTCATGTACATAGGTTATATGAGAAAACAGTATAACTAAATATAATAATATGTAACTTCTTTTCCTAAAATAAGCATTATTTTTTACTATTACAAGAAAAATTGAAAATGAAATATATGATGTGCAGACTGTTGAAGAGCTACAGTTTGTCTGATGTAATAATTGTCATACAGAGATAATGTTAGTTATTGTTGTATACTTGTGAATAATATAATGAGACTTACATGGAAGTACAGACATGATTTTTTTACAAGTGAAATGACAATGACATAAAGAGCTACATGTTCTATTTTGGTCTGATGTTTGCTTAATAGAGTAGTCATAAGCCTCAATAATTTTTCTGAGTCTCAATGTAAATATTTGTAGTTATATTTAGCATATTTTATCAGTTGGGTGATTCAAGGCAATTAATTGTTTTGATATATGGCTGCAACTGCTTTGCCACCCCTCTCCCCCACAAAGGTTTTTTTTATCTCTGTATTGTAATTAAAGTTGCTTTTTTACCTAGTTAAGTTGGTTAGTTGGTTACTTGTTCCACCATTTGTCCTAATGAATTTACATGAATAGATGTTGAAGCACTGCCTATGTAGAGATAACACAATGTTTTTTGTTCTTTAATCTTTTTGACCATGATAACTACAAGAGAGTAGGCTTTAAAAGAGTACACTTACACTGCTAGGTATGTTTTCACATGAAGTATCCACTTTTAGAAATCTTATATTGAGCACTTTAGTTATGAAAGTAGTGCTGTACAAGGAGCTTGAAAGTATCCCCTGTAGCATACATTGTTTTATAAGTATTATAATTATAGCAATGCTCTGTTGTATAGTATGTGTGAGTACACTCATCCAACCTATAATTATAATAATTATGAACATAATTTAGCTAATTTATGATTAAAGTAAAAATAACACAAACAAGTAGATGAAATTTAGCAAAGTTCATTAATGTGGGAATGGTGGTCAAGGTAATCCAAAGTAGGAATGGCAGTATGGACATCCCTACATAATAGTCAAATAAATGTACATGAATATAAAATTATGTTTATTTTTTGTTATGTTGAACATCTGCCTACTTCTAATGGGACATTTTCCTTAAATACTAGTACAACTATTGCAACAAAATAAACATTATGCCCCTGATATTGTGGCAACCATGTAGGGATTTCTATACTGCCATTCCTACTTTAGGAGATGTTTCTATCATCTTGTCTGCATTTATGGAATTTTTGGGAATGTTTATGTAATTATTCTGATAAGTATTGGCTAGTGAATAATTTATGTATTTAAATGATATACAAGTAAATAAAAAATATATTAAATATGAAGTAAATGGTTTAAAACTAGAAGGCTTTTAAAAGATTTATTTCATTGAAATTATGTTTAAATTAAATGAGGTGTCTGATTTTGGACATCTTATTATTTTAAGTGAATAAAAATGGTGATTTTGCAGAATTTGAAATTAACCTCCCAATACGCACCATTTTGTTTAAAATGAATTAATCTTTATTATTTATGAGAGGGAAGATAGAGAGTGGTCAATGATCTTAATGAAGTGTTTATTGGTGCATTATAAGGAGAGGATACATTTCTATTTATCTCCAACCTACTAGTAATAAAAGACAGGACATCCATGTGACTGATGGGTTTGGAGTATTTGGCTACCAGTTAGTTCACTGTTTTATCGCTTACTCACACACACACACACACACACACACACTCAATTGATAGTAATATTATTATAAAAAAGTTGTTTTCTAAAAAAGCAATGTAAACAAGTACATTAAAATTAATAATAAGTTCATAAAATGGTGTGATGGTTATGTAAATATCTGACCACAGTAGGAATGGTAGTATTAAAAAATTATCCATTACATAACACCATATATATACATTAATAGATAATGACCTTCACTAGATACATCTTTACAATCATTTCAAGTTATATTAAATTTATTATGAGCTGTCTTTATCATTACATCATTTCATGTTATATCAATTTTATGTGTTACTGAATACTTAAATGACACTAAATGTAACAAATTTATTATTGTAGAAGTTATTTTTAATTTTGCTATGAAATATTAATAAATCATCTATATACTTCTGTCATATCTGAAGTATGATTATGTCTTTGCCTCTGACATCTTTTTTATATACTGTTTATTGACTGTCTAAATGTAATGATTATTGGCTTTATAATTAACTTTCAGTATTACATGTATTTTGATTTTTTTGCTACGTAGGATGGCAAAACTGTTCTCTATATATCATGTTATGAAGGTCATGATAAGGTTGTTCAAGTCCTTTTAGATGCTGGTGTGAAAGTGAATGTTCCAGACAAGGTCAGTGGCTTATTAGTACATAAATGTAATAATTGCTGTTTATAATACTTACTATATATAATGTGTTATTGACACTATATGTTGATGAATACAAAGTAATGATATAAAGTCACACATTCATTCTATGTCTTCAGTAAACATGAGAGTTTTAGTTCTACAATCCAAGTGATTGTTATTTCTAGGTACTGAAAATACTGACTTCACAATGAATCATTGACTTGAGCTACAAAGATTGCATAATTAATAGCAGTGTCAGTAGAAGACTAAAAGCTATAGAATGCTTGAATACAAGAGAACAGGCTAGCTAGAAGCTTCAAGCATAGTCACATCTATAGTCATACCACAGGGTTAATAAAAGTCTTTGCTTGCTATATGCGCCAGCAGTCAAGGGATGCAATTCATATTCATTTGTGCTCTTAAAAGTCTCACAGCCATGCTTGCATAATATGCTAGGCAGAAAAGTTCATTTCTGAAAATAACAGCTGTCATAGGTATTATTACCAGGAGTATTTATGAGCTAATTTATCATCACAATAGCTTTAAGAGAAGTGTTTATATATAGCCTGGTAGACAATGTAGCTCTGATCTGATATTTATTGACTATTTGTCATTCTCTAACATTCACAATACATGGACACCTGATTTACATTACAATGGACATTTATATGTATTATATGATATAGATAATAATCCTGCACTTGTGATAATTGATGCCTTCAAGGAACGAACTACTGATTCAATTTGTGAAATGCTTGAAATAATCATGACTTTGTAGTTAAAATTCTAACATATTGTGCAGATAGGTTACAACCCATAGATTGTAGTATCAATTACTCAGTGAAGGAAATTTTATGACAGAAGTTTATGTAATGGTACTTGACTCAGGTCATTTAAAAGCTATCCTAGAATCCATTGATTTAAAATCTCTATTACAAAACTGTTTTGAGTGAAAGGGCTCATAGCATTTAATGACAAAAGAAGACCAACAAACATACAAACTTAAAGCTATTCTTTAGTTGGTATGTTTGATCAGCTATCTTCTTGAACTTTGGCAGCATGATTCCCAAATGTTGGAGTCACATGCCATGTGGCTACTCCTATGATGTCTGTGCATAGTTCAGAATTCAATGAGAGATAGACTTCTGGGAGAAGTTCTTCTTTTCAATCATATTCACCTTGAATATAACAATACTTAAGTAATAAAAATGCACTAAAGTGCTTAACCTTGCTGTGGTGTCCAGTGTAGATCTATACTGCAGGGTGCATGTACTGTACTTTTAAGCATAGGCAATAGAGAGGGAGGAGGGATTGGAAATGCAATGCAAATTTGCGGTGGATGCTAGACACGGTCATGTGATCAATCTAAAATGGCCAGTGGAATGGTAAGAGCTGCTATGTGGTCAATACTGACTGATTCAGACATCAGTGATTCAGAACGTTGTAGGAAAGACAAGCAACAGATCACTGAATGTTTTCAGGCAATGAACAACAATCATCAGGTCTGTTCATTTGATACTTTTGCAGATACTTTAATGGTCTCTGCTTAATATCTCAAGCTCAAGCAAACATTTTACAGATTAACATTAGCAATGTGGATTTCAGATGAAAAAGTGAGCAAAATGCCATCTGTTTCAGAGTTTAAAAGTCAATTTTGGTTCTCAAATTTGCCCATCTAATTATTACCTTCTCAAACCTATAATCTCTAGCTGTATTTTCTACTAATTTATTAGGTGTTTATGTCTTTTAAAGTTGTCTAGTTGATTGAGTTAATTAGCACTGTGTGTTAGTTCTGAGAGCCTTCATAATCTACTTTTACCTAACAGTGAGACATTGAACTGGTCCAAAATGAATTAGTAAACTTCTAAATATAACAGAAAGATTTTTCAAACTAATAGGACAGATAATTAAGAAATCACATCACTAAAATGAAGCATGCCTAGGTTTGCTAAACCAATCAGAACACATGAAATTCCCAATTCTATGAAACCATGCATTCCATAATAAAATACCAGGTTAGTAGGGTTGGGTCAAGCCCTGTAAAAAAAGAGCTTAAGCACAAGCTCAAGCCCCTCAAGTTTTGTTAAGCTCAAGCTCAAGCTCCAGCCCATCTCATTAGTAAAGGACTTAAGTTCAAGCTCAAGCCCATGGTTAAAAGACTTAAGTCCAAGCTGAAGCCTTTTATTTGAACAATAGTCAGTAAAAATTTATTTACAAGACAATTGTTGTTAAAAAAATTATTTATAAGAGACAACATCACAATTTGATCTTATAAACATCAATTTTTCAAATCTTGAGTCACTTAGGCGACATCTGTCAGGTTGATAAATTTTACCCGCTATGCTGAACAATCTTTCAGCCGCTGCTGATGACGCTGGAATGCCTAACACAGATACTGCAAGCTTTGAAAGAGAAGGATAGTCAAAATATTCACAGCTGCTTTGCTGAAACAAATGTGTTAATCAAAAATGCTTGCACTTTGTAGTGAGAAATTTCAAAATGGGCTTAAGTACAAGCCCAGTAATTAGCATTTGAGCTTAAGTACAAGCTCAAGCTCTTGATCTTAAAAATCAAAAGGGCTTTAAGCCCTTCCAAGCTCTTAATAAACCTGGGCTTAAGCTCAAAAAGGCTTAAGGTCCAAAGGGCTTGACCCAACCCTGCAGGTTAGGACTGTCAAGTTAAGTTTTGACATGTTTCAAAGCTTAATATAATAAGAACCAATTAGTTCAATTAACACTTGACTCTGACTGAACAGATACAAGTACTTTAGGTGGTTAAGTATGGAATCATGTTTTGAGGCTGGCTATCACAAAAATGATCTGTGTTGCTAAATACCCTGACTATAAGGTTATAAACCAAATATTTATAAAAAAGTGGTTGATAATTCAAAAAATGTCTTTTTATTAAGAAATAACTTATCCCATATTGTGAACATCTGATATTGCTGCCACAAGATTTATTGTATTGACATCCACATTTTTATCTTAATGATGTCTGTTAACATTGTTACTTGGGCAAATTATACAATTCAAAATTACAGAAATTATGACAATTCTAAACATAAAGTCAGCAATCATTAATACATTGTTAATATTTTCTTTATTAATATTCACCAAAATAATTTTCAAATTTTCTTATTAGTCAAGTTTCAAATGTTCATTACTATAGTAGTAATGTACAGAATGTGGTAACTTTCTTTCTTCAAATCAATTGGAAAAATGTAGCTTTGCATAAAGGCTGTGATTTTTTTTACTTTGTGGTTGTTGGTAATGGAAAGGACAACAGCACCCTAAACAGTTGTCAACATTGTCATTGTACTAGTATCAAGAGAACTATACACTGAGTTGTACACAATTATTTCACGCTTCTCTGAAAATTCTGTGGAGGTTACTAACCAATCAATTCAGTGGCTGTGTACAATCTAAATTTTGTGATGATTACTACAGGATTTTGTTTGTAATAAGTTGAAGTCATTTTTGGTTGCAAACTGTTGCCTCAATAGACGTTTTGCAAACTTGATGTGTAGATCTGACAACCTTTCACTATTCTCTTACGTTTCTTTTGATTCGAAAAGTCATTGGTACTGTGCCCATTTTCACCCGTCTAGAAAGAAGACTTTTCCTGACTTTCATTATCAACCTTAGGCTTTTTAGTTAGAGGCTCTTCTGTACCCTGTCTGCTACTGCCAATTCCTCATCTATTTTTTGTTCTTTGGTAAAATATTCAACTATTCTAACTTTGCTGCAGACTACATACAGTTATCAGAATGTCTTTGTCTCAATGTTATTTTTAATTGATTTTAAATGTAATATTTCTGCTACTGGTTGGATTAAAGTTTTTTTTCCTGAATTGCAGCAATACAAAAGAAATCATAAGTGATTTGGCTAATGGATTGAATTCATGAGAGAGTTGTGACCTTTTTGGAGAAACAGCATGTTATTAGTGTTACATATGGATTTACTGTGTTATCTGTAACTGAACAGGCTTTTGCAGGAGGTGGTTGCTTAGCTCTGGAAACTTTCTAAAACAGTTCTTACTCGATCTCTAATTGTGTTTAACTGCCTCAGTACTATAACGATCAGTTTGCATTCATCGAGCTGTTTATCAAACATGTTACTAATGTGCTCAATGGTATGAGTCACTTTTCTATTTTGTCAAGTGAAATAGCCTTCCAATTCATCCTTTGTGTAAACTTCTTAACAATTCCTAATAATTAAAATGTTTTTCTGACTATCTGCTTTGAGAAATATTGTTTTCAAAAGATTTGGTTAAAGGGATTGTTTTTGATAAAATGTGTCTTTATGAATAAAACTCATGTCGTGAGTTTCAAGTATGAGTTTCTGTTTGTAAATTCTGAAAGAACATAAAAATTTCAAACTTTTACACCAGTTTTCAATGTTTTATATACCATCATTGAATGTCTTATTAGTGTGACCAATATACTCAATGTACTCACAATCACCACTTTTCCCAATCAGAACAGATTTTAATATTTTAATCTCTTATTTGAACTGACAATTACAGTATCCATGCATGATTTCTATTAATTTGATTTAAATATTTGACCACTGCTCATAGCAGAGCCCTACAATGGTATATCCTACACAATGGTATATTAGTCAACAACAACAAAATTATATTCACTTGTTTACACACTCTTTTGTTTACTGTATAATTTTTAATTTTCCTGTCCCTACATAGTTTTTGGTCTTGTGCTGCAATAGTTGTACATCTATGAACATGGTGTCCATAGTAGATACATAGTTAATTATGTTGAGTGCAATTTCAAATGTGACAGACTATAATTAAATGTACAATAATATACAGAGTAACCAAGTTTTTAAAATCAATTATTAAGCTTACAGTTATAAGAGTATGCTATTTATATTTAGCAAATCACTATGTAGCAGTTTCTAGTCAGAAAGTGACCTTTTTCTGAAAAAACTCCCAAATTTGTAGTCATCTGACTTTTCTTATCTAACATATCCTTCTTTAAACTTGTGAAACAATAAACCCATACAATCTATGATTAGATCTTGTGTGAATTATCTTTGTTGCCATGACTTTGTATAGATATACTTACTTCAGAAAAACACAGTGATTTACCAGATCTTAAAGACATGTTTTGCCTGTTATGTTATCTTCTAGAATAGCTCTAGAAATATGCCCATTATATGTTATTTGCTGTCTATCATCTAAGTTAATCTTGACTAGTTCTTTGGTGGCTTATTTGCTGACCTCATGCACATCATGTGATGTGACCAGGAGCACCTGGTGCACTAAAAATGTTTATGTGGCACTATAGCACTAGACAAAGCTTATATTTGCACAGGAGAGAATATTTTGTACCAACAGTGTAGCTTAAAAGTCACTTGACAGTGAGGTATCCAATACTTAGCATTTTATCTTTATGTCTTACTTTGATCTTACTCATATCATATCTTTTTACATTATTATATCATGTAGTATGGCCGTACAGCACTTCATGCAGCATATTGGACTAAAAATGAAGTCATTCTAAAGATGTTAGTTAATGCTAATGCCAACAATTTAGAAGCTGTACAGGCTGTAAGTCATATGTTATATATTTGTACACACTTGTATGTATTAAGCACTGAATCTTTCTGTAACTCAATTTGTTTTGCTTGTTGTTATGTACATTTTATATTATTACATTATTCACAATATATAAACATGCACATATATATTCATGTATATGTGAAAAGTATACAGCAATTATTAGTCAATATTATTTGGCAAATAAATACTTTTTAGCAATGTGGTTGCATATTTTGAAGTTCATACATACACTAAGTATTAGCATTCTATACAAATATATGTACATCTTATAATAAAGAAGAGCATTCTGTGTTAGTATAAAATTAACAAACTTTACCTTTCTATTTAGGACACTTTACTTTTAGAATCTTCAAGAAAAGGAGATTTGGAAGGTACTAAGGATGCTCTGTCCAGGGGAGCTGTTGTTAACATTGGAAACAATGTACGCTGAATTGTAATTGATAGTGTTAAGTATATGTACACAACCATGACAGTTATGTCATAGATACAGGTGCCATGATGCAAAACAAACCCAAAGGCCAACAGACCCAAGGGTTGCTAATGTCACAGTTGTGTTTGTGGCATGATTGGATACCATAGAAGTTGAAAGTGATGTCACATTCATGTATCTGATAAAGTGCTGTTCTAAAGCAGTTTGTTGACACTTTTAACTCCTTTAGTATCATGTCAACTTTAACATGTTATGGAAAAGCATGCTTTGTTATTAGATTCACTTAGCTAGGGTCATTACATAAGCACATGACAGCCCAATGAGGAAGACTATCACTCATTTAGACCACAATTCATTTATCTGTAGCAACATTGTCTGACAGTTTGCTGCATTAAAGGTTTTTCCTAATGAATTATTAATAAGTGGTGTATACTCCATAATGGTTCATGCAAACGGCATAACAGGTTTGCCAATATTTGTCAAACACCATTCATGTAATGCAGTTGAATGTTGACCACGTAAAGTTGTTCCTAATTAAATATTAATAAGTGGTCTA
This sequence comes from Xestospongia muta, assembly GCA_963693285.1. NCBI lineage: Eukaryota > Metazoa > Porifera > Demospongiae > Haplosclerida > Petrosiidae > Xestospongia > Xestospongia muta. The sequence continues at coordinate 17,808,087 of OY848917.1, read as the reverse complement.
ATATTTGTTTGGTACCATGTTGAAAATTTGCTCGTGATTGTGAAGAAGACATACTCCCTTTATTCAAGCATTTTATGTCATTTTTACCTACAATCATATTTATTTGTTCTTTTATATATACAAAGGATGGCCAAACTGCTTTGTACATTGCATCAGAGAAAGGGAATAATGAATGTGTTCAGCTTCTTCTTGAAGTCAATGCTAATCCTGACATTGCTGATCATGTAAGTTGTAACAAGAATTTTATAGTTTACTATGCCCTAAAACATTTTAATCAGGTTACTTAACGATTATCAGAGAAAGTAACTCCACGATGATTTGGCATATAACCACTGAGCAACATTGTGTTACATTTATAAAATGTTACTAAAAATCTGCAAACCATATTAGTAGATGAGAATTGAATAAAGTCGGTCTCATCCACAAATTTACTAAGTTAAATTTTATGTACTGACGAGATTAAAATTCTAATAGTTTTAATGGAATATACCATGTATTAGCTCCAATAAATTTACCTTTTATCTCAAGAGCCAAGTTACATGATGCATAATGAAATTCCTTGTCTGCATGAGTCATTCTAATATTATAATAGAGAAGATCAGTGTCACATATCAATAGTGCTATTATATAATATGTTCTAAATGAATACATATATATTGTAAAACAATGCTACACATTACTTTTATGTCCCCAATAGCATTTAAGTGTTCTTACCTGTTATATCTTATAATTCAATGTTCATATTATTGATATTTACTTTATTTTCCTACTGCTTTATAAATTGAGTTACTTCAGTTACAATGATTAATGATTTATTTGGTGTTTTCAAAGTGTATTGAACTAGACCCTCCTCTTTGCTTATGTACAAGAAGGATCTAGCAAATGTCACACCAGAACCTCAACTAATCACAATAAACATAAAACAAAGAAGCCCACAACATTACTATTCAATGTGTGTTATCTACTTTAGAAGATTTACAGTTCATATGTTTCAGTTTAAAGATCTCTAGACATACATTTTCCCCTTTATGCAAAGCATCAAACATCTTTCACTTTGTACTTGCAAGATATCAGTGAGCCCAAAAATGACATTTATAATAAAATATTACTTCTTACTATCCATGCATGCTATCCAGAATATGTATAGTGTGATCTGATTGGTCAATTAAATATACTCAGTTGTGACCTCTCTTCTTTTATAGAGTAAAGAGCAGGAGGGTCTAGCTAAAATGACTGATGTTATCATTGATAGCCGAGTTATTTTACGTTGTCATTGATGGCTTGTTATATACAAAATGATAGTTTTGACAAACAAAGATGTTGTGGAAAGTATTGAAATAGTGTTGCATCACCACATATAATCCACAACAGTTGGTAACTACATGCCATTTTGTATTATAGAAATCTCATTCAGATATATGAATGGTGTCAACTGTATGACAAACAGTCCCTGCAAACTCAGCATTAAAGATAAGTTTTAAAATTTTTTCTGAAAGATTAGCTGTGCTTTTAGTCGGTTTCACTTGCTGTACATTTGCTTCCATTAGAAAGTGAAGTAGAACAATGTTTTTTTCAATGCAGACTTAAAAATTGTCTATCAAGAATATATGGATGAGTTGAGGCATTTTCAAGATTTTTAGTTCCCATTACTTCATAAGTATTTAGGTTTTCATTAATACAAATTAATTAATTATTGATTGTTTGCCACATAAATAACTAACTGGCTAAAATACTCACAAAATACTATCACTATAAATGAGGTAAACATTTGAAATGTAGGTATAAATGAAGTAATTCTAACAATCAATCACACATTGTAAACTGAAATAAAAGGAATGTCAATTACTACAATTTACTTTGACTTTTTAGGATGGTAATACACCTCTTCACGTTGCTTGCAGGGGTTGTTATGGTGATGTAGTCAAATCCCTTTTGTCATCAGGAAAGGTCAATCCAATGGCTAGAAATCGAAATAATCGAACAGCCATGGAACTTGCTTATCGTGACGATGTAAACCGCTTCAGTATTTTAAAGATGTTTGAGCCTTTTGAGCAATGTCGAAAAGATTTTCCAGTAGAATCTTATAGCAAAGTATTTTTCTGTGGTAACATCGGTGCGGGTAAAAGTTCACTTGCAGCAGTCATTAAGAAACGAGCTGAGAAACCACCTAACTACGAGTTCGATATGTTTGATCCTCCTATTCCAGTAGAACTATTAACTACTGGGATTAATGCACATACCCTTTCAAGTCACGAAGTGGGAAACATTGTCCTTTATGATCTTGCAGGTCATAAGGAGTATTACAGCAGTCATGCTGCAATTCTAGAAAATCTTATGTTAAACACTCCTGCTGTTTTTGCCATACTTTCTAAGATGACCAACAATCTTGACACCATAAAAACAGATTTATACTACTGGTTTAATTTTATAAAGAATGTAAGTCTTCAATTATCAAGCTCAAGGCCCTCTCAAATACTTGTCATTGGAAGTCGACTTGATGAGATGACTGATGGTTATGAGGAAATTTCTAAAGTAGTTGCTGAAGTTGCTAAAAAAGCTGATCATTCACAAGAATATGTTGGGTTCCTACCTATGGAATGTCATCGTCCTGGAGGAAAAGGTGTCAAAGAGTTTGTTGCTAAGCTTTCTTATAGCTGCAAAGCTGTACTAGATCGATCTGATAAAATTAGTTTCTACTGCCATGTTCAATTCTCCTTCTTGCAATTGCTTCGAAACAAAGAGAATATTATAGCTATTAGCCTGAAAGAGCTATGTGTTGTATTAGAAAAGCATGATGACCCTTCACTTCCTTCAGAAAGGTCCGTCTTGTTGGAATTTCTAACCACGTTAAGTGATAAAGGTCTCATCTTATTCCTTAAAAATAAGGATGATGCTCAAAGTTGGGTAGTTATTGACAGAGCTGCACTTCTCAATGAAGTCAATGGTGTTCTATTTGCTCCTAAGGAAATCAAACATGTCCATCAAGATATTGCTAGTAATACTGGTATTGTGCCTATATCTGTTCTGGAAAAATTATTTCCAAAACACGATATTAATATGTTGATTGGGTTTCTTAAGAGTCTTCAGTTCTGTCATGTTTTAGAATATAATACATTGCAACAGTTTAAAACCAATATTTCAGCTTCAATTCCACTGCTATCAGATGAGCTCTTATTTTTTCCATCACTCATTCATGCTGAGGCCCCTGCAGATATTAAAATAGAAAATGGGTTGGGTTGGTGCCTCTGGTGTCCTAATCCTAACCAATTCCTCTCAACACGATTTCTTCACCTTCTTCTTTTTAGCCTTTCCTATATTTTTTGTTTTCCATGTCACAGTATACCTGGTGAAATTGCAGAAATTGATCCACAAATCCTAATGTTAACTCGTCGTTGTGATATGTGGACAAATTGCATTTATTGGGAGAATGATGAAGTTGAAGTTATCGTTGAAGTAACTGAACACTATCGTTGTGTTACAGTAATTACATCAATGAAAAGAATCAAGAAAAGTCGCAGAGTTTTTAATAATGTTATTAAGACTGTGTTAATTTTGAAGAGTCAGATGCACTCATTTGAGTGTGAGGAGTACCTCATTGCTCCTAGTGATGTAGCAAAAGTTCGTAGCCTTCTTGTTATTGATCGCACACTTTATAATATAAAAGACATTGCACGATCAGTCCTTACAAAATGTAATGTTAGTGACAACAAGAATACTATGGTGGGCATTGAACAGATTGTGGGAGCTCATGATCCTTTTCTTTGCATTGCTCCTTCAATCACAAAAGCACTTTTCAGTGCTAAGCTGCCACTTCCAGATCACCAATTTCAACACATAGTGAATAAATGCTCATATTTCTCATCCTCATTAAGTCCAATGTCAATAAAGAAACGTTGCTGTCAGTTCAGTGTGTTTGCTGGACGTAATCCTTTGGTAAGTATCAGTTAGTTTGAGCATACAAAAATATTGATTTGCCATGTATCATACTTTGACAACATATGTCATGCTTATATTACATTCTGTACCATATCATACTGACACTACATTCTTTACCATATCATGCTGACACTACATTCTTTACCACATCATACTTACACTACATTCAGTACCATAATATTATCATACTTATATCACATTCTGTACTGTACTACAGGATCTTGCTGTTCCTCCATTGAATGAAGACGATATAGAAATTACATCTGAGGAATGCCTTAATGGTTAGTGTACAATATTAGTGGCTCCTTGTTTTATTAAATAATATCTACAATTAGTCCCTGAAAAGTTAGATCACACACCTACTCTAGGTGAGTGTAAAGCCAGTTTTACAGAACAATTTTATATCAAGGCAATTTACTACAAATAACTTCCTAGAGTTTATTTAAAGTACACTTGATAAACGTCCTTATGTACAAGGTGTATGGCATTATGAAATTGATGTATTTTTTTAAACTTAGCAATAAGCTTTAGTGCTACTTTAGTGCAGTCAGCTAATTGAAAATGTCTGAGAGTGTTGTAGAGAGGTGGCTAGTTTGGAAATCTATTTGGACATCCCATTTCACTTTCTACAATGTACCTGTTTGCTTTTTAATAAAGCACACTAATGGCAGTGTCTTGCCTCAAAGAAAGTTTAATAATCGTTCATTTGCTTGTAACAACTATTTTTAATTCTTATGTACATGTGTCTGAAATGTTAGATGACACACTAACCTTAGCTTAACCATTAACCTGTTTCACACAATTTCATAGTGAGATAATTAATTATAATTGATGCAATTCTCTCCCAAATTTTTAATAAATGTAAAGTAAAAGTTTAGTAGACAAAGTGTATATAACAATATATTTGTTTCAATACAATTTTATATTAACTTTACTGTTATCATAATCTCTGATGGTACTATAGAAAGTTGCTGAATTTACAAATCCATTGCAAACTATTCCATGGCCTCAATTTTTCTTGGCCATTTTTTAACTAAAGAGAACTAAAGCACTCATGAAAAGTTAAATACATTTATGGGAAATTTAGCATCGCATTTTGTTTTCCCTTTATTGATTGGAAACAAGTGTACTTACAGTACATTACGAGTCAAATTAGCTATTTTTGGTTTGATTACACGTAAATTATTTTTCTTAAAAATTGACATGATGTAGGAATTATTATCAAACCAATTAAAAACAAGAGCACAATGAAAGTAGTGGCAATGAAATTGAATCATTTCTACGTAAAACATAACACAAGGATTTGAAACTTTTATAAAGAGCACAAAGTTTGTTTTTAAGACATCTGAAGCACCATCAAAGTAAATGAGATAAGTTAGAAGCTTTGTACATGTACAATACCAATGCTAAAGTTCATTTTCTTTTGGCAATGATAGTTAGAAACTAAGTGAGATCAAAGCTGGGCTCATCAATCTAGTCTTTTGTGTATCCATGTATTGCTTGTTATGTATATTGCTATCATTGCTACTTTCTTTGTGTTTGGATTAATAGTATATAAACTTTTCTACATCATATCATTTTCAAAGAAAATGTTAATATATTTTCAGATGTATTTCTGTATTTAAAGCTATGTACAGTTACTGAAGATATATATACTTGTCCTTGTATATTGTTTTCTACCACAGATGTTAGCCAGATTATTTCTGAAGTTCCTACAAAGAAAGATATTGCCTGCAAAGAAGGTTAATAGATGTACTAGTACTCCTAGTTCTTTGATTTGTTATTATTTAGTTTTCAAAGATTATGTAAATGGAATATTGAATTACTGATGTTACAATGACTTCTAGCTACTGTGTTTAAATCTTTATTTTTATGCAGGTACTCCAGATATTTTAAAAACTATCCCTGATGAACATGATCTACTTGAGTTATTAGTTGATATCAATGGCCAGTGGAATGTCATTGGCTTGGCTTTAAAAGTTCCCTTTAATAATTTGGATGGTTTACAAAGCAGTCCACTACATAATAAAGTTAAACTCAGTCAAGTAATCCACACCTGGTTGACTTCTCAGCCATCACCTGTTACATGGGGGACAGTCATCTCTGCTATTGAGGGAAGGATCGTTGATAACTTAGCAAAAGCTAACGAAATACGTGACCATCTAGGTCTCCCCAGACGTCAATAATTAGCTAACTAAACTACCTTATATGTACTGTTATTACTTTATAGTTTGAAACATTTTTTACATAATACAATTATTATTATGTAACTTCCCTTTTTGCTGCATTTAATTTTTTGGTAATAATATTAAAAGTTGGAGGGTCTAGGGAGGAGCATATATTTCAAGTGCAAATTAATGCTAAGTAGATCAGAATGTCTCCCATTTAGTGTGAGGGTTGGACTATACCAGACTAGGTGCTGTGGTGATGTTAATAAGAGCCTTTTTAGGTTATGGAAAAGAAGAATTCAATTACTCAAAACCAGTTATAATGTTCTAGTGTTCATGGCAATAAATTTGTTGGTTTAAATGAAAATCTGCACAAAGTTCAAAATGTAACATCTATTGCATTAATAGCAGATTGTGTTTGATCTAATGTACTTGTCTTCATAACTGATAACTGATGTAGAACATCTAGTAATATGGTAGCAACAAGTTTAAGTGATACCTATTAAATTGATAGTGTGCTGTGAAATTGATAGTGTATCTTACTATATGTATTTGCATGCCATATAACATTAAAGTATTACTATTACTGTGTTTTCCTTTACGTCAATGATAGTATCCATCTTAATATAACATCTATTGTATTAATAGCAGATTGTGTTTGATCTAATGTACTTGTCTTTATAACTGATAACTGATGTAGAAATTTATTTGAGATCATCTACAGGCCCTAACTAAGCTAAGAAAGTTTTGCTTTTTGTAAAAATATTTAATATCCATCAGTTGCAAATAGCTAAGAAGAAGAGCATTAAAGAATTTATACACCAAGTGGAGTACAGTCAGTAGCTCTAGATTGAGTAAAGCTTTAATCAAAAATTATATACTTCTAATTATACCTTAAAATATGCTAGATAGTTTCAATATTGTTTTGAGTATCCAAGTAACATGTACATGTACAAGTTTACAAGACATGTGCATCTTAATTTCTCATTAAATTATTCTACTGTTGTACATGTACCATTGAGGAATTTTTTTCATTCACAATAATTATGGAATACTATTTCATATAAAAGGGTGAGACTCTAGATTGACAGCCTCTATATTTAGCTACAGCTCAACCTACTTTGAAAATTTTATGCAAATATGCATTTCTTGCCACACGTGTTTATTGTGACAACAACATGTGTTTATAGCAACAATGAGACTTGTGGTGCTGAAACCTATATCACCCTTTTGTAATAAATTCTATTAGATATTCATGCAATTTTTTTCTGGTTGGTTCTTTCTGCACTTAATTTTTTACATACTTCATGGTGTCATGCATGAAAATCAAATTTTAGCAAAAATATAATACTGAGCAATTATAATAATTATATATATTATAATTATGTATATTATGTTGATTTAGAAACCAATAGAATATGTATAATTATAGTAATCACTGGTATATTATAAACAAGCAAGCAGGCAGAGTAGATTTCCCGTGTTTAAGTAATCAATAACACAAGGGCTTTTCATAACTCTTCAATCTTTAAAACATTCTTATAGATTTATTTGTAACACAACCTTTAAAAGTATTTCTCTATTGCTAATATTGTATTTTCCAATACCTCAATGATGGTATCCATCTTAATATAACATCTATTGTATTAATAACAGATTGTGTTTGATCTAATGTAGTTGTCTTCATAACTGATAATTGATGTAGAACATCTAGTGATATGGTAGCAACAAGTTTAAGTGATACCTATAAAATTGAAGTCATACCTGATCAAAATATCTTGTATGATATAACTAACACTTCATATTATATGTATATTACAAAATTACTTATACTATCAGCAGGATCTTATGTCATAATTATTACAAACTGGTTACTTACTATGAAAACTAGTGACTATTGTAGTGATACATTTTGAGGGACAATATTTGTGTAGTGTGTGCCTTAAAAATTCACATTATATATGGTATATAATCTTCCATGTACCTCTGAGCCCTATGCAGGAACTACTGCACTTCTACCAGGAATTTGTAAAGGAAACCTGTATTGCTGTCTCTTGTTCCAGATTTTTGCAATGACTACATCCATGTTAGAAGGGTATTTTACCACTTCCTTTATGACTAACGTTTTCAGGGAGATGATGGAAGTGACCTATGTGGATCTTCTAGATAAATATGAAGAAACATTTCATGACATTGTGATGTCCCTGTTCAACTAATTGCCATTCACTTACAAAATATGTAAGTGAATGGCAATATGTTTCACCTATTAATAAAAATTATTATATATAAAATGATCAAATGTGTAAATTCAAGCAAATTGGGATGTGTTTTCCCAACAACACATTTCAATCAAGAATGTCAACATCAAGATGGTTATTGTTCTAAATGAATGATTTTTGTATGCATTCCAATGTCATAAAGTGTAGTTACCAATCAGCAATGGGTCCTTAAAGTAATGGTAAAGTTATTAATGCCATGTACTTGTGGGGCATTCGTTTTTTTGCCTCGCCAGGCTATACAACATACTGGACCAATACTGCTGTTCTCCTAAGAAATCATTGACTGTTGGATCATCTCTATATGCAATTTGTAAGCTAAGATTTTGAAACTTTTTCATTAGGGCTTGAGAAAAGTGAAAATAGTGGCCTCTAAACTCTGTGAAGGGAAAAATTAGTTCAATGGCTTGTTTTATAGCAAGCTCAAATTCTGCCATTTTTACAGAAGGCTCAAGTTCAAATGTAGATTATGTGCTTGTTCTTTCACTAATGCGAAGATTTTATATATGTTTCTCGAATTTTGCTTGGGAGTAGGCTATACACAAGTGGAAATTGCTCCCATTTTTAAAAGAATGAATGCTAAACAGTTGATAAAAGACCTGAGGTGTTGTCTGGAACAGCACACAATACACAATACTAATGTTTGAAGTAGTACCAAAGAGAATCAACTTGGTATCTCCTCAATCTGCAGCCATTAAGAATGTTTCTCCTGAAGCTGTCATTGACCACTAACCTAAATTCAAAATATGTCATCTATAATTGGAACATAGCAAGTAGATGTATTGTAATAGCAACTAATACAGCTGTAAAATTTGGTTTAGAAACCTACCTTCAAAATGAACATCACCCCTAGTTTGAGGCATCTGTAGTAGTTTTTCAATTAATATATATTAATGATGTTTTAAGATAATTCAATGTAGGGAGGTTCTGAGTCATTTCTTCCTTGTCAGGACATGTAGCAAGTTCATGAATTTTTTATTATAAAAGGTAGGTTTTTTATTTTTTTATTAACAAAATGAATGTCCAATAGCTACTGCTAGTTTAAATGGCACAAACAGAATAGAACAATTATAAACAAAAAGTACTGCATATAGTATGATAAACATAATAGTATTAAAGTACTGGATTATAGTAGGATTAATAAGACAGAGATAAAAATAACTGATTGATGGTATCTGATAAGTTTAGTGTGATGAGTGATAGCAAGTGGATGATTAGTAAATCATGTTCACTTTAGATTTAAAAATGATTAGAGATGACCTAGATTTCACATGATAAGAAGTGAATTCCATAGAGAATGGAAGAGACAAATGAGTTTTGTGAAGCATATGGGCAAGAAAAAGGGGTGGTAAAGGTGAGAGAATCAAAGTGATGAGATGCATGACATAGAGAAGATTTGTGGATAAAAATATCAGAAAGAAAATAAAGGAGGCTGTTAGTAATTTTATAGAGAAGACATAAATTAGAAATAGAGTGATGAGTTGAGAGGGGCCAGAGGTTAAAAGTTGAGAGAAGAGATGACTAATCATTGTCCTATTTATGAGAGCACATCTTTAGAGCAATGTGTTATTTTTTTGAGAATTTCAAAATTGGTTGAAGATACTGGTGGGTCCCAGACAGAGGAGCAATAGATAAAATAGGAAATGACAAAAGAGTGATACAAAGTGATGAGAGTTTAAGGAGAAGTATGCTTAATAAAGTTACGGTAGATGATCCCAATGGTTTGATGAACCTTAGACCAGAGAGATTGGATGTGAGAAGACCATGATAAATTGGAGGTTATAATAACACCAATATATTTAAATAAAATGACACATTCAAGTTGCTAGGACCATTTAAAGAAAGAGGAGAGAGGGTGGTTGAAAAAGAAGAAGACTGGTGTGAGATGATCACGTATTTGTTTTTTTGGAGTTGATGGTGAGATGACAAGAGCTAATCCATAATATAATGAGATTGATGTTGGATTGAACAGTAGACATTGAAGTTGGAGAAGGAATTTCTTGAGATAGAAGAATGTCATCGGCATAAAGAGTGTAGATAAGTAAAATGATTAAGTGAAATGAACTCATCATTGACTATACATAGCTACTGTTAAATGGTTAAATGTATGACTACCTCAATAGGTATGTAATGGTGCTTCTCCTTCTCTCCAAATCGTAAACATGGCAACCCAGGGTAGTGTAAAATGATTTTATATTTGTCTTTAAAGTATTTTCAACTGTGACAAGATCTTTGCTATCACCAATGGGAAAGCTGAAAGAGAAGAAATTGTCATATGATTTAATTAAGTTAATGCTAATATTTAAATATTAAAGTAAAAGGTACATACATGTAAATTGATATAATTGTGTGGAGTTTGCAGGTGCTATGTAGTCTGGCACAGCCAGACCCTCACACTAAACAGAAGAGGAACTACTGTAAATGGAATGTTGCAATCTCATAATATACGCATTTTTACCACAAAAATTATTACTAACCTCTTCCCATATGCTCTAGACAACACAGCAATACATATTAACAACAGATACTTAAGCTGTGATGAGAGTTTAAGGAGAAGCATGCTTAAAGAAGTTACAGTAGATTATCCTAATGGTTTGATGAACCTTAGACCAGACGGATTGGATGTGAGAAGACCATGATAAATTGGAGGTTATAATAACACCAATATATTTAAATAAATTGACACATTCAAGTTGCTAGAACCATTTAAGGAAAGAGGAGAGAGGGTGGTTGAAAAAGAAGAAGACTTGTGTGAGATGATCATGTATTTGTTCTTTTTTGGAGTTGATGGTGAGATGACAAGAGCTAATCAATGATATAATGAGATTGATGTTGGATTGAACAGAAGACATTGAAGTTGGAGAAGGAATTTCTTGAGATAGAAGAATGTCATCGGCATAAAAGGTGAGGGTGGGTATAGAGAGAAATAACTTATATCATTTATATAGATGATAAATAAGAGAGGCCCAAGAACCTTGGAGGACACCAGAGGTGACTTGAGATTTAGAAGATAGAGAACCACCTATGATTATTTGTTGAGTACAGCCTTGTAGATAACTATGGAGCTAATATAAAAGAAGAGGAGGAAGGTGAAGTGAAGATGAGGAGTCGAGTATAGGGGCTTGTCAAGGACAGAGTCAAATGCTTTTGTGAGATTAAAGAAGACTGCACAGACTGCTTTTTTGAGATCCAATGAAGAAAAATCAAGAATTGACAATAGATAATATAGCTGTTTCAGTTGAATATCCTGGTCAGAAACCAAACTGACAATTAGAAAGCATGTTATGAGCGGAAAAAAAGTTGTATACATAATTACAGATGTGACGTTCCAGAATCTTACTTGGAAGGGAAAGTAAAGAGATTGGACGATAGTCTAAAGTGGATGAAGAAGAGGTTTTCGATTTAGGAATAGGTACAATATTGGAGTTTTCTAATCTGAAGGAAAAATCCTGTAGAGAGGGAAGAATTGAAAATAAGGGAAATAGGAGGTGAAATACTAGGAGTTGTGTTGTAGGCAAACTGATACTTTACCACCTTAGTAGGTAAAATGAGATGTGGGCAAAGTGAGAAGACAGCAAATATAGCTCCTTGTTGTGGATTTATAATCAAAACTTTTATGGTGTTTATAGTTAGACCAGGTTTGAGCTCTTGCTCTCAGAGACTTAATTAGGTCGTTAACGTTTAGAAAATACCTCAAAACAATCAATAATAGCCACAAACTTCTTGAAATGCTTTTAAATTGAACAGACTTTGCTAACTGTAGTAACTCTCTTTAGGATCCATTTCATCTCACTAGTGGCTAAACTTAAATAAACATGGCTTCTGTTCACTTGTTGAAGTATCTTGACACATGAACCTGACTATATCCAAATCTATATACCAAATCTTTGTCAAAGACACTAAGGTGAAGTTTCATGAGCACCAACAAAAAGTACTGAAACAATTGAAACTATTGGAAATACTACTGGCACATATATAGGAAGATATGAAGATAACCACAGGGCAGCAAGTGATGGTACATCAGTATAAATTCAATGTCCCCTTCTAGAGATTCCTCACTTAGACATTTCGAATGACGTTATTTTTCAATTCTGAATCTCACTTCTGAGATAGTAACACTCTCAAGTGCTTCTAAGTACTGCACATCATATATTGATAGACCTGTCATCGTCCCTGCATCTTTCCTAACACCTTAATCATGGTTCCTGTTTCAACCGTTACAGTTAGTGATGCTACCTCTCTGGTTAGTTAAAGCAGCACTTCACTTGCTATTTATCGAAGACTTTCGACCTCTTTCTTATTGCCTAAAAAAGCAAGTCCTGCTCTACTTTACGGTTTCAAGGACTCCTTACATACTTGAAGATGTTTAGCACATACAGTTATGAATATTCTATCTGACCACTCAAAATGGCGAATACATCAATAATAAGATGCGTTACGTCATTTGAATAAGGTCTATATATCAAAATCAAATACCATTGAAATAATAATTATAATATATTTATAAATTATACAAATAACTGAATATAAATAATAGACAAAAGTATATCGATATATATGATAGTACATGAACAAATACATCACTCCATTTTACGTATTTTTGAAGCTGGTCCACCTAGAATATGGGAGATAAATAAGCATTAGATAGTAAATTTGTTAAAGCAAAGAGTGAGATATGAGTAACTGCAATATTATTGACTCTCAGTCTAATAACATATATTTAAAACTAATTTCACAATGTTTGTTTTGATGATTTATGTAATATAAAGTTTTTGCATTGTTGTGCGTGAGCCCAAGTAAGTAATGACCATGGGTATACTGTATATTTGTAGTTATTTGTCACTGCACTCTCTGAAATCTTGCATTACAGCTATTTCAGGAGAAACAAACATCAGATAGATTTGTTTGCAAAAGACTACATGAGCTTGATTGTAATAATTAATGCTACTGACAACATGACATCTCTCTTTTATTGATTGTCTGACTCTAAGGGTCATAGACATAAAACATAACATTCATGATCATTCATGTCAGAGTACATGTGCACAAGAGGTGTGGTACAAAGGTTCAATTAGTGACACATTCAAATTGATATAGTCTCTCTAATACATCTTATCTATTTATTTGTTAATCCTGTTAATAAATTGTGCTTTGACTTTGCTCTGTTAAACTTTTGACAATATGGCTTTGCAAGCTTCTACAAATTACAATTGGGTAAACAATATTGCCTACTCATCCAACGTCATCTAAAAAAGTACAGTACTTGTTTCAAGATGATTAAGCAATTCTAGATTCCAGTAAAAAAAAAACAACAATTAAGACTAGTGATTGAATAAGCAAAAAAAGTCCAGAAAATTTTTTTCCAAATTTTGGTGATCCAATGTTCATTTCTCTTTTCCAATCTCTTTATTTAAACAAGTCTATAGTAGTATAGTCGTATCTAACCTTTTGTACATGGAGTTTGAAAAGGCAGGGTACTGTCACCTACAGAAAGACAATGAACTAATAGTATGTGTCACTCATTATATGGTTACCAGATTGTAATTGTCTTTTTTGTCCAATTACAAATTCAATCTTTATTTGTTCACATAATTTAGTAGTGGAGGAGGTGACACTACCTCCGCTACATGTAGCACTTCTACCATGTCCTAAGGTAATGATAAAACCAGGTAAATTCAGAATATTGACAGGCCAGTAATAACAAGTTTCTATTATAGTACATAGTGCCTGTTTGTCTGGCAGGAAGCTTCCTATGTGCCTTAATATTCAGAAGTTTGTGAGTGTTTAGTTCAATTTAACAAGTATCTTGCTAGATCTACGCACAATGTCTTTAAAAGAATGTTTAGTAGCATTTTAAAAATACATTGTAGCTAAAATAAAATTCTACAAAGTTTGTTAACAATGAATAAGGTCAGAGGGTGTTTGCCAGAGCAGAGCATAAGTATTTGGAGCATACACAAGAACTATCTATGCTCATGCTGTATGGCTGGCAAGCTTTCTGATTCCTAACGCTTTTCTTTTTAATGTTCTTTCTTTTGCTAGTCTACAAGATAGGAAATCAAGGGTCAAAGCTAAAAGGACTCATCTGGCTTAGAATTTCAGCAAAAGCCTATGAGAATTTTTGTAGTCTTAAGACTGTTTTGACCCATGTGTACATACACATACGTAGCATGTTAACTTTCAGGTCTTCAAAAATATAGTCCTTTGCAAAAGTATTATCAAAATATGTTACGAGTCAGTAATTTAGTGAAAAGTACTAAATGTGGAACAGCTATTGTAAGATAACAATATTGCTAGTTAGCCTCATATTTACAAGATAACAGCTCTTCAAGAAATAAAAATGTGCAAGATGATAAGAAAGAAAACTCCTCCCTAACACATGATAATAAAAGTTAAACTAACAGATATTTGTCAAGTAGGCATGAATATCAAGACCTTAACAGAATGAAGCAAGTAAAATTGGCATAACTCAAGAATTATTTATCAAAAAGATGTGGACACAATGATCGTATCAGAACAAGGTAAATAAAATTCCCATAACTTGAGAATTAAGTATTTTTAAAAAAATTCAGATAGACACACAAAGCAAGTAATGTAATGCTTGCCAGTGTAATGAGTGGTGAGGGTTAATAATGATGTAATCTCTGAACTATTATACTGTTTATACACAGAAGAAACAGTAGTAGGTAGAGAAAAATGACATTACAAGTCAAGATTTATCATCTTAGTATTCTAGATCAGCAAACTAGCAAGAAGCTTCATGCATTATCAGTCACCCATCATTGTATAGTCAATTGGTTTATTGTATCCTGACCTGGTAGGACTTGTCTTTTCAGCTCAACAATAATGTTTTCACACTGCTCATTAGTAGATAACCTGTGACGAATGCTTTCTCCATCAACTTGATTGCCTCCTGTAGTCATAAAAAGGAAATCTTTGATTACTTATCATTACATTCACTTGGCTTGTCTTTCAATATAACTTCACTAATTCTTCATAGAATGCTTTATAGCTTAATTGGTTTGTATGTACATATGTATGGCAATTGTTAACACAATCAGTATATACAAGTGCCAGGATACTGCAAATTTCCTATATATCAACTACTTTAAGCATTTTGAGACAGACGTCTAGAAATAGAATATTGTCTACTTCTTACCGGTTAGTATGATTAGTGTACCAAGCATTACTGTTCTGGGCCATATATAAAAAGTATGTAATTACAAATTGGCTGTTGTCAAACAAATGCATGGATGCCACTATTAACTTTTTTTGATACAAAGATGCACTGATTCACTATTACAAACTACTTTGGATGGAAGAGAGTTCATTGAAGCTTAGTGTGATTAAAGGGTAGAACAAACTGTGTTTTAGAGCCACTTCTCCAGTATTTTTCAAGAATGTAGATGCCACTCAATGGTTGCTAATAGAGACAAGTTCAATATAAGTGTTCTACAGGTTATAGTCTACAAATGCAGAATTATAGTAAGTCTGTGATAAATTACACTCCTGTTGTTTCATGAAGTGGTAAATCACACTTGGTTTTGACTTGTAAAATTTTAACCATTGTAAGAAAAGATTTGATTATAGTTGTCTGAACTGAGAAGGGCCACCCAGACCTGTGAATAATTTTGTCATTTTATAAGTTATGTACCAATCGATTCAGGTCAGAAATGTGCTATATATACATAAAACTTGGTGCTCTAGCACTATGAAAAGGCAACGAGTAGAATACTACATACTTTACTTTCAAGGATTTAACAGTACAACAGCTCTTCAAGAAATAAAAATGTGCAAGATGATAAGAAAGAAAACTCCTCCCTAACACATGATAATAAAAGTTAAACTAACAGATATTTGTCAAGTACAATTTTACCCTGGCCTGGCAGGTATTTTTCACATGAACAATTCAAAATTATACTCTTATTATGTGGACAAATACATTGTTACAATAACATCCAGATGAAGAAAAACAATTGTTAAAGTCTACTGTGCAAATTCCATTAATAGGGTAAATTACTCACTCTACATTCCATGGATGCAACACTAAACTTTTAATAGGAGGACCTTCTTAACTCGGACAGACTACAATTTATCTCAGATTTCATTTTAACATTACATATACTAAAACTAGTCAAATTAAAACTAAAACTTTTTAAAACTAAAATAATATTATCTAGAAATCGTGAAATAAACAATAGTCAATTATTTTTGGTATGTTTAATTGCATTCTGACCTGGTGGGAGTTGTCTTTCAACTTAACAACAACATTTCCACACTGCTCAGTAATAGGTAAAATGAGACAAATACTACCTCCATAACTTTCATTGCCTCCTAGTAATGAAAAGAGAAAATGTTTGAAGAGATTTATGTTGATTACAATTGCAATAAACCAGGTTTGCCTTTCAATATAACTTTGTCTGCCCTTCTTTGCTGAGTGTCCTTATAGTAAATTATCTACTACATCATAATAATATACCACAACAAGAAGAAAGTGTCAAGATATCTGAAAATTCTCTAAATACAAACTACTTTAAGCTTTCTGAGATAAAATGTCTAGGACTATATAGAATCTTGTTTATTTACTGCCCATACTCTGTTCACATTGAGAATGAACACTAACTCAGTATTATAACTCTGGATAAGAATGAGCTCAAGAAAAAATGGTTTGCACTAATCAAAACATCTTTTAAGTCTGCAAATCCTATATCATATATAAATGGCGTTCTTTGAATTCCACCATGACTGATGTCATGCATATTTGTACATTATTAACTGTGCAAGTATTCTCCAGCTTTAGTAGAAAAGCTTAAAAACTGTCAAAAATACCTTTTAACAGTAAAAGTATGACAGATTAAGAAGAGACAGCTGCAAAGAAGAAAAAGCTTCAGTATAATTCACCAAAAACCTTGCAACAATAACATCACCACCACGTCAGGTTGGTAATTATCATAATTGAAATCCCACTAAATTGCAATCAATCTCAACACGAACAGAGTAAAGCACACTTCATGTAGCAAGTAAACCTTATTACTGTAGATCAGGAAATGTGCATGTTACAAACGTTTCGTGTAGAAAATTAATATGTTGAAAAAATTTTAAACACAATTACATATTGTAAATAATCCTACCATAAATATTTCAATAATGTGTAATCTTAGGGTGTTTATTTTCATACATCATCCAATGTTTGAATTTTTTTCACAATGAAACTTTCCCGATCTACAGTATTCTTCTGGTTTACATGTCAATTATAGTATGTCCACTTATATTGCTACTGTTTCATGCCAGGACTACAGCAAATATGCAAAATAACTAGCTTAATTAACCTTACTATAAGAGTTGTGATGACAGGCTTGTTTATCATAAGCTAAAGCATGTGGTTATTATACAGGAAACTATAGTAAACATAACATACAGAGTACATTGTAGAAGCCACTTCTTTGATTTTTAGTATGAACGAAAAACATAGATTTTTGGAATTTGATCCTTAGAATAATATAGCATTACTTATTTTCTTAACAATGAAAATCAAAGCTGACCTCTCCAACAGCCATCATGGAAGCAATTTTAACTCTTCAGAGTATAGAAATTTTGTTATCTTACTATAAAGTTTTGGATAAGGCTCAGTTTCAATTATCATTTAAAAATTATGATAATAGAATAGTCAATAAACAGTATTTTTGTTTCCAAAGGAAGGAATTTCGAAAATGATGTAAATATTCATTGTAACCTGTACTAAAATGCAATAAAATGGTAGCCTTGAAGTACTCTACATGTTATGAAAATTAATTGGATATTTTAGTTCTGATAAACTGAGCTGGTCAAGTAGTGAAACTGATGAAGCAAAGTTTTCTTACTATTTATGTTGTTTGGTTGATTTGTATGCTCCTTCATCCTTGGCAAGACTATAATTATGTCAATGTATCATAAAAATTAAATTAATACCTTATAAAGTTATTATTCTTACCTGGTTGAGATACACTTTTCTGTTTCATTATGACATCATCACACTGTTCAGTAGTAGGACAACTTTGCCTGTATACGTTCATGCAAGCTGGCTGACCTGTGTACAAAACAAGGTAGAAAATAAATTGAACAGAATTTTATTATTATTTCCTTAATTTTGAGCTTTTATTGGTCACATCAATTTCAACACCTAACTTTTGCATCAACGGATTGTCCTTCTGGATCACCATAATATCCACTCATACTACACATATTAACCCTTTATAGACGAAATTAATTATTGTGGGGATGTCTGTTAGTACTAAATTAATTATTGCCTAAGGATACTTCAAAGAAAGTTGCGTCTCTTTTGTGTTAGAGCGTTTTTTTTGTTGCTATGCTAAGCTTTATACTTGTCCTGCAAGGTCATTTATAATAGACTGAAGACTTGAAGAATCATTTCTAGTTCTTAACGTTCACAAGAGTTTGAGGTAAGTATGTTTGTTAGAATATAGTCTTTATGCTCATGTTATATTATTTATAACAACTTCTGACCATTATTGCATTAAAAATACTTTTATAGTAGTTAAAAAAGTCTTTACTGGTTGCTAGAACGTACGAAGAAAAGAAAATAACTGTTATGTTTTGAATGTTCATAGAAAAGAAATCCATCAATTTGAAAGGGACAGTCAAGTTCACCACTAGCAAGAAATAACTATTGGCTATATATTTTATATTACTATACCCAATAGTTATTTAATATAAAATTTGAGTCAGCTAGCTATAAGAAATAGAGAACAAAATTGTTGGGCTTAAAAATATATCTACTGTATTAACGTGCACTTAATTACATGACATTTTTATTATGTCTCTCGTATATAAAGGGTTAAAAGTATTCTAGAGTTCACTCACCAGACATGACATAAAGGTCTCTTAATTTTTTTTGTATTCTTTGGCAAGGCTGGTCCTTCCAATGACATCCTTGCTCAATGTCTCAATTATCTGTCTCCTTGTAGCTGTAGGGTAGGTATCCAAATAAAGTCCAAACATCTGTACAGTTTTAAATGTGACAGTTTTATCGGGCAAGTCATGTATTTCATCTAGTTTCCTTTTGTCTAGTTTCAGCAGGATTCCCATTGCGTACCATTCATCACCAATAGGAACGTATTCAAGTAGCTCATCAAGAGCAAGTTTCTGACTTAAGATATCATCAATCGTCAACATTGTTGTCCTCTTTATCTCTTCTCACCGGTCTTAGGCGGTCTATGTCTATGATGAGTCATTGATGACAAAGTAAGCTTATTATCTATGATGTCTTGTTAAATTGGGCAAGTGCACTTCAGGAGACTAAAAGTAGGCGAGGCATAAAAATACTCTAAGGGACGACTATTGGAAAATGCGTGAAGGCACAGAACGCTTTGTTATGCTTTCAACACACTTAGAGGCCTGGACGTTCTAACACCATTGACAGTACTAATAGCGCTCATTGTCTTAAGGTTAGTTAAAGTCATTATTTTATCTTGAATGCAAAATGTTTGAATTTATATTAGTGGTATGGTATACGCTACATGAAAGTTATAAAATTGATGAGAGTTCAAAGATTACTTCGATTGTTGTGTTGTTACTTAAATTGTTGTAAACTTACTGTAACCGCTTACAAAAAGTTTGACCCTTAAAGAACTTAGACTTTACTAAGTTTTACAAGGAGTGTGTGAACATTGTAAAGATTGTAATTCAAGAACAGTCATCTCAGTCAAATTATTGTTTTAATTATGTTCTCAATAGGTGACACTGGGTGAATTGCTCATATCTAAACTTATGATGGCTTCAAACTGCTCAGTAGTAGGTGAGTTAATGACACTCACCTCTACTGGTCAGTGTGAAGATGTTATGAGTTAACAGATCAGAGGACCAAAAATAAAGAAATAATGGGAAAATAAGAAAACTAAGAAGTACTAAATTACTTGTTACAAGTTTAAATTTTTGGTTCTTAAGGTAAGTTTTTTTGTATATGATACTATTAAGTAGGATTTGCCAGAATGACTATCAACCACAAGAGTTACATAAAAGTTTTAAAATAGGTACCCATATTAGTGATCTATCTTGTAAATTTAGTGCATTTGCCAATAAGCTTGTATAATCCCAGGTAGTATACACTAACACTGTCACTTTAATTTGATGTATAGACTAACACAGTAAGTACTCTCTTAATATCACAAGCTATATATGTTTGATAATACAAGAAGTGATCAAAGTCAATTAAATCTAAAGAACTTGATGAGCTTGGGCTTTGTTTAGATTTTGCCTTTTTATTCCACCCTCTTATTCTTGCCCAGTATCCTCTTGAAAAGGGTGTTGTTTGACTTATTTACAGATTCAGACCCTATTGCTCTTGACAATGATGTGAGCATTGGTTTTATAATAAAGATAAACTTGTAATTACAGACTTCAGAACCTAGGAACTTACTTGCTGCCGCCTGCAGTTTGTGTAGCATGGCATTGAGAAAGTTTGTTACTATGTTTGAGGTTTAAGCTCTGTGATCTAGGGAATAGAAATCATGTGATGAATGGTTACATACAGAAATTTCTGCTGCATTAAGATTTTTTAATTGGTCTACCCTAAATTATGGAACTACAATTTTGAGTGTAAGTTTGCTGAGAGATGTATCCTTTCCTATGCAGAATGTCTAGTGCAAACACTAATCATATCACATTTATAGTATATTGTATTATAACTATAATTAAAATAACACTTCCATTGATTATGCCTTAATAAGTAACTCATTAGCTACAATTATGTGTAGGTATGCTTTGCACACCATCAACCTCTAGCTCCATTTGCTATCATTCTATGCTATAGCTTTACAATGGTGATGCACTATTTCATCAGCCTCCCATTCATTCTTGTGATGAACAGATGGGACAGGGTCAACATGCATATCAATATGTTTGTCACATCATGTACTCACATACATTGCAGTCTCATTATTTGATCATTTGACATTATTTGATCATTCATTCTTATAACAGACATATTGGTGGAGTCAACAGTGCAACGCTTTAATATAGAATCATAGTACATGATTATTGTATACGGTTTACTACTTCTTCATTAAAAACATTTTCATCAAATTTAATCTTGCCAATTATAGAATTTTACAATCCCACCAAATTTTATTGTCACTAATAAATCTCAGTATACGGTAGTACATTTCTACCCACACCTACACATATCTGTTGATTCTGTTCTAGTACAATTGTGAAGTTATTTGGACACTGACATTACATTGCAGACACAATGAAAAGCACTAAAGTGTGGCTATAGTATGATACCACAATGTTAGTCAACGTCCATATTTTATTTGGTAATTTTTCATTTGTAGTGCATGCATATTAACATTGTTTTAGACTTTGACTGGGCTTGTCTGTTGGAACTTTTCATGAATGAAATTCTTGCACATTAATACATAATATAACATATGAATATAATACAATATTTGTAACCACACAAAGACATAACTTAAATCAGTAAAGTAGATATAACAATAGTAGATTATTAATGAATTGATAGAATTATAGCTGTGATAAAATATGAAACAATTCAATTATAACTGTGAACATCATACAAAGTACATTGTGTCTTTCAAGTATTCATTAACTTCTATTGCTCTTTGTAAATCAGGAATTACTCTAACAAGATCTTCACTTGAGTAGCTGACAGAACTAGCACTATCACTACTGCCACTGAATAAAAAAGAATGACTAATAATAAATCTACTGAAAGTACAATTATATTTTAAAATTAATAATCAAATTATCAGGGACACTCCAAAAAGAATGCTATTGGTACTAGTCATATTGATTAGCAAAATGAGAGTATACAAGAATGGATTTGAAGTTAGTGAACATCAAAATAAAACAAAGTTACATTTACCATCATTACATTGCTCAGTGACTATAATTATAATGTGTTAACTTAATGTCCATACTCTGCTAATATTAATGGTTTGCTTAGAATGATCAATATTTTTAAATACCAGAATTGTAAAGTCAAACTACTGCAATTATGGCAATATAACATGAACAACAAGACATTTATGATAATTATATTTAACTGGTTACCTTTTCCTTTCCTCCCAGTCTTGTAAAGTATATCTTGCTCTAAAAGCAGCAAGATGTGAATAATAAGTAGGTGCTGGATAGGACACACTACGATTACATCGAACATAGCAATGACAAAGTTGGTAAGTTAATGTTTGAAGATCATCAGCAGTGAAGTTGTTATCATCCCATAACACATGATAATGACAGGGCTTACTAGTACCCTATAATGTATGATATATTATGAATAAGGTAATCACCATGGAAACGTGTTGTTAGGGTTAATACTTTATTACTTATGTATTAATGTATATTGTATTGGTATGAAGCTAATTTGTGACTAACACTACAGTGACAACATTAAAAGGCTGACAAAGATGGCTGCAACTATACTTTAGTTCTACATATACAATATGTAATAGTAGTTTCACTTTCAAAATTTTTGTTTCTATGTAACAAAGTTTATTATAACACCTTTCACATTTCATCTTCAGTTTAATGTTACATGTTAGTGTATGTGGTTGTATGGCCTACATAACATATCTAATATACCTGGATTCCAGCATGAGAACATAGGAAGAAGTCAAATTCAGTAGGATGTGTAATATGTGTGTCAACAGTAGTACCAGCTGGTACATTACCTCCCTTGCCATGCTAAATAAATGACAAAAAGGTTATATCATTTACAGATCCTATCATTATTGTTTTGACTAAAAGTATACTAGTATATGTGGATAAACATACTATTATATGTACATGTAGCTACATATGAAAACAGTATAGTATGGGTTCATGTCTAATATTAGTGACTTGTTTGTAATCAGCAACAACTTAATACACACAGAGTGATTTTCTTGTAAGTGTTTCATTCAACAAGTTGTATTGTGTATGGAGAACATTATTAGAGGTATAAATAAATGTCATCAATGCTTAAATATTTCAGTTAGTACAGAATGATGCATTAGAAGGAAACATTTTGTGAAAGGATCATCATGAGCTGTTAATTAGCATTATGAACAATATTTGAAGAGTACTTCATTATACAGTCACTACTAAACACACATAAGTATATTATTGAGAAGTAACCTGATCTTCTCTGTTAGCACAGAATAATCTTGTATGATGGCGTTTTTGGACAACCAAAAATGTGATACCAGGCTGATAACCTGGTTCTAGGTCTCGACAAGCTTTCTGTATGGCTGCAATCTCTTGTTCAATAACCTAATAAGAAATTCAGTTCTTTAAATACAATTTTAATTACTCATTATCACAAATTGTCTTGTTGAAGTAAATAAGAGATCGGTTTTGTTATTTGTCTACAAATTAGGACAATGCAGGAATAACTGTTTAAATAACAATGGAAAATGAGGAGAGAGAATTAAAAAAATAACCTGTGTGTCTACATTTTAGATACACACAAAGTAAATATTGTAACCCGTACTGTCAGTTAATCTGTGTGGTAAGACCTATCTCCTAATATATGCATAGTTTAGTGACATTTCAATAGATGCTTTATAGGCACCTTTTTAAATTGGCCTTCACTAACACCATCTCGATAAAAGATAATACGTTCTGGTTTATATTGCTTGTTATACTTTAAGTAGAACTTCAATAACATTCCTTTTATCATCTCAGCAAGTTGTTCCATCTCAAATACTTCCTAAAGTAAAAAACTAACATAGTAAATATCAGTACTGTTAGAAAAATACTATAAAATGTTCATAGGATCACTGTATACTACAAGTGGTTTAGGTTTGTGTCCTATAATGTATAAATGACTACAGTACTAGTGATATGTACTGATGTACATATGTCAAATATATAATATATTAAGATGTACCTGTCGATGTTTGAGTACTTTTACTTGTGCTTTGTATTCCATTGCATGTCTATCAAAGCTGGCAGTAAGCTAGAGGGAGATTGGTATTTTAAGAACAATATCACAATGTATCTTACTGCTGCTAATGAGGGACTTCTTGTATCTCCAGGAGCTGGATGAGTGACATCAGCTCCCATTATAATTATAGGTTTTTTAAAAATATGTAGCCTAAAAGTAACATTTAAATATAAACTCTATAGATAAATGTCTTCAACACTTACTCATTAAGAACAACAGAATTTGTGCCTCCTAATTTTGAGTTAATTTTAAGACACAAATTTTTCATAGTAGAAGGGTGTGCCTTTTGTGCATTTTTGACCTGAACACACTGAGTACGTACACCAACTAAATTATCACATACTCTCTTCACTTGATCTGTGTGTTATGTGTGTGTGTATATGAATGTACATGTGTGTGCGTGCGTGCGTGTGTGTGTGTGTGTGTGTGTGTGTGTGTGTGCGTGCGTGAGAGAGAGAGAGAGAGAGAGAGAGAGAGAGAGAGAGAGAGAGAGAGAGAGAGAGAGAGAGAGAGAGAGAGAGAGAGAAGCAATTCAAAAATTGTGTAGGACATATAACACATATAACACATTTTTTATGACATAATAATTATATGATAAAAACATTTTTCTAAGTTAAAATAATAGATTATCCAGTTTGTCCTATCAATCAGGAAAATTATAAGGTAACATATATTATAGGTTCTCTATAGTCAGTGTCAGTAATACATTATAGGTTCTCTATAGTCAGTGTCAGTAATACATTATAGGTTCTCTATAGTCAGTGTCAGTAATACATTATAGGTTCTCTATAGTCAGTGTCAGTATTAATGTATTAAATCTAGTAAGTTAGTTAACTAACTAATTTACTTACTATAACTAATTCCACGAGTACCATCCAAAATAACCACTAACAGTTGAAGACCACTAATCTTTTCTTGAAATAGTCTGACCACAGTTTCTAAATCTTCATCATGTCTGATATAATAGACTTTTGCTGGTCTGTCAGTCATTTCCATACCTTTCTCTCTGCTGGCTTTTGACAGTTCATGAGCAAAAGTACTAAACAAAACATTTAAACATTTAATTATATATCATAATTATATGAAGAATGCATTGTCAAACATGTTTGGGTCAGTTTCTTTAACTAGACAGCTAAATGTAGTTGTCATGTCAGTAATTGCTTGAATCAAATTAACACTCATATACCAACTCCCAAAGCATATTGCAACCTCTATGAATTTACTGGGATGTCAGAAATTGTTTACTGAGAAAAGATAAATCAAAAACATTTACAAACTAGTATGAACTAGTAAACTGGACAAACATGAGACAAAACAACAACTACACACAAGCCATTGTTTGTTTGTTTCATTGGTTCTATAACTATAAGTAAGTGACTCCAGTAATTATGTTATACTTACTGGACTGCATCTTCATGAAAGAATCTTTGATTTGGAATTACAATAATACCCCAACAGGTAATGTTAATTCCTTTAAAGAAATGATTTCCTCTCATATCCCATTGTCCTCTATCTGGGGTGACATTTTTCTTGTCTTTATACTCTAATTTTGGTGGATCAAGGACTCTTCCATCAATTGACATCATATCTCGATGTATCTTGATACCAAAATCACGAAGACATTCATCTCCAGCAAAATTAGCCTCTTTAACCTGAGGTACACAATACAATACATAATAATTCTAACAATTCTAACAAAATTACATTATTATAAATACAGAAATTCTACAGGCTTGTTTTCCACATGGTCCTATTTTGGATCATGTATCAAGTAGTTACCTATGTACATTGTATGTTAAATATATATCTGGTTTTATTCTGTTATTGTATAATCAAATTATAGCTACTATATCACATTTAAAGTAATAACATGTCAACACAATTTTCAAACAATCTTAAGTCATAATTGTTGCAAGTTTTATGTAACTAAAATAAAACATACCCTTTCCTTGATCTCTCTCTCTCTTTCATAAGCTGGTCTTGCTGTTGCTTTTATCATTTCACTTGTCTGGTCACCAGTGAGCTTTCTCGTACAGTTCTGACCTAATATCTTACAAAACTAAAACAAATCAATTTATTTCACAGTACATTATTATAACATACCTCAAGTGGTATATATATTGATGGATTTTTACCATCCATATGAAGACAAGGTAGATTAGGATAACTCAGAGGTTTTTTGTGCACTTCTTTGAAGTAATTTTGTACAGTACACTGTCTACCTTCAAAATCAAAACTGTAAAAGACAAACAAATCTATTATGTAAAATTCTAACTTTATCTACATCAGTCACAACAGGAGCACATGAGCATTGCAAAGGAACCTCCAACTGACACTATATTTGTATTCTAACCATTGTTGAAATACAATTAATGATTATTCCATATAAGGAAAATACACTTACATAGCATAATTACTGTTAAGTACATGATGGAGTAATGAATATTATTATCATCAATGGTGAGTAAAATGAAGAAACTAAGAAAGAAAGAAGTTATGTGCATTGAGAAACATTTAAAACAATTGGACTTGGAGGCTATGGAGGCTTTTGCCTTTAAGATGCGGAAACAGTTGAACAACATATATCTCTTTGTTCAACAAGACGAGTTCTCTGGCTCTACATGAACATGAATCTCAGGCAAGAGAAGTTACTAGAGTTCTTACAGAGAGCTTTTTGCCACATTTTTGCATCTATTACAAGGGTAATGAACACTTTGGTTTCCTTGCTGTGTGGTACAAGAAATAGGGACTTTGGCTTGTTCATGTAGAACACCAGCACACTTTTGAGTTACCTTGTATGTGAATATAACAATGAGATCTCTAGCTTGAACAGGAGTGCCCTGGTCTCAGCTGTTGTTGTTGCTTCGTGTACTTATACTAAATTTTATCAATTTAAAGTGCAACTAACTAAGATGTTACAGACCACAAGCTATTAAAATGCAAAACACCTTCTAAGCCTTGATTCGACAACAGTTAGTTAAGGGAGTTGGACACTCGTTTGCATCACTTCACAATGCTCATGTACTCTTGGTCATAAGGACCATTATTATTAGCTTGTTTGTTAGAATTACTCTGTGTAATTCTATACATTTTAATTTAACCCTTTAGTATGAACTATATAAACTTAGGAATTTCAACTGACACACTATGTGAGACAGGTGGTCCAAATTGTTTTAGATCATGTTTTGTAATAAAGTTGTTTGCAACTTTTGAGCTTAGCAAATTAAATTAACACTTATAAAGCAACTCCCAATGCAATATTGCAACCTATGAATTTAATTATTACTAATAGTGTGCTTCAAATTGGGTGTGACTGACCACCAAAGCTCAGACTTCCATAAACATCTTTTAGTAGTAATATAGCTTTTCTAACTCTCCAGTTTCATGCTTAGCAATCTACCACTAAAATAATCTTAGGATAAACTTTAATAATTACGATCCTTACAAATCACATTTACTAGTTGCCTTCTTCAATGATTGCTATGACATATAGTACTTTAGCTATAATATATAATAGATACCTTAGTCTTAAAGCTGGTTCATGAGTCACATCTTTAACTTTATATTTCCGAGGATAAGAAAGATGTGTTACTTCCACCTTTAGTCCTAGAACACAATGAGTGAACACATTCAATAATATGGTAAATTGTTTTGCTTGGTTGTTTTATTTGGTAAATGTTTGACCATAAAAGGATATGTACAAGTTTATCCTCTTAAATGTTACAGTACTAATGATCTCAATGATATTAATAGTGTTAGTCAACTTTCAATGATGTATAAATAGGACCATTATTGAGTGTTATAATAATACTATATTAATGTTGTTGTTAACCTTTAATTTCCTTTGCAAACTGACGTCTTTCAGAATCTGATAAAGATGATGGAATACTTGGTTCAAATCCTCCTCTAGCTCCACCTCGTCCATCTCTATACCCACCTCTACCTCTACTTCCTTCTCGACCACGCCCACCCCCACCCCCACGTCCACCACTGATAATTTCAGAAAGTTTAAAACACTTTGCTCTTTATAAAAGGCAGTAGCTGACACTATAAAAGTAGACAATACATCATTTACATGTACATAATAATGTCTAGTTAACATAACATGTTATGAAGTCCTGTTATTGTTTTGAGTTATATATTTTGTTACATGTGACTATTGACATCTATCAATTGTATACATTCTTCTACTGACAATATTAATTTTGAAACAAAGATCATTTTTCTACCACTGTTGTGTTTTGTCTACTTAAGTAAAATGATTAGTATTTTACAGATGATCATTTATAGGGTTTAATCAACATAAACTTACAGTCTAAATTCAGTGTCATTGACCACATGGTAGGACGTACACTTTGATAATAACCATACCATACTTCTCTCCCACCACCAAGTGGAGTACACTCAGTAGCTCTAGGTTGAGTAAAGAAACTTCTACCAACACTTGTAAGCCTGTAGTAAAATAAAATGATAATCATATAATACTCATCCTTACATATTACATGATAGTATTGTATGACTGTACACAACAATCAAACAAAATGTACTGTCATTCATCTATTTGTAGTGAAGTAGTTTTTCACAATATATTGTACCTTAAATTCAAGTGTATTTATATAGTGTACAAGTACACAACATCTCATTATTCTAATTGTTGGTTTTTTAATCACAATAGTAACTTATTATGTGTGACTTTGTTTTCAGGTTGTTTCCCTCTCTGTCATATTATTAAGTTAATTTAATATTCATATATTTTGTTGTTTTGAGAAAAATAAATTTCAGCAAGAAATAATTGTTATGATATTAACAGTATTTAAAAGTATACTAATATCACTATACTTAACAAGCAGATAGAGTAAAGCTTCCAATATAAGTAATATTAACAACACAAGATCTATTGTTAACTTGTTAATCTTCAAACATCACTTTATCATATGACATTTACAAGTATTTCTCTATTACTAACTTTCCTTTACCTCAATGATGGTATCCATCTTAATATAACATCTATTGCATTAATAGCAGATTGTGTTTGGTCTAATGTAGTTGTCTTCATAACTGATAACTGTTGTAGAACATCTAGTAATATGGTAGCAACAAGTTTAAGTGATACCTATAAAATTGAAGGTGTACTGTGAACAAAATATCTTGTATGATATACTAACACTTCATATTACATGTAGTACAAACATATCACCCTAATATAGATATATATGTAGATGTGATGTTATAAGTAGTTTGTACTGGTGAGGTAATATTAAGTAATAGTTAGAGCCCTATGCAAGGTTATTTAGTTGTTTAGTAACCCGAGAATTCCAAAATAATACCGGAGCCGCAGGCGAGGGCCTTATTTTGAATTCAAGGGTTACTGAGCAACTAAATAACTGACGCGTAGGGCTCTAGGTGACTTAGTTAGGAGATGCAATAACATCGTGTTACCATAGTATTTTATACAGGTTACTAATAAATATAAAAACCTGAGGCTTGCCAATCAAATTGCAGTATTTGCGTCTGGTATAAACTAATATATTATAATAATATAATCTAAGTACTTTATATCCACTTACTGTAAACTCTCTTTCCTTCTCTCTCTCAATTTGAAGTGTTATTTTCAATTCACTCTAAGAGATAAACAAAAATTATTAGACAAGTTTACTATGGGTCTTTAATGTTTATAGAAAATTTATAAGATTACAAACTTGACAGCTAAAATGAAATGCAAATAACTAAATCTCAAATGTAAGTTATATATGTCATAGTCACTTATAAAATCTTGTTTTGTCCCAGATCAAAGTGAAGAAGTCTTTCATTTTAGTATGGGAACATATTCCAGTAAACAGACTTGTATTCAATTTTTCATATGTAACATGATCTTTCTCTATTTACAGACTGTTAGATTAGCTTAATATATTTTTGTCATTTAGTTAATAAAAAATAATTATTTAACACATAAATATAATAACTCACTCTACTTTGTCCATTGACTGATGGGAGTGGCTTTGAGGTATACAAATTTGCTACACCATCATAGGCTAATTTACATCCTGCTAATTTATCTTTGTACTTGGTTTCTATCTGTTTTATAACTTGACGATTTATTTGACGAGGACATTTTCCAGGCTGAATACTAACATCATAGTGGTATATATTACCACGAGGAAGATCAATTTTAAAGTGGTTAGTTCTTAATTGGATAGGACGTCCCTTTGTTCCAAACCCTGGACGAGGAGGAGGATCATGTCCAGTAAGTGTAGTAGAGACTGGAGATGACTGAGGTTGAGTTACAGTAGGAGTAGCACCTGTAGTGTCAGTCTTTAAGGAAGAAGTCTGACTAGAGGTACTGACTGTCTGACTGATATGTTGTCTTCTTGTCTCACTTGGTCTGGTGTCAGTAGGAGGGATTGGTACAGCTGGTTCCAGTGTTCTTTGTTGTGAACGTGTATTTGGGTATGACTGATTTCTTGATGGTTGTTCACTAACTGTTCTATCAATGCTTGAGCTTTGACTGGCACTATCACTACCTCTTGTTCCTCTACTGTCTTGCTGG
The DNA here is from genome assembly GCA_963693285.1 of Xestospongia muta. Taxonomy (NCBI): domain Eukaryota; kingdom Metazoa; phylum Porifera; class Demospongiae; order Haplosclerida; family Petrosiidae; genus Xestospongia; species Xestospongia muta. The sequence continues at coordinate 17,777,214 of OY848917.1, read as the reverse complement.
GAGGAAGGTCTTGATTGGTCATCTTGATGTAAACCAGGTTGTCTTGTATGATAATGGTTAGATCCTCCTCGTCCTCTACCTCTAGTTCTTCCAGCTACTTGACTAGAACTTTGTCCACGTCCACGTCCCCCTCCTTGTCCTTTCTTTCTGCCTCGTCTATTGCCACTATCTGCCATGTTTGTGCGTAATTGTAGTGTGCACAATCAGCATTAACAAATAGTCCCTCCCTTACAGTAACGCACCCTCCCCCATTGCACTAGTTGCAATAGTGGAGTTTTTGACAAGAGAATATACGTAGTTGAAGTTAGCCTCATATTCCTGAGCCTGAGTAGAGAATATTAATAATATTAACATAAGGTATATTGAGACTCGATTATAGATAGCTGTCCATCTCAGTTCATCACAATGAGGTCAAGAGTCGGTACAATAAAATTGTCAGACATGAAACATTGTGATGGCATGTAGCAAGGAGTTCCACAGCTCAATAGTAATGAACAGAAACATATTTGAGATAAATAATGTTGGGAAAAGAATTAGTGGGTAAAATGACTATATTTGCATATAAATTTACTGTTAGTTACAAAAACACAGATGTCATTCAAACAGTGAAAACAGAAATCTTTTCCCATTACTTTTTATTTATATATTTGAAGGAAAAACTGATGAAAAATGTCATTGTCAGATGAACTCATATTGTCTATATAGAAAAAACTAAACTAGAAATCTACTTGCATTATCTTGAATATCCATTCTACAGACAATCAGTCTCACCACAATGGTTTGATTTCATAGTGAAGGTTCTTTTGTCAAGAATATAAAATTTTCTCAATATGAAATTGATCTCATTAAAAGAACTATTAATTTATTATTATTAAAAAAATTATTATTTTATTATTATTAAAAGAACTATTATTTATTATTATTTAAAGAACTATTATTTTAGTCCATGGGAAACTCCTTTACAGTAACGTCCCCTCCCCCTATTGCGCTGGTTGAAATAGTGGAGCTGTTGACAAGAGAATATTAATAATATTAACATAAGGTATATTGAGACTCGATTATAGATAGCTGTCTATCTCAGTTCATCACAATAAGGTCAAGAGTAGGTACAATAAAATTGTCAGACTTGAAACATTGTGTGGGCATGTAGCAAGGAGCTCCACAGCTCAATAGTAATGAACAGAAACATCTTTGAGGTAAATAATGTTGGGAAAAGAATTATTGGGTAAAATGACTATATTTGCATATAAATTTACTGTTAGTTACAAAAACACAGGTGTTATTCAAACAGTGAAAACAGGAAGCTTTTTCCCATTACTTTTTATTTATTAAAAGAACTATTAATTTATTATTATTAAAAGAACTATTAATTTATTATTATTTAGAAGTAACTTTGGACAGGCACTTGTTGATGTTTGTTCCTGTTATATCTCCACTACTTATAGTTGATAGAAATTCCAATGTAAATACTTTGAGGGGTGACAATAATATCTACAATATTGAAAGTAATAAATGATGATGGCATCAATGCATTATTAGTGGCATAATGTGTGGCTACTCTCATTATATCTGTATTGTTTCAGAAAAGTTCAGATTTTAATAACTACTAATAATGTTAAATGTTGGGATACCTATTACGGAATCTAGTGGAATAAATAATCGCAATAATCATTTCAACATTATTTGGGATCATGTGTAGACCTTAACTAAAATAACAATGTATTTTTTTAAAAAATCGAAATATCTGGCAGAATTATAAAGACAGAAAAATTAGAGTCTTCAACATATAAGTTCAACAGGGAGAAAGTATTAGAGAAGAATGACTAGAAGAAGAATAGGTATTAAAAATGTGATTTTAAAATTTAGACGGTTGAAATAATAAAGGTGGGAAGAAGCTGAACAATGGAGGATATATTCTTGGGAATAAATAAGACAATACTGTAATCAAATTGGTATAGGAAGCTGAATTTAGAAATTTTCTGCAAGAAACTATAGCATGGGAACTGAGAATAGCTTGACGGCAAAGACCAAATTTTTAGCATTATTAATTTCATGCAGATAAGAACATTTTTTTCTGCCAAAGTTTGGTCTACTTAAATGAAATGCGTTATATTTTATATATGATAATTTAAGGTTTAGTCAACATAATCTAAATTCAGTATCATTGCATGACTGCATGGTAGGACATACAATTTAATAGTAACCATACCGTGTTTCTCTTCCACCACTAAGTGGAGTGCACTCAATAACTCTAGGTTGAGTAAAGAAACTTCTACCATTACTTGTAAACCTGTAATAAAATAAAAAGACAATCATTTAATTGTCATCCTTACATATTATATATATATATATATATATATATATATATATATATATATATATATATATATATATATACATATTAGGTGATAATAAATGTATAACTGCTCATGACAATCAAACAAGTCATCTATCCATCTGTAGTGGAGTAACTTTTAATCAAATTAAAAATTATGTATTTCTAATTATACCTTATCCAAAATATGCTAGATAGTTTCAATATTGTTTTTTGAGTATCCTAGTAACATGTACATAAACAGTACATTTACATGTATATGTGCATAATGTTAATTTCTCATTAAATTATTCTACTGTTGTACAAATGTATCATAGAAGCATTTCTTTCAATGGCAATAATTCATTTCAGAAATGTTTGTGTAATTTAGTTTTCAGGTTGGTTCCTGTCTGTGAAGTAATTTCCACAATTCAGTTTTCACATATTTTGTGAAATACTTATATTGCAGTATTAAGTAAGTAAACTGATATGTACTATATCCAAGCAAGCAGACAGAGCAGCTTTCCTCTGTGTTAGTAATAACATTAGATCTTTTGTTAACTTAAATTGTTAATCATCAAATATTACTATATGTATTTGCATGCTATATAACATTAAAGTATTACTATTAATGTATTTTCACAGATGGTATTCATCTTAATATAACATCTATTGCATTAATAGCAGATTGTGTTTGGTCTAATGTAGTTGTCTTCATAACTGATAACTGTTGTAGAACATCTAGTAATATGGTAGCAACAAGTTTAAGTGATACCTATAAAATTGAAGGTGTACTGTGTACAAAATATCTTGTATGATATAATAACACTTCATATTACATGTAGTACAAACATATCATCCTAATATAGATATATATGTAGATGTGATGTTATAACGTGTTTGTATTGCTGAGGTAACATTAATATATTATAAGAATATGTTGTAAGTACTTTTTATCCACTTACTGTAAACTATCATTCCTTCTCTCTCTCAGTTTGAAGTATTGCTTTTAGTTTGCACTAAGAAGGAAACAAATTAATATTACTATCAGATATCCAGTACTTTTGATGTCATCATAAATTTAAGATTACAAACTCATTATGAAAGCTTAGTGATTACTGTGTAGTGCTAACTTTTTGAGAGACAATATTTTTTGTAGTATACACCTCAGAAATTTACTCTATATGGTATATATACCTGGAGTATACTTAGTATACTTTATCTAATTACAAAGTGTTACCAATGCAACTAACCAAAAGGAGATTTTTTTCATTTTGATCTGTGAATACATTATGAGACTAATAAACAACTTTGCTTAATATTCCATTTTTTACTTGCAAAATGGTCGTTCTCCACTCATAGACAATTTGATATTTCCAAGCTGAATGCTAATGTCATTGTGGTATATTGCCACAAGGAAGATCAATGTTAAAGTGGTTAGCTCTTAATTGGATTGCTTGTCCCTTTGTTCTAAACCTTGGATGAGGAGGAGAGTCACTACATTAATTGTAGTAAAAACAGAAATGACCAAGGCTGAGATATAAAAGTAGTTTCAGTCTTTAAGGGAAGAGTCTGACTAGAGGTACCAGTTGACTTAATGACGTTGTTGCCTTGTTTCACTTGGTCTGGTGCCAATAGAAGGGACTGATACAGTTGGATCTAGTGGTCTTCGTTTTTAATATGTATAGATAGGTACAATCGATTTCTTCATGGTTGCTCACTAATTGGTCTAAATCTACTTGAGCTTTGACAAGCACTATATCCACCTCTTGTTTCTCTTCTGTCTTGTTGGGAGGAAGATCTTGACTGGTAATCTTGATATGAACCAGGTCTTCTTGTCCGATAATGGACAGATATTCCTTGTTCCCTACCTCTAGTCTTCTGGGTGCTTTTGGTATCAGTAACTACTACATATATGTAGATACATGTATCTGTGGTCATAGTATACAGTGATGTCATAGGACAAATGATGCCAAGAAGCATCTAGTTTTCCTAACCTCTCGACTGTAATCTTGTCCAAGTCCATGTCCCTGTTCTTGTCTTTTTCTCTGTCTCCTCTATTACAACTGTTTGCGTAGATGTTTAATTACAACTAAAGGCATCCCTGTGGAACTTCACAGTAACACTCGTCCACTATAATAAATATCATGACGTTCATGATGAATGAGGAAATTGTCAACTCACCGACAACACTTGTCGATTATTGTTTATTACGCATTTAAATTGTCATCACAGACAAGCCGAAATTGGTAAGTCCATTGTAGACCTATGGCTATATAATACTCTGTCAAAACTATTGGTAGTGGATGGGACATTAGAGTGGTTTGAATGATATTACTGCTTGCTATTGTTTTGTCTAATGGTCCAGTGCAATTAATATTCTATTTCTGTACATTGTTGCAGACTCATTGTAAAGTGACTGTAAAGTACATTTTTGTGTTAGTAGATTTAACTTTTTGCTGATTTGGCGTTCTGTCAAAAGAAGGGAGTATGCTTCAGTCTCTCTAAGAGCTTTTGCACACACATATGTAACCTTCCAGGTGAATGGAATGTTTGTCATTTTTGTTTCGTAGGGTAAACAGGTCTGCCACAGGCAAATTTATCTTTTTAAAAGTTGCTTGTTGCTCCAGCGATCATAATAATTGGATTAGACTTTAGAATTTACCCCATGTGAAAGCATTACTAATGTTGCAATTCATTCAAAGCATTACGAATCAGGTGTGCAATAGAGTAAATGTGAGAGTATCTGGACAAACTTTCATCTTGAATAGTGATTCACTTGTGTTGTTGACTTTCAATATTTTCTTTTAATATCATTAGATAGTTGAACTCTTCCTCTATCCAATTACAAAGTCTTAGTGATGTAACTGACTAAAATATTTTTTCATTTTGATCTGTGAATACATTATAGACTAATAAACAACTTTGCTTAACATTTCATTCCTTATATGCATGATGGTTTTTCTCCACTCATAGACAATTTGATTTTTCCAGGCTGAATACTAACATCATAGTGGTATATTATCATGATTGCTGTGAAAAAATCAATGTTAAATTGGTTAACTCTTAATTGGATAGGACGGTCCTTTTGTTCTAAACCATGGATGAGGAGTAGGATCACTACAGTAAGTGCAGTAATAACAGAAATGACCAAGACTTAGTTATAGCAGTAGTGTCAGTCTTTAAGGGAAGAGTCTGACTAGAGGTACAACTGTCTGACCATGACCAAGAATGTCATTCCATGTTTTTTAATAGTCCATCAGGAAGAATGCTCTCCAACCTTGACAGATATTATGGTTTATTTAACTGAGTGTGAATCAGTCCTACTCTTAGGTTGGAATTATTAGGCAAGCATAAAATTTACCAATCATAATGGTTCACCAAAGTTTCAGTGTGTTTTCTTACTTTTTAGCTCACATCTAATTTACAAACAGACTTCAATTTATTCAAAGGAGATGGATTTGACAATTTTTGGATCTCAAGAATTCTTTGGCAACGTTTAATAATTGACTTACTTTTCATCATTTAACCTTATCACTAAGAGTTGATAATTTTTTTTTCTTTTAAATCAAAATACAAGGTTGTGCTAAAATTCTACATAATACTCCAAGATCAAGTTTACATCATACAAACACAATAAATGTGCATAATAAGTCACTGATGAAATTTGTTTAATTTTTTTTTTTTTAATTAGTTTAATTTCTAATCTTGGAAAGCCTCTATGGTTCTTTATACGTGATAGTTGTGGTACATACTTATATCCACTTTCTTTATCTTGGGAACTGTTAATATCTTGAAGTAAGGTCAAATTGACACTAAATAGTACCAAAACGTGACTACTACAGGTCTCAAGGGACGTAAGTGTTCGATGTAATCTATCTGTATGATAGACCAGGAAATATAATTTCTCTAGATTGTTGCTCTCTTAATATGATGCCAGTAATTGTTGCACAGTTTGACATTGTGTAACATTCATTTTCTCCAACTCACAAGCCATTTTTCCTGAATCATGTCATATATGAATATTATTATCAATTTTTTGGTGCCTGAGACCACATTAATTTGTTTTTCACACCACATCATATTAGTGACCTCATAAAGCGTTTGACACTAAAGTCTTAAACAAATTCATGAGTACAACCTAATTAAATTACAATGACGTCATTATAATTTAGTAGATGGGTTTTACTGTCAAGTGCCTTTATTGCGGAAATTGTCACTTTTCGATAAATTGTTGTTTGTGCGTTTTCGCATTTGAGCTGTTGTTATGGACCAGAAGAAATTGGTAAGCATATCATAATTCTATTACTATTTAAGGTATATTATATAATGGATGGGTCACTCTATGGACATTTAAGTGATCTGCATATTAATAGTTGTATTTAGCTGCCCAGTCTAATTAATATTCTATTCTGTAACTATTGTTACACACCCCATTGTAAGGTGACTCATGTATTTACTGACTAATGGACTTATATATCCAATGTATAACATCCCATAACTCTTAGTATCCAATATTAATTTGATATTAAGATAATTATGTAGAGCTTGTGTAGTTTAGTCTGTTTGATGATATGATGTTCTGATGATAAAAGGGAGTAGTCATCTTCAGTCACTGTAAGCCATACATGTATCTAACCTACAAGTGAATAGAAAGTTTGTCATTCCTGCTTGATTGGGTACAATAGGTCTACCACAGGCAAACTTCGTTTTCAAATTTTACTTGTTACTCTAGCTATCACAATAATTAGATTAGATGTTAGAATTTGTCCTTTATGAAAGAATCGAAGCAAACACTTTCAAAACATACTGTTCTTATTAATAATTTATCAGCTGTACAATACAATACTGTCATACTTCTGTGTATGGTATGTGTATACTGTTAAAATTTATGATTATTGCTCAAAATTGATACCTACAACTGTATGTAAAGTTTAATATTTGTCAAGAAAACTTTTTGTTATATAATAGTTCTCAATTATCAGTGACCTGTCAGGGTGGCTATATTCACATAAATAGATTAAGACATATAGTATTATATTAGAAGACTATAAAACTAGTGATGAATATATAGCAATCCAGTAAAATATAGTTTTGTCAAATTTTACTGCAAACACAAATGTTCTGTATATCTAATGCACATTGCAAGATCTCATACTGTAATGTGTAATAATTGTCCCAAATGAATCAAATCTAAATGTTCATACTGTGTGTGGTTTATATGTAATAAAACGTTGTGGAAGAAGTGAGGTTAGCCTCAAACAATATATATATATATATATATATATATATATATATATATATATATATTGTATAAATAAATAAATATATATGTATATATATATATATATATATATATATATATATATGTATATATGCATATATTTATGTATGTATGTATATACATGTATAAAGCTTGTTTTGATGAAGATATATGATCATAAATGAGTTAATAGTCATTTCAAATACACTGATATCTATATGCTGGACAGGAATCACATAGAGCTTTTAATTCATGAAAATTCATGGTAGTATAGTGTTAGTATTATTGATGGGTGGTTTATGATAGTGTATAAATATGAGTTGATGATTACTGTCTATGGTTATTGCAAATTCTGTTTTTTTTGTTATGTTTCATTAATTGTTGTTTTAAGATACTGTTTATTGCTCTTTTTATAGTTTATTAATTACATACTCAGTATTCATACACATACTGCATAAGTCATTGAACATTTATGGAGCATTATTTATATGAATACTTGTAAAATATTGTCTCAAGTTTTTAATATGTTAAAGGATATTACAAGATAATGTAATGATGTAAATTAGTTTGCTTTTAGCCCAAGATATATCTCTGAATCAGATAACCTTTATCACTATATTAAAGATGTTCCTATTGATATTATACCCAAACTTTTCACTACTACATGACTAGGTATACTGTTCAATGTTTTGTACAAATCATTAGACTACAAGAAATCATTAAAATAAATTAACTAAGAAGTTGCTGGCAATATTTATTTTAAAGTCTTTTTAGATTTATGTAAATCCTGTCGTACATTTACTAATGCATTTAATATTTTTGTTTTTATAATAGAATAACAGTCTAATTGAATCTGTTCAGAAAGGAGACTTGTCAGCAGTAAAAGATGCTCTAGTTAGAGGAGCTAATGTAAATACTACAGATTTTGTAAGTCTATTTCATATTAATGTGGTTATTATAATATATTTAGGTTGTTATGGTAAATAATATAAATAATAATAATAGATAAACATCACTTTTTACATAAATATTCCAGTAATCAGTTCAGGTGCTGACACATAAAAAATAGTGAAGAACATTGTATGAAGCATGACTTTGTTATGTTATGTTTTTAGTTTTTCTTTTAAAATTGGATGTTTAAAACTAGAAGTATTGTGTCTCTGACTATCAGTATATTTCTGAAACTTAGTATGATTATAGTACCAGTATATGCTCAAATGTATTGGTGTATCTATTACTATTGTTAACCTTGCTAATATAGAAACATTAGGATGACATTAAATTGAGATTAAAAAGTCAGCCTTGTTTGTTTTTATTGTGCAAACTGCTAATAATTTGTCAGATACAGTAATTGTCAGACGAGATAATGTTGGTTATTGTAGTAGAGTTATAAATAATATGATAAGAGAGTCATATGGAAGTACTGGCTGACTTGATAATATTTAATAGACTAACAATGTAAAAACAAGTTATGTGTATTTGTACTGTTATTGTAGAGTGTTAGTGGTCTAATTTTACAATTGATAGTTTGTATGTTTTTCTAACAGAGAGGATGGGCAGCTCTTCATTATGCAAGTTCTCAAGGAGATAGAGATATTGTTGAAATATTAGTCAATCATAATGCTGATATCAATGTTGTTATTAAGGTAATTGATATCATGAGAATGAAGTCAAATCTTTAAGCTGTGTGAATAGATAGTAACTTTTAGTAAAGACATAACATAAAGATTATAACGATAAACAACTACTGTGTCTGACTTAAACAAGTTTATCAGACTTCTATATGTGTCACAATAAGTATAAAAGATTATTAACAATTATTTTTTGCAAAACATTGTGATTTTACATTAGGTATATAGTTTTAGAAGTCTTATTTCTAACACTTAACAATGAATGTATTTATTATAAAGAGCTAGTAAGTAGTCTCTGTGTGAGAATCCAATTTATTTGTATTTATTAATTAGTTACAATCATATTTATGAGGATGTAACAGAGGTCATAAACATAAAGAAAGGTCAATGAGTTAGTATTTGACTCTACCACAAGGCCTGTTCTATGTTGAGTGTACTTGAGTTCCTTCTTCAGTAACCGTTGTTCCTGATGCTTAACTTAAGGAGATTAGATTTATTTTGTCTTATATCAGTAAAGAAATATGCATAGTTACAGTACATTGCTAGTGCTCTTTTTGTATTGATTCCACATCCATACATAAATTAAAATTTTTCTATTCATTACTAATTGTTCTAAGTTATAGCAATGCTCTGTTGTATAGTTTATCCTAAGTACATTCATACAACCTACATGTATAATAATAACAATGAAGAAAAAATCGTCAAAATCTTTAGCTAGTATATAATTTAAACAAAAAATTAAGACAAAAAAGTAAATAAAAGTTCATTTAATTTAAGTATGGCAATAAAAACATCTGAAACAAGTGCAAAGTATGTAGGAATGGTAGTATAGATATCTCTAAATTGTACTTAGAAGCAGTGAAATATTTGAACAGAATATTTCTTTTCAAATTTTTATCTAAATTTATATTTATATACAGTGCTTACATCACTGATAAAAATATGTCATATGTTATCAATTATATTTATTTTATAAAGTAAGGTAGTATATGTTGTCATATTAAAGATATAACAATAATCCAACTAAATTGTCACATTTTATTTACTCTATATTTTTTGTTTCCGCAATTATTGTCTGTGATTACTCCTTATCTCAATGTGTCCTTTACAATATAATAGTTGGTAAGTGTGGTATAATGTATTGTAAATTCTATGTGTCAAGGTTGTTGTATTCAGTAATTGTAATTGTAATGATTATTAATGATTACATTATCTCAAGTAATTGTAATGTAATTGTAATTACACTAAGTAATTGTAATCAATTAGTAATTCAGTACCTTATAGTTTAATGCATTAAATATGTCAGCATTTTTTGCTGGACAATAAATAAAAACAAGTGTGTAAATGTGAGTTTAACATTCTTTACATATTGTGCAATGTGTAATGGTGCATTGTGCACAAAGCAGTCACATGACTGACAACACTACATGTAATTTGTCACTGAATGTAGCTGTATCACACTGTGTGAAACAAATGACATGGCTACATGTAGCAAAGGGAAAGAAACTATAATTGTAATCATTACTTCAAAAAAAATCAGTAATTTAATCATTACTTTTACTATCCAGTGAAAGTAATCAGTAATTATAATCATTATTTTTCTCCTGTAATCACAACAACCCAGCTATGTGCATTGAATGCAATTTTGTCATTATGTTCATTCTCTGGTTTTTTGTTTCCACATTCATGATGCTGTCACTACTTGTCACATGAATATGTCCTTTGCAATATAATAGCAAGTAAGTATGATATGTTAAATGTAAATTCTAAGTGTATTGAATTCAATTTTGTCATTATGTTCATTCTACTGTATTTTCTTTACACATTTATGATGCTGTCATTAATTGTCATCTGAATATGTCCTTTGCAATATAATAGTGGGTAAGGGTGATATGTTATAATGTAAATTCTAAGTTTATTAAATGCAATTTTGTCCATTTGTTCATTCTATTGTATTTTCTTTACACATTTATGATGCTGTCATTAATTCTCATCTGAATATGTCCTTTGCAATATAATAGCAGGTAAGTGTGATATATTGTAATATAAGTATTCTAAGTGTATTGAATCCAACTTTGTCATTTTGTTCATTCTTTTGTTTTTGTTTCCACATATATGATGCTGTCATTACTTGTCATCTAAATATGTCCTTTGCAATATAATAGCGGGTAAGCGTGATATATAAAAATGTAAATTCGAAGTGTATTAAGTGCATTTTTTCTTTTTTTTACTCTAATATTTTTTCTTACCACATTTATAATGATGTCATCAATTACCAATTGAATATGTCCTTACAATATAATAGCAAGTAAGTGTGATATATCGTAATGTAAATATTCTAAGTGTTTTAAATGCAATTTTGTCATTTTGTATAATCTATTGATGTTTTGTTTCCATATTTATGGTGATGTCATTACTTGTCATTTGAATGTGTCATTTACAATATAACAGGATGTAAGTGTGCTATATTTTAATGTTTATTCCTAAGTGTATTGAATGCAATTTTGTCAATTTGTTCATTCTATTTTTTTTTGTTTTCACATTTATGATACTGTCACTACTTGTCATCTGAATATGTCCTTTACAATATAATAGTTTGTAAGTGTGATATAATGTAATCTAAATATTCTAAGTGTATTGAATGCAATTTTTGTCATTTTGTTCACTCTATTTTTTGTTTCCACATTTATGGTGATGTCATTACTTGTCATCTGAATGTGTCCTTTACAATATAATAGTTGGTAAGTGTGATATAATGTATTGTAAATTCTAAGTGTATTGAATGCAATTTTGTCATTATGTTCATTCTGTGGTTTTTTGTTTCCACATTCATGATGCTGTCATTACTCATCATCTGAATATGTCCCTTGCAATCAATATAATAGCAAGTAAGTGTGATATGTTATAATGTAAATTCTAAGTGTATTGAATGTGGTTTTGTCATTTTGTTCATTGTATTATTTTTTGTTTCCACGTTTATGATGCTGTCATTAATTGTCATCTGAATATGTCCTTTGCAATATAATAGTGGGTAAGGGTGATATGTTATAATGTAAATTCTAAGTTTATTAAATGCAATTTTGTCAATTTGTTCATTCTATTGTATTTTCTTTACACATTTATGATGCTGTCATTACTTGTCATCTAAATGTGTTCTTTGGAATATAATAGTGGGTAAGTATGATATATAGTAATGTAAATTCTAAGTGTATTGAATGCAACTTTGTCATTTTGTTCATTCTTTTATTTTTGTTTTTACATTTATGATGCTGTCATTACTTGTCATCTGAATGTGTCCTTTGCAATATAATAGCGGGTAAGTGTGATGTATAAAAATGTAAATTTGAAGTGTATAAAATGCATTTTTTTCTTTTTTTTACTCTAATGTTATTTCTTACCACATTTATAATGCTGTCATCAATCACCAATTGAATATGTCCTTACAATATAATAGAAAGTAAGTGTGATATATTGTAATATAAATATTCTAAGTGTATTGAATGCAATTTTGTCATTTTGTTCACTCTGTTGTTTTTAATTCCATATTTATGTTGATGTCATTACTTGCAATATAACAGGAGGTAAGTGTGCTATATTTCAATGTTAATTGTTAAGTGTATTGAATGCAATTTTGTCAATTTGTTCATTTTATTGTATTTGTTTTCACATTTATGATGTTGTCACTACTTGTCATCTGAATATGTCCTTTACAATATAATAGTTTGTAAGTGTGATATGTTATAATGCGTATCCTAAGTGTATTGAATGTCGTTTTGTCATTTTGTTCATTGTATTATTTTTTGTTTCCACATTTATGATGCTGTCATTACTTGTCATCTGAATGTGTCCTTTGCAATATAATAGAAGGTATGTGTGATATGTTATAATGTAAATTTTAAGTGTATTGAATGTAAGTTTGTCATTTTGTTCATTCTATTGTTTTTTGTTTCCACATTTATGGTGATGTCATTACTTGTCATCTGAATGTGTCCTTTGCAATATAATAGGACGTAAGTGTGATATACTTTAATGTAAATATTCTAAGTGTATTGAATCCAATTTTGTCATTTTGTTCATTCTATTATTTTTTGTTTCCACATTTATGATGCTGTCATTACTTGTTATCTGAATGTGTCCTTTGCAATATAATAGGAGGTAAGTGTGATATATTGAAATGTAAATGTTCTAAGTGTATTTAATCTAATTTTGTCATTTTGTTCATTCTATTTTTTTTTGTTTTCACATATATGATGCTGTCACTACTTGTCATCTGAATATGTCCTTTACAATATAATAGTTTGTAAGTGTGATATATTGTAATGTAAATATTCTAAGTGTATTGAATGCCGTTTCATTCATTTTGTTTATTCTATTTTCTTTGTTTCCACATTTATAATGGTGTCAATATTTGTCATCTGCATGTGTCCTTTACAATATAATAGGAGGTAAGTGTGATATATTGTAATGTAAATACTCTAAGTGTATTAAATGCAATTTTGTGATTTTGTTCATTCTATATTTTTGTTTCCACATTTATGATGCTGTCATTACTTGTCATCTGAATGTGTCCTTTGCAATATAATAGAAGGTATGTGTGATATATTATAATGTAATTTTAAGTGTATTGAATGCAAGTTTGTCAGTTTGTTCATTCTAATGGTTTTTTTTGTTTTCACATTTATGGTGATGTCATTACTTGTCATCTGAATATGTCCTTTACAATATAATAGGAGGTAAGTGTAATATATATTTAAATGTAAATATTCTAAGTGTATTGAATTCAATTTTATCATTTTGTTCATTCTATAATTTTTATTTCCACATTTACGATGCTGTCATTACTTGTCATCTGAATGTGTCCTTTGCAATAAAATAGGAGGTAAGTGTGATATATTGAAATGTAAATGTTTTAAGTGTATTTAATCTAAAATTGTCATTTTGTTCATTCTTTTGTTTTTGTTTCCACATTTATGATGCTGTCACTACTTGTCACATGAATATGTCCTTTGCAATATAATAGGGGGTAAGTGTGATATGTTATGATGTAAATTCTACGTGTATTGAATGCAATTTTGTCATTTTGTTCATTCTATTATTTTTTGTTCCATTTCTATGATGTCGTCATTACTTGTTATCTGAATGTGTCCTTTGCAATATAATAGCGGGTAAGTGTGATATGTTACAATGTAAATTCTACGTGTATTGAATGCAATTTTGTCATTTTGTTCATTCTATTGTTTTTTGTTTTCACATTTATGGTGATGTCATTACTTTCATCTGAATATGTCCTTTACAATATAATAGTTGGTAAGTGTGATATATAAAAATGTAAATATTCTAAGTGTATTGAATGTAATTTTGTCATTTTGTTCATTTTATTGTTTTTTGTTTCCCATTTGTGGTGATGTCATTACTTGTCATCTAAATGTGTTCTTTCCAATATAATAGGAGGTAATTGTGATATGTTATAATGCGAATGCTAAGTGTATTGAATGTCATTTTGTCATTTTGTTTATTTGATTTTTTTGTTACTAGTGTACTCATATATAGCAGTGTTGATATAGATAATGTACTGATGTTATGATATGTTCGCTTGGCTCATGTTAATTTGGTTATTATAATATATTTAGGAAGGATCTACTCCAGTCATGTTAGCAGTGAAGAATGGACACAAGGATGTTGTTTTTATTTTAACAGAGAAAGGAGCCAATCTAAATCTTGTAAACAAAGTAAGTGTTTATGTACATATATTATATTGGAAAAACTGTATAAATGAGGATGTAATGTAAGACAGAGATAGTTTAGTTATTGTAGTAGAATTATGAATAATATATAAACGTACTGACTGACAGACTAGATTTAATAGATTAACAATGTAAAGACAAGTTATGTGTATTTGTACTGTTATTATAGAGTGTTAGTGGTCTAATTTTACAATTGATAGTTTGTGTGTTTTTCTAATAGAGAGGATGGGCAGCTCTTCATTATGCAAGTTCTCGAGGAGATAGAGATATTGTTGAAATATTAGTCAACCATAATGCTGATATCAATTTTGCTATTGAAGTAATTGACATCATGACAATGAAGTCAAATCTTTAGCTGTGTGAATAGATAGTAACTTTTAGTAATAACATAACATAAAGATTATAATGATAAAGAAATACTCTGTCTGACTTAAACAAATGTATCAGACTTCTATTTGTGTCACAATAAGTATAAAAGATTATTAACAATTATATTTTGCAAAACATTGTGATTTTACATAAGGTATATAGTTTAGAAGTCATATTTCTAACACTTAACAATGAAAGTATTTTTTATAAAGAGCTAGTAAGTAGTCTCTGTGTGAGAATCCAATTTATGTGTATTTATTAATTAGTTACAATCATATTTATGAGGATGTAACAGAGGTCATAAATATAAAGATAGGTCAATGCTCGTTCCATGTTGAGTATACATGAGTGACTTCTTCGATAGCTATTGTTCTTAATGCTTATCTTAAGGAGATTAGATTAATGTAAATTCTAATTGTATTGAATGCAATTTTGTCATTTTCTTCACTCTATTCCTTTTTGTTTCCACACTTATGGTGCTGTTATTACTTGTTATCTGAATATGTCCTTTACAATATAATAGTTGGTAAGTGTGATATATAGTAATGTAAATTCTGAGTGTATTGAATGTCATTTTGTCATTTTGTTCATTCTATTTTTTTGTTTCCACATTTATGGTGATGTCATTACTTGTCATCTGAATATGTCCTTTACAATATAATAGGATGTAAGTGTAATATATTGTAATGTAAATTCTAAGTGTATTGAATGTTGTTTGTCATTTGGTTAATTCTATTATTTTTTGTTTCCACATTTAAAATGCTGTCATTACTTGTCATCTGAATGTGTCATTTGCAATATAATAGTGGGTATGTGTGATATGTTATAATGCGAATGCTAAGTGTATTGAATGTCATTTTGTCATTTTGTTAATTCTATTTTTTTTGTTTCCACATTTATGATGCTGTCATTACTTGTTATCTGAATGTGTCCTTTGCAATATAATAGGAAGTAAGTGTGATATATTGTAATGTAAATATTCTAACTGTATTGAATCCAATTTTGTTATTTTGTTAATTTTAATGTTTTTTTTGTTTCCACATTTATGATGCTGTCATTACTTGTCGTCTGAATGTGTCCTTTGCAATATAATAGCAGGTAAGTGTGATATGTTATATGTGAATGCTAAGTGTATTGAATATCGTTTTATCATTTTGTTCAATCTTTTATTTTTTGTTTTCACATTTATGATGCTGTCATTACTTGTCATCTAAATGTGTTCTTTGGAATATAATAGTGGGTAAGTGTGATATATAGTAATGTAAATTCTAAGTGTATTGAATGTCGTTTTGTCATTTTGTTCATTCTATTTTTTTTGTTTCCACATTTATGATGCTGTCATTACTTGTCATCTGAATGTGTCCTTTGCAATATAACAGAAGGTAAGTGTGATATATTGTAATGTGAATATTCTAAGTGTATTAAATCCAATTTTGTCATTTTGTTCATTCTATTATTTTTTGTTTCCACATTTATGATGCTGTCATTACTTGTCATCTGAATGTGTCTTTTGCAATATAACAGGAGGTAAGTGTGATATATTGCAATGTAAATATTCTAAGTGTATTGAGTCCACATTTGTCATTTTGTTAATTCTATTTTTTTGTTTCCACATTTATGATGCCGTCATTATTTATCATCTGAATATGTCCTTTGCCATATAACAGGATGTAAGTGTGATATATTGTAATGTTAATATTCAAAGTGTATTGAATCCAATTTTGTCATTTTGTTTATTCTATTGTTTTTTTGTTTTCACATTTATGATGATGTCATTACTGTCATCCGAATATGTTTTTCACAATATAATAGCTTGTAAGTGTTATATATTATAATATAAATTCAAATTGTAATGAATGCAATTATTTCAATTGTTCACTGTATTGTTTTTTGTTTCCACATTTATGATGCTGTCATTACTTTTTATCTGAATATGTCCTTTGCAATATAATAGCGGGTAAATGTGATATATTTTAATGTAAATATTCTAAGTGTATTGAATGCATTTTTGTCATTTTGTTCATTCTATTATTTTTTGTTTCCACTTTTATGATGCTGTCATTACTTTTTATCTGAATATGTTCTTTGGAATATAATAGCGGGTAAGTGTGATATATTGAAATGTAGATATTCTAAATGTATTGAATGCAATTTTGTCATTTTGTTCATTTTATTATTTTTTTGTTTCCACATTTATAATGCTGTCAATACTCATCATCTTTATGTGTCCGTTACAATATAATAGGAGGTAAATATGATATATTATAATGCATATTTTAAATGTATTGAATGCAATTGTGTCATTTTGTTTACTCTATTGTTTTTGTTTGCACGTTTGTGGTGCTGTTATTACTCATCATCTGATATGTCTTTACAATATAATAGCTTGTAAGTGTTATATATTATAATATAAATTCGAGTTGTATTGAATGCAATTTTGTCATTTTGTTCATTCTATTATTATTGTTTCCACATTTATGATGCTGTCATTACTTGTCATCTGAATATGTTCTTTGCAATATAATAGCGGGTAAGTGTGATCTATTTTAATGTAGATATTCTAAGTGTATTGAATCCAATTTTGTCATTTTGTTCATTGTATTATTTTTTGTTTCTACATTTATGATGCTGTCATTACTTGTCACCTGAATATGTCCTTTGCAATATAATAGCTTGTAAGTGTTATATATTACAATATAAATTCAAATTGTAATGAATACAATTTTGTCATTTTGTTCATTCTATTATTTTTTGTTTTCACATTTATGATGCTGTCATTACTTGTCATCTGAATGTGTCCTTTGCAATATAATAGGAGGTAAGTGTGATATATTGTAATGTAAATATTCTAAGTGTATTAAATTCAAATTTGTCATTTTATTCATTGTATTATTTTTGTTTCCACATTTATGATACTGTCATTACTTGTTATCTGAATGTGTCTTTTGCAATATAACAGGAGGTAAGTGTGATATATTGTAATGTAAATATTTTTAGTGTATTGAATGCAATTTTGTCATTTTGTTCATTGTATTATTTTTGTCTCCACATTTATGATACTGTCATTACTTGTCATCTGAATGTGTCCTTTGCAATATAACAGGAGGTAAGTGTGATATATTGTAATGTAAATATTCTAAATGTATTAAATCCAATTTTGTCATTTTGTTAATTCTATTTTTTTGTTTCCACATTTATGATGCTGTCATTACTTATCATCTGAATGTGTCCTTTGCCATATTATAGCGGGTAAGTGTAATATATTGTAATATAAATATTCTAAGTGTATTGAATCCAATTTTGTCATTTTGTTTATTCTATTGTTTTTTGTTTCCACATTTATGGTGATGTCATTACTTGTCATCTGAATATGTCCTTTACAATATAATAGCTTGTAAGTGTAATTATGATAATGTAAATTCAAATTGTAATGAATGCAATTATTTCAATTGTTCATTGTATTGTTTTTTGTTTCCACATTTATGGTGCTGTAATTACTCATCATCTGAATGTGCCCTTTACAATATAATAGGAGGTAAATATGATATATTATAATGTATATTTAAAATGTATCGAATGCAATTGTGACATTTTGATTACTCTATTGTTTTTTGTTTGCACGTTTATGGTGCTGTTATTACTCATCATCTGAATATGTCCTTTATAATATAATAGCTTGTAAGTGTTATATATTATAATATAAATTCGAATTGTAATGAGTACAAATTTGTCATTATGTTCATTTTATTATTTTTGTTTTCACATATATGATGCTGTCATTACTTGTCATCTGAATGTGTCCTTTGCCATATAATAGAAAGTAAGTGTGATATATTGAAATGTAAATGTTTTAAGTGTATTTAATCTAATTTTGTCAATTTGTTAATTCTTTTGTTTTTGTTTCCACATATATGATGCTGTCATTACTTGTCACCTAAATATGTCCTTTGCAATATAATAGCGGGTATATGTGATATGTTATAATGTAAATATTCTAAGTGTATTAAATGCAATTTTGTGATTTTGTTCATTCTATTATTTTTTGTTTCCACATTGATGATGCTGTTATTACTTGTCAACTGAATGTGTCCTTTGCAATATGATAGCAGGTAAGTGTGATACATTGAAATGTAAATGTTCTAAGTGTAATTAATCTAATTTTGTCATTTTGTTCATTCTTTTGTTTTTGTTTCCACATTTATGATCCTGTCATTGCTTGTCACCTGAATATGTCCTTTGCAATATAATAGCGGGTAAGTGTGTAATGTTATAATGTAAATATTCTAAGTGTATTGAATGCAATTTTGTAATTTTGTTCATTCTATTATTTTTTGTTTCCACATTTATGATGCTGTCATTACTTGTCATTTGAATGTGTTTTTTGCAATATAATAGCAGGTAAGTGTGATATGTTATTATGTAAATTCTAAGTGTATTGAATGCAAGTTTGTCATTTTGTTAATTCTATTGTCTTTTGGTTTTCACATTTATGGTGATGTCATTACTTGTCATCTGATTATGTCCTTTCCAATATAATAGGAGGTAAGTGTGATATATTTTAATGTAAATATTCTAAGTGTATTGAATGCAATTTTTTCATTTTGTTCATTCTATTGTTTTTTTGTTTCCACATTTATGGTGATGTCATTACTTGTCATCTGAATGTGTCCTTTCCAATATAATAGGAGGTAAGTGTGATATATTAAAATGTAAAAACTTTAAGTGTATTGAATGCAATTTTGTCATTTTGTTAATGCTATTGTTTTTTGTTATTAGTCTACTCATATATAGCAGTGTTATATAGATAATGTACTGATGTTATGATATGTTCGCTTGGCTCATGTTAATGTGGTTATTTTAATATATTTAGGAGGGATTTACTCCAGTCATGTTAGCAGTGATGAATGGACACAAGGGTGTTGTTTTTATTTTAACAGAGAAAGGAGCCAATCTAAATCTTGTGAACAAAGTAAGTGTTCATGTACATATGTTATGTTAGAAAAACTGTATAAATGAGGATGTAATGTAAGACAGAGATATTTTAGTTATTGTAGTAGAATTATGAATAATATACAGAAGTACTGACTGACAGATTAGATTTAATAGATTGACAATGTAAAGACAAGTTATGTGTATTTGTACTGTTATTATAGTGTTAGTGGTCTAGTTTTACAATTGATAGTTTGTGTGGTTTTCTAATAGAGAGGATGGACAGCTCTTCATTATGCAAGTTCTCAAGGAGATAGAGATATTGTTGAAATATTAGTCAATCATAATGCTGATATCAATGTTGCTATTAAGGTAATTGATATCATGAGAAAAATCAAATCTTTAAGCTGTGTGAATAGATAGTAACTTATAGTAAAGACATAACATAAAGATTATAACGATAAACAACTAGTGTGTCTGACTTAAACGAGTCTATCAGACTCAATGAAAGTATTTTTTATAACGAGCTAGGAAGTAGTCTCTGTGTAAGAATCCAATTTATTTGTATTTATTAATTAGTTACAATCATATTTATGAGGATGTAACAGAGGTCATAAATATAAAGAAAGTTCAATGAGTTAGTATTTGATTCTACCACAAGGCCTGTTCTATCTTGAGTATACTTGAGTTACTTCTTCGATAGCCATTGTTCTTAATGCTTATCTTAAGGAGATTTGATTAATGTAAATTCTAATTGTATTGAATGCAATTTTGTAATTTTCTTCACTCTATCACTTTTTGTTTCCACATTTATGATGCTACCATTATTTGTGTCCTTTAAAATATAATAGGAGGTAAGTGTGATATATTGTTATGTAAATATTCTAAGTGTATTGAATCCAATTTTGTCACTTTGTTCATTCTATTTTTTTCCACACTTATGGTGATGTCATTACTTGTCATCTGAATATGTTTTTTACAATATAACAGGAGGTAAGTTTTATATATTGTGATGTAAATATTATAAGTGTATTGAATGTAGTTTTGTCATTTTGTTCATTCTATTATTTTTTGTTACTAGTGTACTCATATATAGCAGTGTTGATATTGATAATGTACTGATGTTATGATATGTTTGCTTGGCTCATGTTAATGTGGTTATTATAATATATTTAGGAGGGATCTACTCCAGTCATGTTAGCAGTGAAGAATGGTCACAAGGATGTTGTTTTTATTTTAACAGAGAAAGGAGCCAATCTAAATCTTGTGAACAAAGTAAGTGTTCATGTACATATGTTATGTTAGAAAAACTGTATAAATGAGGATGTAATGTAAGACAGAGATATTTTAGTTATTGTAGTAGAATTATGAATAATATATAAACGTACTGACTGACAGACTAGATTTAATAGATTAACAATGTAAAGACAAGTTATGTGTATTTGTACTGTTATTATAGAGTGTTAGTGGTCTAATTTTACAATTGATAGTTTGTGTGTTTTTCTAATAGAGAGGATGGGCAGCTCTTCATTATGCAAGTTCTCAAGGAGATAGAGATATTGTTGAAATATTAGTCAATCATAATGCTGAAATCAATGTTGCTATTAAGGTAATTGACATCATGAGAATGAAGTGAAATCTTTAAGCTGTGTGAATAGATAGTAACTTTTTATCAAGACATAACATAAAGATTATAACGATAAACAACTACTGTGTCTGACTTAAACAAGTCTATCAGACTTCTATTTGTGTCACAATAAGTATAAAAGATTATTAACAATTATTTTTTACAAAACATTGTGATTTTACATTAGGTATATAGTTTTAGAAGTCTTATTTCTAACACTTAACAATGAATGTATTTATTATAAAGAGCTAGTAAGTAGTCTCTGTGTAAGAATCCAATTTATTTGTATTTATTAATTAGTTACAATCATATTTATGAGGATGTAACAGAGGTCATAAATATAAAGAAAGGTCAATAAGTTAGTATTTGATTCTACCACAAGGCCTGTTCTTGAGTATACTTGAGTTCTTCGATAGCCATTGTTCTTAATGCTTATCTTAAGGAGATTAGATTAATGCAAATTCTAATTGTATTGAATGCAATTTTGTCATTTTCTTCACTCTATTCCTTTTTGTTTCCACACTCATGGTGATGTCATTACTTGTTATCTGAATGTGTCCTTTGCAATATAATAGTGGGTAAGTGTGATATGTTATAATGCAAATGCTAAGTGTATTGAACGTCGTTTTGTCATTTTGTTAATTCTATTTTTTTTGTTTCCACATTTATGATGCTGTCATTACTTGTCATCTGAATATGTTCTTTGCAATATAATAGAAGGTAAGTGTGATATATTGTAATGTAAATATTCTAAGTGTATTGAATCCAATTTTGTTATTTTGTTAATTTTATTGTTTTTTTGTTTCCACATTTATGATGCTGTCATTACTTGTCATTTGAATGTGTCCTTTGCAATATGATAGGGGGTAAGTGTGATATGTTATAATGTGAATGCTAAGTGTATTGAATGTCGTTTTGTCATTTTGTTCATTCTATAATTTTTTGTTTCCACATTTATGATGCTGTCATTACTTGTCATCTAAATGTGTTCTTTGAAATATAATAGTGGGTAAGTGTGATATATAGTAATGTAAATTCTAAGTGTATTGAATGTCATTTTGTCATTTTGTTCATTCTATTATGTTTTGTTTCCACATTTATGATGCTGTCATTACTTGTCATCTGAATGTGTCCTTTGCAATATAACAGAAGGTAAGGGTGATATATTGTAATGTGAATATTCTAAGTGTATTGAATTAAATTTTGTCATTTTGTTCATTCTATTATTTTTTGTTTCCACATTTATGATGCTGTCATGTCATCTGAATGTGTCCTTTTCAATATAACAGGAGGTAAGTGTGATATATTGCAATGTAAATATTCTAAGTGTATTAAATCCAATTTTGTTATTTTGTTAATTTTATTGTTTTTTTTGTTTCCACATTTATGATGCTGTCATTACTTGTCATCTAAATGTGTCCTTTGCAATATGATAGCAGGTAAGTGTGATATGTTATAATGTGAATGCTCAGTGTATTGAATGTCGTTTTGTCATTTTGTTCATTCTATTATTTTTTGTTTCCACATTTATGATGCTGTCATATCTGAATGTGTCCTTTGCAATATAACAGGAGGTAAGTGTGATATATTGTAATGTAAATATTCTAAGTGTATTGAATCCAAATTTTTCATTTTGTTAATTCTATTTTTTTTTGTTTCCACATTTATGATGCCGTCATTACTTGTCATCTGAATATGTCCTTTGCCATATAACAGGATGTAAGTGTGATATATTGTAATGTAAATATTCAAAGTGTATTGAATCCAATTTTATCATTTTGTTTATTCTATTGTTTCTTTGTTTCCACATTTATGGTGATGTCATTACTGTCATCCGAATATGTTCTTCACAATATAATAGCTTGTAAGTGTTATATATTATAATATAAATTCGAATTGTAATAAATACAATTATTTCAATTGTTCACTGTATTGTTTTTTGTTTCCACATTTATGATGCTGTCATTACTTGTCATCTAAATCTGTCCTTTCAATATAATAGCGGGTAAGTGTGATATATTTTAATGTAAATATTCTAAGTGTATTGAATGCAATTTTGTCATTTTGTTCATTCTATTATTTTTTGTTTCCACATTTATGTTGCTGTCATTACTTGTCACATGAATATGTCCTTTTCAATATAAAAGCTTGTAAGTGTTATATATTACAATATAAATTCAAAATGAAATGAATGCAATTTTGTGATTTTGTTTAATTGTATTATTTTATGTTTCCACAT
The DNA here is from genome assembly GCA_963693285.1 of Xestospongia muta. Lineage (NCBI taxonomy): Eukaryota > Metazoa > Porifera > Demospongiae > Haplosclerida > Petrosiidae > Xestospongia > Xestospongia muta. The sequence goes on along the minus strand of OY848917.1, from coordinate 17,753,098 downwards.
TTATGATGCTGTCATTACTTGTCATCTGAATGTGTCCTTTGCAATATAATAGAAGGTAAGTGTGATATATTGTAATGTTAATATTCTAAGTGTATTGAATTCAAATTAGTCATTTTGTTCATTGTATTATTTTTGTTTCCACATTTATGATACTGTCATTACTTGTCATCTGAATATGTCCTTCACAATATAATAGCGGGTAAGTGTGTTATATTTTAATGTAGATATTCTAAGTGTATTGAATTCAATTTTGTCATTTTGTTCATTCTATTTTTTGTTTCTACATTTATGACACTGTCATTACTTGTCATCTGAATGTGTCCTTTGCAATATAACAGGAGGTAAGTGTGATAAATTGTAATGTAAATACTCTAAGTGTATTAAATCCAATTTTGTCATTTTGTTATTTCTATGTTTTTGTTTCCACATTTATGATACTGTCATTACTTATAATCTGAATATGTTCTTTGCAATATAATAGCGGGTAAGTGTGATATATTTTAATGTAAATATTCTAAGTGTGTTAAATGCAATTTTGTCATTTTGTTCATTGTATTATTTTTTGTTTCTACATTTATGATGCTGTCATTACTTGTCACCTGAATATGTCCTTTGCAATATAACAGGATGTAAGTGTGATATATTGTAATATAAATATTCTAAGTGTATTAAATTCAAATTTGTCATTTTGTTCATTGTATTTTTTTTGTTTCCACATTTATGATACTGTCATTACTTGTCATCTGAATGTGTCCTTTGAATATAATAGAAGGTAAGTGTGATATATTGTAATGTAAATATTCTAAGTGTATTAAATTCAATTTTGTCATTTTGTTAATTCTATTTTTTTGTTTCCACATTTATGATGCTGTCATTACTTATAATCTGAATATGTCCTTTACCATATAATAGCATGTAAGTGTGATATTCAAAGTGTATTGAATCCAATTTTGTCATTTTGTTTATTCTACTGTTTTTTTTGTTTCCACATTTATGGTGATGTCATTACTGTTATCCGAATATGTTTTTCACAATATAATAGCTTGTAAGTGTTATATATTATAATATAAATTCGAATTGTGATGAATGCAATTTTTTAAATTGTTCACTGTATTGTTTTTTATTTCCACATTTATGATGCTGTCATTACTTGTTATCTGAATATGTCCTTTGCAATATAATAGTGGGTAAGTGTGATATATTTTAATGTAAATATTTTAAGTGTATTGAATGCTATTTTGTCATTTTGTTCATTCTATTATTTTTTGTTTCCACATTTATGATGCTGTCATCTGAATGTGTCCTTTACAATATAATAGTTGGTAAGTGTTATATATAGTAATGTAAATTCTAAGTGTATTGAATGCAATTTTGTCATTTTGTTTACTCTATTATTTTTTGTTTGGTCATCTATGGTGCAATCATTACTCATCATCTCAATGTGTCCTTTACAATATAATAGTTCGTAAGTCTGATATATAGTAATGTAAATTCTAATTGTATTGAATGCAATTTTGTCATTTGATTCACTCTATTGTTTTTTGTTTCCACATTTATGATGCTGTCATTACTTGTCATCTCAATGCGTCCTTTACAATATAATAGGATGTAAGTGAGATATTGTAATGTAAATTTTAATTGTATTTAACGCAATTTTGTTATTTGTTCACTCTATTGTTTTTTGTTTCCACATTTCTGTTGCTACCATTACTCATAATCTGAATGTGTCCTTTACAATATAATAGCGGGTAAGTCTGATATATAGTAATGTAAATTCTAATTGTATTGAATGCAATTTTGTCATTTGATTCACTCTATTGTTTTTTGTTTCCACATTTTTTTGTCTACCATTACTCGTCATCTCATTGTCTTCTTTACAATATAATAGAAGGTAAGTGTGATATATTGTAACATAAATTTTAAGTGTATTGAATGCAATTTTGTCATTTTGTGCACTCTATTGTTGTTTCTTTCACATTTATGGTACTATCATTACTCATCATCTAAATATGTCCATTACAATATTATAGCGTGTAAGTTTGATATATTGTAATGTAAATTCTAAGTGTATTGATTGCAATTTTGACATTTTGTTCACTCTATTATTTTATTGTTTCCACATTTATGATGCTGTCATTACTTCTCATCTGAATATGTCTTTTACAATATAATAGGATGTAAGTGTTATATATTGTAATGTTAATTCTAATTGTATTGATTGCAATATTGTCATTTGATTCACTCTATTGTTTTTTGTTTCCACATTTATGTTGCTACCATTACTCATAATCTGAATGTGTCCTTAACTTATTAATAGGATGTGAGTGTGATATATTGTAATAAAAATTCTAATTGTATTGAATGCAGTTTTTCATTTTGTTCACTCTATTGTTTTTTGTTTTCACATTTATGTTGCTACCATTACTTCTCATCTGAATATGTCTTTTACAATATAATAGGATGTAAGTGTTATATATTGTAATGTTAATTCTAATTGTATTGAATGCAATTTTGTCATTTTGTTCATTCTATTGTTTTTTGTTTCCACATTTATGGTGCTACCATTACTCATCATCTGAATGCAATATAATAGGAGGTAAGTGTGATATATTGTAATGTAAATTCTAATTGTATTGAATGCAGTTTTTCATTTTGTTCACTCTATTGTTTTTTGTTTTCACATTTATGTTGCTACCATTACTCATAATCTGAATGTGTCCTTTACAATATAATAGCGGGTAAGTGTGATATATTGTAATGTAAATTCTAATTGTATTGAATGCAATATTGTCATTTGATTCACTCTATTGTTTTTGGTTCCACATTTATTATGCTGTCCTTACTTGTCATCTGAATGTGTCCTTTACAATATAATCATTTGTAAATGTGATATATTGTAATGTAAATTCTAAGTGTATTGAATGCAATTTTGTCATTTTGTTTACCGTATTGTGTTTTGTTTCCACGTTTATGATGCTGTCATTACTTCTCATCTGAATATGTCTTTTACAATATAATAGGATGTAAGTGTTATATATTGTAATGCAAATTCTAATTGTATTGAATGCAATTTTGTCATTTTCTTTACACATTTGTTTTTATTTTCACACATAACTACTTGTTATCTGAAAGTGTCATTTAAATTATGCTTATGTTAATAGAAATATGTTTTTTGTATTGACTATTTATGTACATAACAGTATTATTTGTATTGATGACATTATTTTAAGAGTTATTAAGACTGTTTTTTAACTTTTAAATAGTGATGTGCCTGATGACTAGATATCATGTTGTATAAATTTGTGACATTACTAGTGTACTTCTGTAATAGATATATCTATACAATAGTATTAGTATAATTAGTGCATAATGTTCTCTTGCTTGATATTGATGTGGTTATTATAATATATTCAGGTTGTTATGGTCACAGACTATTGAGAAGTGTCAGATTTATGTTTGTAATATTATGCCAATTGTCAAGAGTGATTGACTCATATTTTATATAAGTAGATATAATGTTGTCTTGGTTTATAATGTTATTAGTGTACTCATATATAGCAGTATTAGTACAAATAATATACTGATGTTATGATTTGTTTTCTTGATATGTGTTAATATAGTTATTATAATATATTTAGGAGGGATCTACTCCAGTCATGTTAGGAGCAAAGAATGGACACAAAGACGTTGTTGCTTTTTTAACAGAGAAAGGAGCCAATCTAGACCTTGTCGACAGAGTAAGTGTTTATGTACATATGTTATATGAGAAAAGCTATATAACTAAATATAATAATATGTAACTTCTTTACCTAAATTAGGCATTAGTACTTTTACTATTACAATAAAGGCTGAAATATTGTCTTTTTTAAGAAAATGTCATATATGATGTACAGACTGTTAAAGAGCTACAGTTTGTCTGATATAATAATTGTCATACAGAGATTATCTTGGTTGTTGTTGTATACTTGTGAATAATACAATGAGACTTACATGGAAGTACAGACATGATGTTTTTTTATAGTTGAAATGACATAAAGAGCTACATGTTATATTTTGATCTGATGTTTGCTTAATAGAATAGTCATAAGCCTCAATACTTTTCCTGAGTCTCAATGTAAATATTTGTAGTTATATTCAACAGATTTTATCAGTTGGGTGATTCAAGGCAATTAATTGTTTTGATATATGGCTGCAACTGCTTTGCCACCCCCCCCACAAAGGTTTTTTCTATCTCTGTCTTGTAATTTATATTATCATTTTTTACCTGGTTAAGTTGGTTATTTGGTTACTTGTTCCACCATTTGTCCTGATGAATTCACATGAATAGGTGTTGAAGTGTTGAAGTTGAAAATTTGGCTTTCTTTAGTCAACAGACTGTAACACTGCCTATGTAGGGACAACACAAATGTTTTTTGTTCTTTAATCTTTTTGATCATGATAACTCTAAGAGAGTAGGCTTTAAAAGAGTACACTTACACTGCAAGGTATGTTTTCACATGAAGTATCCACTTTTAGAAGTCTTATATTGAGCACTTTAGTTATGAAAATAGTGATGTACAAAGAGCTCAAAAGTAGCCCCTGTACACAGAGACTACTTTTGAGGTCTTTGAGGTATGATTATATTTATGAGGGAAAAGAAAAATCTATTCTATTGGCCTGTTGTAAGTAGTGTTAACTTGAGTTTTGTTAGTAATCTATATTCTTGTTTTAAGGAGATCAGATTAGTCATATCTTTTAGCAATCAAGAAACACGTATATTTACAGCACATTACTAATTCAATTGGCTATTTCTAGTTTGTTTGCTATTGATGTATTTACACATCCATAAATAAATTCTGATTTTTTATGTATACATTATTTAATAAGTATTATAAATTATAGCAGGGCACTGTTGTATAGTAGTATATCTGAGTACACTCATCCAACCTATATTTATAAACAAAATTGACATTAATTATGAACATATTTTGACTAATTTATGATTAAAGTAAAAATAACACAAACAAGTAAATGACACTATATGTTGATAATTTCAAATTAATGACATAAATTCACACATTAAATTTATGCCTTTAGTAAACATGAGAGTTTTAGTTCTACAATCCAAGTGATTGTTATTTCTGGGTACTTAAAAAATACTTACTTCACAATGAAACATTGACTTGTCAGTAGAAAACGAAAGCTATAGAAGCTTGAAATACAAAGAACAGGCTAGCTAGAAGCTTCAAGCATTATCAATCAAACCCATCGTCATACCACAAATGTAAATTGCATCAGCGGTCAAGGGATACAATTTACATTCGGTTGTCGCTCTTGAAAGTCCCATACAACAATGTATTAAAATGACGAAAACAAAACATAACCTGTTACACACACACACACACATATACCATATGCCAGGATTTATTTGCAACGATAAAATTTGGCGGAATTGTAAAATTTTATAATTGGTGAGATTAAATTTGACGAATTTAGTACATGTCTTGATACCACACCCACTTTAATGAAATAAAATTGAGTTCAGGTTAGATTCTGTTGTTAGAACATAGATATTAGAATAGTTTCTAATGTCTATGGTTAGAGACTACCAAGTGTATGGAATACTATTGTTGGAGAAAACTTACCTCGTGGGCGTGTTAGCGTGGCGACTAAGTGATAAATTTTGACTGTTATTTAATTTGGCGATTTTTCGAAATTCGCCAATTCACCAAATTTCATCGGTCGCCAATAAACCATGGTATATGGTATAAATATAACACATGGTCCAAAATGATTACAGGATAGCCATACTTGCTTAACATGCTAAGCAGAAAAGATCATTTCTGAAAATACCAGTTGTCATTAATATTATTACTGAGAGAATTTATGAGGTAATTTATCATCATAACAGCTTTAAGAGAAGTGTTTATATGTAGATTGGTAGAGGATGTAGCTCTGATCTGGTATTTGTTAACTATTTCCTATTCTCTAACATTCATGATTCATGGACACCTGATTTACATTACAATGGACATTTATATGTACTATATGATATAGATAATAATCCTGCACTTGTAATAATTGATGCCTTCAAGGAATAAACAACTGATTCAATTTGTGAAATGCTTGAAATAATCATGACTTTGTAGTTAAAATTCTAACATATTGTACAGATAGGTTACAACCCATAGATTGGAGTGTCAATTAGTCAGTGAAGGACATGTAATGACAAAGTTTATGTAATAATACTCAACTCAAGTCATTCAAAAGTTATGCTGGAGCCCATTGATTTATAGAGTTTTAAAGTCAACTTTGGTGCTCAAATTTTTTAATTGTTACCTGCTCAAAATTATAATTTAAATTAAATGAGGTGTCTGATGTTGGACTTATTATTATTTTAAGTGCTTTAACAATAAAAATAGTGATTTTTGTAGAATTTTAAATTAGCCTCCCAATAGGCGCAATTTTGTTTACAATGAATTATTTTTTTATTATTCATGTGAAGGAAGATAGAGGGTGGTCAGTGTTTATTTATCCTACAATGAGTCCTGATCTTAATCAAGTGTTTCTTGTTGCATTACAAGGAGAGGATACATTCTAATTATCTCAAACCTACTAGTTTAAAAGACAGGACATCCATGTGACTGATGGGTTTGGAGTATTTGGCTACCAGTTAGTTCACTACTTTAGTGCTTACTCATACACACACACATTTAATTGATTATAATATTATTTATTAAAAGAGTTGTTTTCTAATAAAGCAATGTAAACAAGTACATTAAAATAAATAAGAAATTCATGAAATGTAGTGATGGTGATATAAAACATCTGACCACAGTAGGAATGGTAGTATTAAAATCCCTACAACGTAGCCACTACATAACGTCCTATATATACATGTTTTAATGAGACTTTACTGTGGTTACTATGTAGGGATTATTATACCGTCTTCCTACTTTGTCATCTTTCAGATGTTTATATTACCATCCTTATGTCATAAATTGTTTAGAATTTTTTGTCATCATTAATGATAGATAATGACCTTCTTTAGATACATCTTTACAATCATTTCAAGTTATATTAAATTTATTATCAGCTGTCTTTATCATTACATCATTTCATGTTATATCAATTTTATGTATTACTTAATACTTACATGACTCTAAATGTAACAAATTTATTATTGTAGAAGTTATTTTTAATTTTGCTATGAAATATTAATAAATCACCTATATACTTCTGTCATATACTGAAGTATGATTATGTCTTTGCCTCTGACATCTTTTTCATATATTGTTTATCGACTGTCTAAGCATAATGATTGACTTTATAAATTATTTTCATTGTTACATGTATTTTGTTTTTTTGTTATGTAGGATGGCAAAAATGTTCTCTATATATCATGTTATAAAGGTCATGACAAGGTTGTTCAAGTCCTTCTAGATGCTGGTGTGAAAATGAATGTTCCAGACAAGGTCAGTAAAATATTAATATACAAATGTAATCATAGTTGTATATAATACTTACTATATAATGTGTTATTGACACTATATGTTGATGAATACAAAATAATAATATAAAGTCACACATTCATTCTATGCCTTTAGTAAACATGAGAGTTTTAGTTCTACAATCCAAGTGATTGTTATTTCTAGGTACTTAGAAAATACTGACTTCAAAATGAAACATGACTTCCCAAGAACAGGCTAGCTAGAAGCTTCAAGCATTAGTAGTTACACCCATCGTCATTCCACAGGGAAAAGTCTTTGCTTGCTATATGCATCAGTGGTCAAGGGATGCAATTTACATTCATTTGCACTCTTGAAAGTCCCATACAACAATATCTTAAAATGACAAAAACAAAACAACCTGTTACACATACACACATACACACATATATAAATATAACACTTGGTCCACAATGATTACTGACCAGTCATACTTGCTTAACATGCTAAGCAGAAAAGATCATTTCTGAAAATACCAGTTGTCATCAATATTATTACTGAGAGAAGTTATGAGGTAATTTATCATCATGGTAGCTGTTTGAGCTTAGTACAGATTGCGAATACTACACAAGAATACCACTGATTAGTCAATATCCACGACACAACAGAGAATGAGGGTCAAATATTACTTTATTGATTTTCCCAAAATGAGTGAGAGAGAGAGAGAGAGAATCGACAGACTGTATCACAGAGCAAAAAACAAAAAAATAGAAAGTTCTAACATAACACATGCTAGAGCACATGGTACATGGTGACCAAATAAGGGAATGATTAAAATTACATAAAGTGTTAATTAAATGATTAGAGCATGACCAAACATACTGCCAGCCAAGACCGAATGGTCTGAAAAAAAAGTATATACATAGTAATAATGATGTCATGTAGTAATAACATACAGTTCAATCATTAGATTTTGAAGGTAACATAACAACAATCTTGGTCACAGGTCTCTTGTAAATTCCCTTGGCAGTCTTTACAGTTACGACTCGAACGAGATTATCCTTTCTAGGATTGCTAAGGTCCATTTCGTTGGAAACAAAGTTTCGTCACGAAGGATAACAATATTTCTTACACATACATTCCTTGATTGATGAGGCCATTTGGTGTACTTGTTTAATGTAGTGATATACTCAGTAGACCATTTTGTCCAAAAGTGGTTCACTATGTTTTGACACAACTGCCATCGGCATAACAGAGACATTAGTCATTCTGAAATAGAGTGATCCGGTAGAGCAGTCAATGTTCGTCCTATCAGAAAATGACCTGGTGTAAGGACTTCAGTGATATCGTCATTAACATGATTTAAAAGAACCAATGGTCAACTATTTAAACAAGCTTCAATTTGACACATTATAGTGCTCAATTTTTCAAAGGTCAGCTTGACATCCGAAGTGATCTGCCGTAAATGAGTTTTCATGCTCTTGACGGCTGACTCCCATAGTCCCCCAAAATTTGGAGCACGCTCTGGGATAAATCTCCATTCAATCATTTTCGATGTGCAGAGTTCCGAAATAATTGTTTGAGAGTTCTTATCTTTCAGGAATTGGAAGAGATCCTTCAGCTCGCAGTCTGCCTCAATGAAATTTGTTCTGTGATCACTCCATATGAGCGTGGGTAATCCTCTTCGACAAATGAAGCGACGCAAGGCAGCAATAAAGGCTTCAGTAGTTAGGATGGTAACCAATTCCAGGTGTACTGCCTTAACCGTCAACCATACAAACAGACAAAGATATGCTTTCACTATGGTTGGTTTTCTCACAAATCCATACTTGATATCGAACGGCCCGGCATAATCGACTCCAACCTTCTCAAACACTGGTCCAGGAGTGATACGCTCTTGAGGCAGTTGACCTTGCTGTTGAAATGCTTTTTTACATGTGTAGCGCTTGCAAATCACACACTCACGAGTGATTAATTGAACGGTTCTTCGAAGGTTGATGATGTGAAATCGTAAACTAATAGAGGCACTCAATAGAGATGGACCAGCATGTAACATACGACGATGTTCTGAAAGGACAATCAATCTGACAATGGGGTGTTTACCATGAAGAATGATTGGATATACTCTAGAATATGACAGCTTAGCATTGGAGATACGACCACCCACATGAATTATACCAAGTGGGTCTAAGAAGGGACTAAGTGACTTTAAAGCACTATTGTTTGGTAAATTGACATCACGATCTGACTTCATGAGGAAAACTGTCACTCTGCGAAATGGCTATCCAATATCGCTCTGCCCAGGAGAGTTGGTCTATGGACAAATAGGAGCAACGAATGACAGAATTTCCTTGGTTACAGCAATTGTTTACAAATCGAAAGATCCATGCTGTCACATGTTGAAGTCTTGAAAATGTAGAATAATGATCGAATGGCATGATGGTCGCCACTAGTCGACATGTTGTAGCCAAACATACTTCCTTCTCTTCGTCGTGTATATTGATAGGAGATAAAAATAGTTGTTTTGGCCATGGAAATAGTTAACCAGTTGGGACCTTTCCACCAAAACTCATAATTCAACAACTTGCTCGGATAAAGACCTCGAGAGGCACAGTCTGCAGGATTATCAATACTGCTAACATGGTTCCAGCAGTTGGGAGGTATACAATTGATAATGGTTGAAATTCGAATTCCAACTAAAGTTTTTATAACGCCTTGGACTTGGAGAAACATTCAACCAATTCAACACAATGGTGCTATCAGTCCAAGCATATACATTGGTAACTGGTATTTGGTAGATGTCCTTGAAGTGGTGAAGTAGTTGGGCAAGTAGATAAGCACCACACAACTCCAGATGAGGTATTGTGAATCGCTTCAGCAGGGAAACCTTCGTCTTTGCCATTACCAATGCAACATGAACATTACCATGAGTATCTTCTCCCTGCATATACACAACACCTGCATAGGCATCTTCGGATACATCAGAGAATCCATGTAACTGTATATTGATGATGTTGGCATCTTTCGAAAAGTAGTACCGAGATACATGGTAATTGGAAAGAAGTGTAGTTCAGTTTTTCATTGTGTCCAGACGTCTTGAATGGATGAGGGAACAGGATCATCCCAATTAAGTTTGGCTTCCCAGAGACGTTGAAGGAGATTTTCAATATTTATGATAATAGGTGAGAACCAGCCAAAGGCATCGAATATCTTGGCGATGTTAGATATGAGGATTCGCTTAGTGACAATATCAGGTGCTGGTAGATCAGCAATAGTTAAGCAAAAGTGATCCAGTGCGGTGTTCCATTCCAGCCCAAGGGCTTTCATGTATTCCTCAGGCCCAGATATGTTGAGTACTTCAAGGGAGTCTTGGAGGTCTGGATTTATGCTTTTTAGTACAGCAGAATCACTGGAATTCCACCTTCGTAATAGAAATCCACCATGATTAAACAGATCGAGTAGCTGATGGTATAAAAGAATTGATCTTTTGACAGTGTCAGCTCCTGTGAGTCATTCATCAACGTAAAAACAGTCTTCTACTACTTTGGCAGCTAAAGGGAATTCGTGTGCCAAGTCAAGGGCATTTTGTCTCACAGACATGTTGGCAGCAAATGACAATGCAGACACGCCAAAGGTTACTCTTGTCATCCGATAATCCTTTAACAGTTCAGTAGGTTTGGACCTCCAAACAAAGCGATGCAAGTCCTTGTCATCAGCTGTAAGCTCTATTGCTCTATACATCTTGCCCACGTCTGCTGTTATTGCCACACGATGCAGACGAAAACGCAATAAGACATCAATTAATGGTGGGTGAATAGTGGGTCCTACAAGTAGAATGTCGTTTAATGATATATCGGATGATGATTTTGCTGAGGCATCAAATAGTGCTCGTATCTTAGTGGTGGTACTAGATTGCTTGTATACGGCATGCATGGGTAAGTAGAATACTTTCTTTGCTGGTTTCTCAAGATCCTCAGGCGGTACTGCCTCTGCATGTTGCATATCAAAATACTCTTCCATCACCGCATCAAACTCGACAAACCGATTCTTACTGTTAAGGGAGCGCTAGAGTGAAAGAAACCTTCGTACTGCTTGAGACCTTGATTCACCAAGCATCATACCCTCTGACTTCTTTGGTAAAGGAACTACAAATCATCCATCGGGTTACTGGTGTGCTTAGTCTTGAAATGTTGTGCGACGATATGTTCCTCCATGGATAGGTGAGAAACTAGATGATTGGGGGGTTCTTCAATCTCCCAGAATTTATGAATTAGATCATCTCTCATTTCGATTGAGGCATGGCTCACAGTGACAGCAGATGAACAAGAGGTGGAAGATTCAATATTACCACATGGTACTCAGCCAAAATGGGTTTCCATTGCGACTAATGATCCTGGGGGACCCTTCTGCCTGCCATTGAGCAATACATCAGTGAAGATATCAATTCCAAGGAGTATTTCTATATGACCAGGAACACCAAACTCCGGATCAGCTAAGTGTAGATTAGATAGGTGAGTTAATTTCATATCAAATGGGATAGGAAATATTGGCAAATCATGAATTACTCAGGGAACTATTAATGTGATCACATCAATGGTCCTTTCCTTGGCAGTTATGGGAGAAATCTTGAAATTTGCAATTGACTGGATGAACATATCAGGAGAGACGCCTCCAATACCTGAGACTGAGACCTTCTGTTTGGTATGGCTAAGACGAAGAGATTGCACTAGTTGTTCGGAAATAAACGATGCTGACGAGCCACTATCGAGAAGAGCTCTAATTCTCACGGACAAACCATTAGGTGCCATAATTAGTACTTGAAACGTCATTAACAATGAGTAGGGTTTCAACTTTGCTGCAGCTGTGTTAGCAGATACTTCTAGTTCATTTGGTGTTGGTGTGACAGACTATTGGGGTTGATCCTTTCGTTGTTCTCTATGATCTGTGTGCAATAGAGTATGGTGAGGATTCTGGCACTTCCTGCACCTATGGAGAGACTTACACTTGGCTACAAAATGACCCTTATTAAGGCAGTTCATGCAAATATTATTTACCTTTACAGTGACCATTTTCCTTTCATGGGATAGTGACCGGAATTTTGGACAAGAGTATAGAGGGTGTTTCTCTATCTTGCACAATGGGCATTGAGTATGGGATGGATCACAATTGGCAACGAAGGAGGAAACTGGTTTGGGATGAGTCAGTGTCTTTCTAGTGGAAGGGTCAGGATTAGATTGCCTTTTACTGGGTGTAGAAATCTCTGATGCTTGAGCATGACGATCGAGGAACTCCAACATCTCTCGGTAATGTGGCACCTCATTCTGAGACTGAATATGTTGTTGCCACTCGAACATAGTAGTTGGGTCCAACTTCAATTCGATGATGGAAGTAATGAACGAAGGAGACGGCTCCTGTTCCATGGATTTCAAGGCACGAATATGTTGCTGAACAACATCGTGTAAATGTCGTAGTTCTCAACCACTACCATCACGAACTTGGGATGCTTCAAGAATCATCTTAACATGGGTCTGATGTATCAGACAAGGACGATCAAATCGGGCTGTTAGACAATCCACTGCCTCAGTATACTGTTCTCCTGACTGAGAAAGGCCTTCTATTATAGGCTTGGCAGAACCATCCTTGAGGGCATGCTGTAGATATACAAGTTTCTCAGCATTAGATAAATTTGGGTGATTGTGAATAGACACACAGAACTGCTCCCAGAATTGTCTCCAGTGGAGAATGTTACCATCAAAAGTTGGAACTGCCAATTTAGGAAGTCGCAGACCCAATCCAGTGCTATCAGATGGAGTAGTGGTCATAGTAGTGGTAGATTCAGAGGTTTTGCATGTTTTCAGAAGCTTTCGGATGTAATGGAAACATTCAAATAGTATAACTTCAAGTTTGGAGTGAATTGTTAGTTGGTCTTGCACAACACCTTCATCATCGACAGATAATAGTTTCGTATGGATAGTAGACAACTCTGTCTTGTAATCGGATAACTGTGCTTCGTATTGTTCAATCAGAGAAACATCATCATGGTCTATTGATAATGCTGTGATAGCGTCACGTGTGGCGATGATTCCCTTTTCCAAATGAGTTAGCTTTCGTGATGACAATTTTTGATGATCAACCGATGATGGCGAAGCAATCTAACCTAAATGCTTGAGGCGAATATTCATGTCAGCAACAAGGTCGTCATGTTCGTTGAGTATCTCCTGTTCCTTTTCTAACACTTTATCTTCACCTTCATTTAGTAAGTCAACAAGTTGGAGATGATATGCTTTGAAATCGACATCCAGTGTTTCAAGTTTAACCGTCAGCTCTTGGGCACGATCAGCAGTAGTGGGTTGATCCAAGATAGCTTCTAGTTCACGAAGACGTTTTTCGAGGCGAGTGATTGAAGAACGAGTTACTCCTCTTCTTCTCCTTATTTTACTGAGTTCCCGAGGATCAGCGTAGATTGCATGAGTGCCATGAGTTACAATGATAAAGGACTTAAGAGAGGACTTTACGATGAGTATCTGATACTAAGCCAGAGAGACTGCTGCTCTATTGGAATGAAGTATAGGGAGATATATCCGGTTCGGTGGACCAAAATATGTTTGAGGTTAGTACAGATTGCGAATGCTACACAAGAATACCACTGATTAGTCAATATCCACGACACAACAGAGAATGAGGGTCAAATGTTACTTTATTGATTTTCCCAAAATGAGAGAGAGAGAGAGAGAGAATCGACAGACTATATCACAGAACAAAAAACAAAAAACTACAAAGTTCTAAACATAACACGTGCTAGAGCACATGGTACAGTAAGACCTGGAAGAACTGTGACCAAATAAGGGAATGATTAAAATTACATAAAAGTGTTAATTAAATGATTAGAGCATGACCAAACAATAGCTTTAAGAGAAGTGTTTATATGTAGGTTGGTAGAGGATGTAGCTCTGATCTGGTATTTGTTAACTATTTCTTATTCTCTAACATTCATGATTCAAGGACACCTGATTTACATTACAATGGACATTTATATGTACTATATGATATAGATAATAATCCTGGACTTGTAATAATTGATGCCTTCAAGGAATGAACTACTGATTCAATTTGTGAAATGCTTGAAATAATCATGACTTTGTAGTTAGAATTCTAGCAAATTGTACAGATAGGTTACAACCCATAGATTGAAGTGTCAATTAGTCATTAAAGGACGTGTAATGACAAAGTTTATGTAATAATACTCAACTCAAGTCATTCAAAAGTTATCCTAGAGTCCATTGGTTTATACTCTCTATTATGAAACTGTTAGGAGTACAAGAGCTCAGAATTTAACAACAAAAGAAAACCAACAAAGCTATCTTCTTGAACATTGGCAACAAACAATTCCCAGTTGTTGGAGGCATGTGTCACATGGTCACTTCCATGATGTCTGTCACATGATTCAAAATACAACAAAGACTTCTGAGAGAGGTCATTCTTCTTGATCACACTAGCCTCGAATATACCAAGACCACATATTCAATTCCTATGTATTATTTAGTTTTAATGCATAATCACTTTTAAACAATTTACATTGCTATTTACATATATAATAAAGGTTCAACATCCTTAAATTATATCCATGATGTACATAACATTAGTAACACTTCATAGCTTCTGACTCCAGTTTCTTATATAATAGAAAGCTTACAGAGATAATTATAGTCTGAATTCAAGAAGAAATAACTTACTATTGAAGCCTTTTGGCTTCGACAAAGTTTTGAAAGGAACTCGTTTAGGCTACCAACCTGCTTTCTCTGATTAAATTTTATTTTACATTATTCATCAGTCTCTTTAACTACGTTTGAAGTTGGTCAAAATTTCATAATTTTCTGTTAATTTTGGCAACATAATAGATTGAATTGTAGATCTTAAAAAATGTTTTCATTACTGATAACTGTTCTCATCATCTCTTCATCTCTGATGATGCAAATAGTCTGTGTTTTCGAATATACACATAGAACAGCTGAGTTCCTGTAACTCTAATACCTGTTTCTACAATATTTCTAGTCTCTGCTTAATATTTCAAGCTCAAGCAAACATTTTACAGATTAACATTAGCAATGTGGATGTCAAATGGAAAAATGAGCAAAATGCCATCTGTTTCAGAGTTTAAAAGTCAATTTTAGTGCTCAAATTTTTCCCAAATTTGTAATTGTTACAGCTCAAAATTATAATCTGTAGCTGTATGTTCTACTGATTTATTAAGTGTTTGTGTTTTTTAAAATTGTCTAGTTGATTGAATTAATTAGCACTGTATGTTAGTTCTGAGAGCCCATAATCCATATTTACCTAACAGTGAGACATTAAACTGGTCCAAAATGAATTATAAACTTCTAAATATAACAGAAAGATTTTTCAAACTAGTACGACAGGTAATTAAGAAATCACATCACTAAAATAATTACTTTGTATTATTATTCCATTTTTAATTAATAACTATTCTTTAATTTTCATGCATTGTTACCATGCCTAGGTTTGCTAAACCAATCAGAACTCATGAAATCCCCAATTTCATGAAACCATGTATTCCATAATAATAAAGTACCAGGTTAGGACTGTCAAATTAAGTTTTGACATGTTTCAAAACTTAATATAATGAGAACCAATTAGTTCAATTAACACTTGTCTCTGACTGAACAGATACAAGTACTTTAGGTTAAGTATGGAATCAAGTTTCAAGGTTGGCTACCATCTGTGTTGCTATATACTCTGACTATAAGGTTACAGACCAAATATGAAAGAAGTGGTTGATAATTCCAAAAATGTCTTTTTATTAAGAAATAACTTATCCAATATTGTGAACGTCTGATATTGCTGCCACAAGATTTATTGCATTGACATCCACATTTTTCTATCTTAGTGATGTCTGTTATCATTGTTACTTGGGCAAATTATACAATTCAAAATTACAGAAATTATGACAATTCTAAACATAAAATCAGCAATCATTAATACATTGTTAATATTTTCTTTATTAATATTCATCAAAATAATTTTCTAATTTTCTTATTAATTAAATTTCAAATGTTCATTACTATAGTAGTAATGTACAGAATGTGGTAACTTTCCTTCTTCAAATCAATTGGAATAATGTAGCTTTGCATAAAGGCTGTAATTTTTTATCTAAATACTTGACCACTGCTCATAGCAGAGCCCTACAATAGTATATCTTACACAATGGTATATTAGTCAACAACAACAAAATTATATTCACTTGTTTACACACTGTTTTGTTTACTGTATAATTTTTAATTATCCTGGCCTGATGTAGTTTTTGGTCTTGTGCTGCAATAGTTGTACATCTACAAACATGGCATCTATAGCAAATACATAGTTAAATGCAATTTTAAATGTGACAAACTATAATTAAATGTACAATAATATACAGAGTAACCAAGTTTTTAAATCAATTATTAAGCTTACAGTTATAAGAGTATGCTATTTATATTTAGCAAATTTCTATGTAGCACTTTCTAGTTAGAAAGTGACCTTTTTCTGAAAAAAAATCCCAAATTTGTAGTCATCTGACTTTTTTATCTAACATATCCTTGTTTAAACTTGTGAAACAATAAGCCCATACAATCTATGGTTAGATCTTGTGTGAAATATCTTTGTTGCCATGACTTTGTATAGATATTCTTACTTCAGAAAAACACAGTATTTTGCCAGGTCTTAGAGACAAGTTTTGCCTGTTATGTTATCGTCTAGAATAGCTCTAGAAATATACCCATTATATGTTATTTGCTGTCTATCATCAAAGTTAATCTTGACTAGTTCTTTGGTGGCTTATTTGCTGACCTCACATAATGTGATGTGACCAGGAGCACCTGGTGCATTAAAAATGTTTATGTGGTTACTATAGCACTAGATGAAGCTTATATTTGCATAGGAGAGAATAGTTTGTACCAACAGTGTAGCTTAAAAGTCACTTATCTTTATATGTATCTCTTACTTTGATCTGACTCATATCATGTCTTTTTATATATTTATATCATGTAGTATGGCCGTACAGCACTTCATGCAGCATATTGGACTAAAAATGATGTCATTATAAAGATGTTAGTTAATGCTAATACCAACAATTTAGAAGCTGTACAGGCTGTAAGTCATATGTTATATATTTGTACACACTTGTATGTATTAAGCACTGAATATCTCTTTAACTCTATTTGTTGTGCTTGTTGTTATGTACATTTTATATTATTATAGCATTCACAATATATAAACATGTACATATATATTCATGTAAATGTAAAAAGTATACAGCAATTATTAGTCAATATTGTTTGGCAAATGAATATTTTTTAGCAATGTGATTCCATATTTTGAAGTTCATACATATGCTAAATACAAGCATTCTATACAAATATATTTACACCTTAAAATTCAAGAATATATTCTGTTGTAATGTAGAAATTGAGAAACTTTACCTTTTCCATTTAGGATACTTTACTTTTAGAATCTTTGAGAAAAGGAGATTTGGAAGGTACTAAGGCTGCTCTGTCCAGGGGAGCTGTCGGTAACATTGGAAACAATGTACGTTGAATTGTAATTGATAGTGTTAAGTATATGTACACAACCACGAGAGTTATGTCACAAATACAGGTGCCATGATGCAAAACAAACCCAAAGGCCACAGACCCAAGGGTTGCTAATGTCACAGTTGTGTTTGTGGCATGAGTGGATACCATAGAAGTTGAAAGTAATGTCACATCCATGTATCTGATAAAGTGCTGTTCTAAAGCAGTTTGTTGACACTTTCAACTCCTTTAGTATCATGTCAACTTTAACATGTTATGGAAAAACATGCTTTGTTATTAGATTCACTTAGCTAGGGTTATTACATAAGCACATGACAGCTCAATGAGGAAGACTATCACTCATTTAGACCACAATTCACTTATCTGTAGCAACATTGTCTGACAGTTTGCTGCATTAAAGTTTTTTCCTAATGAATTATTAATACATGGTGTATAGTCCATAATGGTTCACGCAAACGGCATAACAGGTTTGCCAATATTTGTCAGACACCATTCATGTAATGCAGTTGAATGTTGACCACATAAAGTTGTTCCTAATTAAATATTAATAAGTGGTCTAATATTTGTTTGGTACCGTGTTGAAAAATTTGCTCATGATTATGAAGAAGACATACTGCCTTTTATTCAAGCATTTTATATCATTTTTACCTACAATCATATTTATTTGTTCTTTTATATATACAAAGGATGGCCAAACTGCTTTGTACATTGCATCAGAGAAAGGCAATAATGAATGTGTTCAGCTTCTTCTTGAAGTCAATGCTAACCCTGACATTGCTGATTATGTAAGTTGTAACAAGAATTTTATAGTTTACTATGCCCTAAAACATTTTAATCAGGTTACTCAACAATTATCAGAGAAAGTAACTCCACAATGATTTGACATGTAACCACTAAGCAACATTGTGCTACATTTATGAAATGTTACTAAAAACTGCAAACCATAATAGTAGATGAAAATTATAAAGTTTTTAATGGAATGTATTAGCTCCTATAAATTTACCTTTTATCTCAAGAGCCAAGTTACATGATGCATAATAAAATTCCTTGTCTGCATGAGCCATTCTATTATTACAATAGAGAAGATCAGTGACACATATCAATAGTGCTATTATAAAACATATTGTAAAACCATGCTATACATTTTACTTGAAGTCCCCCATTTAAGTGATCTTAAATATTGACCATATGAAATTGTTTTCTTAATGATTTATTAATGAGTCAACTAATGTTTATTTCATACCATGTTAAAGAACATCTCTTTCATAATTGGTTATAGTTAAAAGGAAATGTTCTGAATTTTATTCAGTCACTTTATGTCATTTATACTAACATTCATTTGTTATATGTCCTTTTACATATACATAGAATGGCCAAACTGCTTTGTACATTGCTTCAGAGAAAGGCAATAATGAATGTGTTCAGCTCCTCCTTAAAGCCAATGCTAATCCTGACATCGCTAATCAAGTAAGTTGTGACATGGATTTTATAGTTTACTACATCCTAAAATGTTTTAACCAGCTCACTCAAAAAAATCATAGAAAGTATTGGGACAATGATTTGACATATAACCACTGAGCAACATTGTACTAGATTTATGAAATGTTATTAAAAATCTCCAAACCATATTAATAGATGAGAATTATAAGAAAATAAAGTCAGACTCATCCACAATATTTGCTGGTTTAATTTTTTACACTGATGAGATTGAGTTTCTAATAGTTTAATGAAATAAAGCTTGTATTTGCTTCAATACATATATACCTTTTATCTCAAGAGCCAAGTTATCTGATGCATAATAAAATTCCTTGTCTGCATGAGTCATTCTATTATTACAATAGAGAACATCAGTGTCACATATCAATAGTGCTATTATAAAACATATTGTAAAACCATGCTATACATTTTACTTTAAGTCCCCCATTTAAGTGATCTTAAATATTGACCATATGAAATTGTTTTCTTAATGATTTATTAATGAGTCATCTAATGTTTATTTCATACCATGTTAAAGAACATCTCTTTCATGATTGGTTATAGTTAAAAGGAAATGTTCTGAATTTTATTCAGTCACTTTATGTCATTTATACTAACATTCATTTGTTATATGTCCTTTTACATATACATAGAATGGCCAAACTGCTTTGTACATTGCTTCAGAGAAAGGCAATAATAAATGTGTTCAGCTTCTTCTTAAAGCCAATGCTAATCCTGACATCGCTAATCAAGTAAGTTGTGACATGGATTTTATAGTTTACTACATCCTAAAATGTTTTAACCGGCTCACTCAAAAAAATCATAGAAGGTATTGGCACAATGATTTGACATATAACCACTGAGTAACATTGTGATACATTTATGAAATGCTATTAAAAATCTGCAAACCATATTAGTAGATGAGAATTATAAGAAGATATAGTCAATCTTATCCACAATATTTGCTGGGGTTTTTTTTACACTGATGAGATTGACTTTCTAATAGTTTAATGAAATAAAGCTTGTATTAGCTCCAATACATATATACCTTTTATCTCAAAAGCCAAGTTATGTGATGCATAAAAAAATTCTTGTCTGCATGAGTCATCCTAAAATTATAATAGAGATCAGTGTACATGTCAATAGTCCTTTTATAAAACATGTTACCATTGAACACATAGATATTATAAAACCTTATCTTTTGATGATTCTTGATAGCATTCAAATTATGTTAGCTGTTATATGTTATAATTCAATGTTCAGATGTTTACCTTATTTTCCTACTGCTTTATAAATTGAGTTACTTCAGTTACAATGATTAATGATTTATTTTGGTGTTTTCAGTGTATTAAGCTAGACCCTCCTATTTGCTGATCCATAAGAAGGATCTAGCAAAGGTCATATCAGAACCTCAACTAATTACAATAAACAAAAAAGAAGCTCTACAACATTAACTTTCAATGCATGTTATCTACTTTAGAAGACTTTACAGTTCATATGTTTCAATGTAAAGATCTCTAGACATGCATTTCCAAAAAACGACATCTATAACAAAGTGTTACTTCTAACTATCCATGCATACTATCAAGAATATGGGTAGTGTAATACCATGTTAAAGAACATCTCTTTCATAATTGGTTATAGTTAAAAGGGAAATGTTCTAAATTTTATTCAGTCACTTTATGTCATATATACTAACATTCATTTGTTATATGTCCTTTTACATATACATAGAATGGCCAAACTGCTTTGTACATTGCTTCAGAGAAAGGCAATAATGAATGTGTTCAGCTCCTTCTTAAAACCAATGCTAATCCTGACATCGCTAATCAAGTAAGTTATGACATGGATTTATAGTTTACTATGTCCTAAAATGTTTTAACCAGCTCACTTAAAAAATCATAGAAATTATTGGCACAATGATTTGACATATAACCACTGAGCAACATTGTGATACATTTATGAAATGCTATTAAAAATCTGCAAACCATATTAGTAGATGAGAATTATAAAAAGATATAGTCAATCTCATCCACAATATTTGCTGGTTTAATTTTTTACACTGATGAGATTGACTTTCTAATAGTTTAATGGAATAAAGCTTGTATTAGCTCCAATACATATATACCTTTTATCTCAAAAGCCAAGTTATGTGACGTATAACAAATTTTTTGTTTGCATAAGTCATCCTAAAATTATAATAGAGATCAGTGTACATATCAATAGTCCTTTTATAAAACATGTTACGATTGAACACATTGATATTATAAAACCTTACCTTTTGATGATCCTTGATAGCATTCAAGTTATGTTAGCTGTTATATCTTATAATTCAATGTTCAGATATTTACCTTATTTTCTTACTGCTTTATAAATTGAGTTACTTCAGTTACAATGATTAATGATTTATTTTGGTGTTTTCAGTGTATTAAGCTAGACCCCCCTCTTTGCTGATCCACAAGAAGGATCTAGCAAAGGTCATATCAGAACCTCAACTAATTACAATAAACAAAAAAGAAGCTCTACAACATTAACTTTCAATGCATGTTATCTACTTTAGAAGACTTTACAGTTCATATGTTTCAATGTAAAGATCTCTAGACATGCATTTCCAAAAAACGACATCTATAACAAAGTGTTACTTCTAACTATCCATGCATACTATCAAGAATATGGGTAGTGTAATACCATGTTAAAGAACATCTCTTTCATAATTGGTTATAGTTAAAAGGGAAATGTTCTAAATTTTATTCAGTCACTTTATGTCATATATATTAACATTCATTTGTTATATGTCCTTTTACATATACATAGAATGGCCAAACTGCTTTGTACATTGCTTCAGAGAAAGGCAATAATGAATGTGTTCAGCTCCTTCTTAAAGCCAATGCTAATCCTGAGATCGCTAATCAAGTAAGTTGTGACATGGATTTTATAGTTTACTATGTCCTAAAATGTTTTAACCAGCTCACTTTAAAAAAATCATAGAAAGTATTGGCACAATGATTTGACATATAACCACTGAGCAACATTGTGATACATTTATGAAATGTTATTAAAAATCTGCAAACCATACTAATAGATGAGAATTATAAAAAGATATAGTCAATCTCATCCACAATATTTGCTGGGTTATTACACTGATGAGATTGACTTTCTAATAGTTTAATGGAATAAAGCTTGTATTAGCTTCAATGCATATATACCTTTTATCTCAAGAGCCAAGTTATGTGATGCATAAAAAAAATTTCTTGTCTGCATGAGTCATTCTTAAATTCAATAGAGATCAGTGTACATATCAATAGTCCTATTATAAAACATGTTATCATTGAACACATATATATATATTATAAAACATTACTTTTTTATGATCCTTGATAGCATTTAATATATGTTAGCTGTTACATGTTATAATTCAATGTTCAAATGTTTACCTTATTTTCCTACTGCTTTATAAATTGAGTTACTTCAATTACAATGATTAATGATTTTGGGTGTTTTCAAAGTGTATTGAACTAGACCCTCCTGTTTGTCACACCAGAACCTCAACTAATCACAATAAACAAAAAAAGAAGCCCCACAACACACCATTCAATTCATGATATCTACTTTAGAAGACTTTACAGTCCATATGTTCCAATTTAAAGATCTCTAGACATACATTTTCCCCTTTATACAAAGCATCAAGCATCTATCTCTTTGTACTTTCAAGATATCAGTGAGCCCAAAAATGACATCTATAACAAAGTGTTACTTCTTACTATCCATGCTTGCTATCCAGAATATGTATAGTGTGATCTGATTGGTCAAATGAAATATAATCGATTGTGACCTATCTTCTTTTATAGAGTAAAGAGCGGTAGGGTCTAGCTAAAATGACTGATGTTATCATTGATAACCAAGTTATTTTACCTTAACATTGATGGCCTGTTACATACAAAATGGTTGTTTGGACAAATAAAAATGTTGTGGAAAGTATTGAAATAATGTTGCATCACCATATATAATCCACAACAGTTGGTAACAACATGCCATTTTGTATTATAGAAATCTCATTCAGATATATGAATGGTGTCAACTGTATGGCAAACAGTCCCTGCAAACTCAGCGTGCAAGATAAGTTTTAAATTTTTTCTGAAAAATTAGCTGTTGTTTTAGTCATTTTCACTCGCTGTACATTTGCTTCCATTAGAAAGTGAAGTAGAACAATGTTTTTTCAATGCAGGCTTAGAAATTGTCTATCAAGAATATATGGATGAGTTGAGGCATTTTCAAAACTTTAGTTCTCATTACTTCAGAAATATTTAGGTTTTCATTAATACAAATAAATTAATTATTGTTTGTTTCCCACATAAATAAGTAACTGGCTAAAATACTCACAAAATACTATCACTATAAATGAGGTAAACATTTGAAATGTTGATATAAATGAAGTAATTCTAACAATCAATCACACGTTGTAAACTGAAATAAAAGGAATGTCAATTACTACAATTTACTTTGATTTTTTAGGATGGTAATACACCTCTTCATGTTGCTTGCAGGGGTTGTTATGGCAATATAGTCAAATCCCTTTTGTCATCAGGAAAGGTCAACCCAATGGCTAGAAATCGAAATAATCAAACAGCCATGGAACTTGCTTATCGTGACGATGTAAACCGCTTCAGTATTTTAAAGATGTTTGAGCCTTTTAAGCAATGTAGAAAAGATTTTCCAGTAGAATCTTATAGCAAAGTATTTTTTTGTGGTAACACTGGTGCGGGTAAAAGTTCACTTGCAGCAGTCATTAAGAAACGAGCTGAGAAACCACCTAACTACGAGTTCGATATGTTTGATCCTCCTATTCCAGTAGAACTATTAACTACTGGGATTAATGCACATACCCTTTCAAGTCACAAAGTGGGAAACATTGTCCTTTATGATCTTGCAGGTCATAAGGAGTATTACAGCAGTCATGCAGCAATTCTAGAAAATCTTATGTTAAACACTCCTGCTGTTTTTGCCATACTTTCTAAGATGACCAACAATCTTGACACCATAAAAACGGATTTATACTACTGGTTTAATTTTATAAAGAATGTAAGTCTTCAATTATCAAGCTCAAGGCCCTCTCAAATACTTGTCATTGGAAGTCGACTCGATGAGATGACTGATGGTTGTGAGAAAATTTCTAAAGTAGTTGCTGAAGTTGCTGAAAAAGCTGATCATTCACAAGAATATGTTGGGTTCCTACCTATGGAATGTCATCATCCTGGAGGAAAAGGTGTCAAAGAGTTTGTTGCTAAGCTTTCTTATAGCTGTAAAGCTGTACTAGATCTATCTGATAAAATTAGTTTCTACTGCCACGTTCAATTCTCCTTCTTGCAATTGCTTCGAAACAAAGAGAATATCATAGCTATTAGTCTGAAAGAGCTATGTGTTGTATTAGGAAAGCATGATGACCCTTCACTTCCTTCAGAAAGGTCCATCTTGTTGAAATTTCTAACCACTTTAAGTGACAAAGGTCTCATCTTATTCCTTAACAATAAGGATGATGCTCAAAGTTGGGTAATTATTGACAGAGCTGCACTTCTCACTGAAGTCAATGGTGTTCTTTTTGCTCCAAAGAAATTTGAACATGTCCACCAATATATTGCTAGTAATACTGGTATTGTGCCTATCTCTGTTCTGGAAAAATTATTTCCAAAGCACAATATTCCTATGTTAATTGGGTTTCTTAGAAGTCTTCAGTTCTGTCATGTTTTAAAATCTAATACACTACAACAGTTCAAAACCAATATATCAGCTTTAATCTCTTTGCCATCGGAGAAGCTCCTATTTTTTCCATCCCTCATTAAAGCTGAGCCACCTACAGATATTAAAATAGAAAATGGGCTGGGATGGTGCCTCTGGTGTCCTGATCCTAACCAATTCCTCTCAACACGATTTCTTCACCTTCTTCTTTTTACTCTTTCCTACGTTTTTTGCCTTCCACGGCGCAATAAAGGTGGCGAAATTGCTGATGCTAATCCACATATCCTAATGTTAGCTCGTTGTTGTGATGTATGGACAAATGGCATTTATTGGGAGAATGAAGATGAAGTCGAAGCTATCGTTGAAGTGACAGAGGACTATCGTTGTGTTACAGTAGTTACATCAATAAATGACATTGAAAAAAGCCGAGAAGTTTTCAATAACGTTATTAAGACCATATTAACATTGAAGAATCAGATGCACTCATTTGAATGTGAGGAGTACCTCATTGCTCCTAGTGATGTAGGAGAAGCTCATAGTCTTCTTGTAAGTAAACGCATCCTTTATAATATAAAGAATATCGCTCGATCAGTGCTTACAAAAAGTAATGTTACTGATGATAACAGAACCAAGAAGGTAGGCGTTGAACAGATTGTGGGAACACACGACCCTTTTTATTGCATTGCTCCTTCAGTGACAAGAGCACTTTTCAATACTAAGCTACCACTTCAAGATCACCATTTTCAACACATAGTGGAAAGGTGTCCTTCTTTCTCATTTTCAAGAAGTGACATAAAGGAACGCTGTAGTCAACTGAGTGTTTTTGCTGGACGTAATCCTTTGGTGAGTATATGTTACTTTGAACATAAAATAAGTCTATTGTCATGTATCATACTTATACCACATTCTGTGCAACATCTTAGTTATACTACTTTTTGTACTCATACTACATTCTGTAATAGGATCTTGCTTATCCTCCATTAAATGAACGCAATATAGAAAGTATATCTGAGCGACTTCTTTCTAAAGGTTTGTGTACAGTATTAGTGGCTTCTTGTTTTATTAAATATTATCTCCAATTAGTACCTCAAAGGTTAGATGACAAACCTATCCTAGGTGAGTATGAAAAACAATTTTTTGTATTAATTTTATATTGAGACAATTTTACTACATGTAACTTTCTAATGTTTATTTAGTGTAAATTTGATAAATGTCCTTACACATGAGGTGTATGCTATTATGAAATTGATGGGTTTTTTGACTTAGCAATAAACTTTAGTATTAGTTTAGTGCAAATGGCTAACTTATAATGTCTGAGAGTAGTGTGGAAAGTTAGCTAGTTTCCATTGATACATCCCATTTAACTTTCTACAACCTTGTTTTGCTTTTTAATAAAGCACACTAGTAGCAGCAAAGAAAGATCAATAATTGTGCATTTTACTTTGTAAGGTTAACAGCAACAGATGTTTCTTTTATAATTAATGTACCTGCAAATAAGTATATAGTATTATTTATACATTGTCACAGATTCTAAACCAGAGAAACGTGTTCTGGTAGAGTTACTATTTTCAGTTTCTTCTAAATGGTATGAAATTGGTGACCTACTTGGAGTTGATGCTAATACTCTTGATGGCTTGCTTACTGCAAATTTTTCAAATCAAGTAAAGTTGTCAAAAACACTTCAAAATTGGCTTGATAACAAACCTACCCCAACTACTTGGAGAAAAGTTATCAAGATTATTGAAGAACCTCTTCAAAATAAGTTATTGGCTAATGATATTCGACAACGTCTCTTACAAGGAGGTACACTTTTATTCTCTGACACTACTTTATTGCACAATTCTCATATCACATTATAGTCTAAGGTGTTGTCTGTTATTAAGTAATAATATACACACCATGGCAGATAGTCCTTGTATTTTCAGCTCCACAAATTATAGGATCATGTATGCTTCATTGTGCTATCTCTACAACTGCTAAAGACATAACTGTCTTAACAAATTTGTTTAAATCAATAGCTGTAATGATGTTTGGAATTAGTGTTTATACGAAGCTATGTATAAACTTATACTGGTAGGGTTAGTAATTACCTTAACTTATAGGCATATAGAACGATAATGCAGAACTCGTTGATGAAACTCTTATATTAGATATATGGTATATAAGTATAACACAGTGATTCTAGTATCCTGGATTTTTATTGCAATTGAATATAACATAAAGTACCAACTTACTACATATTGTCCTGTCCTTTTCCTACAAAATTAAATGGCCCTTTTTGTTTATACATATCAATTTTTTTTAGATGGGAGTTGTACATCTACTGGAACTCATGCAACTCAGTAATGCCACTAAATGCAGGAGGTATAACTAATTATATTCTTTTTAGCAATACTATGATCAATTAGATATAATGTACTTGTACGTAACTATAGAAACAATTAATATAAAAGTATACATACTTTGTCACTAAGGTTATTATTTGCTACTGTCATTTGACTTGACAATCAGGTTTTTGATTAACTATGGCTTTTAGTGTTTTCACACTGATGTTATTCCATATCAATTCATTAGACATAGAATAATTTTATGTTTATTTAACAAGATACATAGCTATTCTTATAGATATATCGTGTTTTGCAACAAATAATTGTAAACACTTTCAATTAATCTGTTAAAAGATTTTACACTGTTTTTTCTGTTTTATTACAGGTGTATTCTCTAAATTTTGTGTAATTGTTTTTTTTTCGTAAATTAAAGCTCTCATTTCCTATCCAATGACATTTTGTAGCTGATGATATTTAATTATATTGTGTATTAACAACGATTAAGTATAGATTTTTTCTTTGTTTTGTAATACCATATGTTGTCTAATTAAAAATTGAAATTCACCTGATTTAACAATTAGATAACAATGTAGTAACACTTTTATATGTCTTTTGGGCAAATAGAACATCATGAGAGGTTTACAATCTATGTAATATATATTAGCTTACTGATTCGAGATCTACCAGTCATTGAAGTTATAACTTTACTGTTCAGGATGATATTACAATGGGCAAGGCCCATCTACCTATATACAAGGTTGGATCTTGTCTATTCAAGGTACTACTATCTATGAAATAAATAACATTGACCATTATACACTTGTTGTGCACTGGTGGAAAAGCTAAGTACAAAACTTGAAAGCATTCAATGGCAAGATGATGGTAAGTACATCTATAAATTAAAATAACAACTAGGGAAACAGTAAATATATATAGCATATATATAGTCAACACAAACAAAGGTAGATTTGTACACGTGATATCAATGGAATGTTTTCATGTCATTTATCCAGGCTGTTACAAGTTTTAATAATTAGGCTTGGAACCAGTGTCGTTTAAGCAAAACCATAAGTTTACCAAATAAGTTTGTTATGTCACTAGACTTTCATAATTTTAGTGATACACAAGTCACATGTAGGTTTAGTTGTGACCATATACATATAGTTATGACCTCACCTTGTAAATATATCACATATTATATATACAAATATGTATTCATGTATGTATAATAGTGTATTAGAATAACTTAAATAACATAAATAAAACAAGCTATGTTAAGTGTCAAACTAAACAAACTACCTACAGTAGTGTTTATAATAACTCATATTATATAAACACATTAATAATTACATGTAAGTTTCCCTTATTTGGTATCATCTGTTAGAATTAAAGTGTTAACTTTGTGACTTAATATCTTCCTATCTACCTATGGAATGTCATCGTCCTGGAGGAAAAGGTGTCAAAGAGTTTGTTGCTAAGCTTTCTTATAGCTGAAGACTCTGATTCTCAGTTGGCTCCAAAATGATAAAGTCTGGGGTTCTCTATAGAAGAACTTAAAGAAACAATTTCTTGCCGACGTTTCGACCAGATGCTCTAGTCGTCTTCAGGGCTAAATGAGCTAGGTGTGAGCATAGCATTATTTATATAGTCTACACTAGGTGTGAATGTAACTCTATTTATATAGCCTACACTAGGTGTGAACATAACACTATTTATATAGCCTATACTATGCCACGAGGGTATAGGTATGAGATGGTGTTGGTCCCGCCTACATCTGCTTCAAGGCTGCCATCCAGCATCCCAGTAACTCCAGACCCTCATCCCGGTTGAGGCATTGGTCTGGAGGGGTCGCGAGGATGTGCAGAGCTTCCATGATCTTCAGTTCTTTGGTTCCTCTGGCCTGGCCAACAATGGTTGTGTCATCCCATTGGATGGAATGCAGGGTGTTCCAGGCGTGCTCTGCTACTACCGATGTCTCGGTGTTACCTTTATGGTGCGCATCTCTATGCTCTCTCAGCCTAGTCTCTAATCTTCGAGTGGTCTCACCGATATACACTTTGCCACAGTCACAGGGGATCCGGTAAACTACCTTGGAGTCCTTTTCTTTTGGCAGTCTATCCTTCACCCTGGACAGCATCGTGCAGAGTGTTCGCCCGGGTCTGAAGACCAGTCTTTCCCCAGCCGTCGGTAGGTGGCAGTCTCTATCAGTCTTCTCATCTTGGTGTCATAGTCCTACCTTGTCATCAATACGGTAGCATTTCTCTTGTCAGCCGGCAGAACCAGCTCGTCTATCTGTCTCAACTCCTTCAGTGCTTTTCTTCAGTGCTTTCCCGACCCTCACCCAGGAGAACACGATAAGTCGTAAACTTAAGGATTTAGAAAAATGTGAAGAACTGCCTAGTACATTGTACTCTAGACTTAGACCCTCTGGATGCCAACCCCTTAGGATTTATGGCCTACCCAAGGTTCATAAAACTGGAGTACCCCTGAGACCCATTGTCACATGCATTGGTTCCCCGTCCTACAAGCTGTCCAAGCATATTGCCTCCCTTATAACCCCATTGACAGGACAGACAGAATCACAGGTAAAGAACTCTAAGCATTTTGTTGAAATGATGAAGGAAGTCTGTTTAGCTGAGGATGAAACGCTAGTTAGCTTTGACATTGTCTCCCTTTTTACCAATGTTCCCATAGAAGAGGCAATGGACACCATCAGGGAAAGATTACAAAAGGATGTCAGCCTGGAGATGAGGACCCCCTATCACCGGAAGGATTGCTGAGCTGTTGGAGTTGTGCCTCAGGTCCACCTACTTCAGCTACAATGGTGAATTCTACGAGCAGATGGGGGGAGCCGCTATGGGTTCCCCGGTGTCTGCAGTAGTGGCAAACCTCTACATGGAGTTCTTTGAAGAATTGGCACTCAGGTCGGCTCAGACTATTGAAATGATATGTGGATGACACATGCTGCATAGCCAAAAGGAACACCATGGAGGGATTGTGCAACCACCTGAATAGTATCCGACCATTGATACAATTCACCTTGGAGTTGGAAAAGGATGGGTCCCTACCATTCCTCGACAGCCATCTCAGGAGTAAGAAGGATGGTACTCTGAACATTACAGTCTACCGGAAGACCACCCACATTGACCTATATCTGAACTTAGAGTCCCACCATCCAATTCATGTCAGGAAAGGATTGGTCCGATGCCTATATGACAGAGCCAGAAAGGTCACTACCACACCAGCTGACCTGCGAAAGGAAGAGGAACACCTAGAAGATGTCCTAAAGCTGAATGGTTACCCCACCCAATTCATTCATGTTTCTGCTACTCCTTCCCCCAGATCGCAGTTGGAACCTCAAGGACAGCAAGATGAGATACCACCCCTGGTAACACTGCCCTACATATCTGGGGTAAGTGAGGACATAAGACAGGTGTGCAGTCGCCACAACCTCAGAGTGAAATGTTACTAAAAATTTGCAAATCATTAGAAAAAGATAACGTCATCCAAAATATTTTCAGGGTTAATTTTTTACACTGAATGAGATCAAAATTTTAATGGATTTAGTGGAATATGGCTTGTATTAGCTCCAATAAAGTTACCTTTAATTTCAAGAGCCAAGTTGCGTGATGCATAATAAAATTCCTTGTCTGCATGAGTCATCCTAATATTACAATAGTGAAGATCAGTGTCACATATCAATAGTGCTATCATAAAACATATTCTAAATTAATACATATATATTATAAAACAATGCTACACATTACCTTTTCAGATCCTTAATAGCATTTAAATGGTCTTAGCTAATACATCTCACATTTCAGTATTCATATTATTGATGTTTACTTTAGTTTCCTGTTGCTTTATACATTGAGTTACCTCAGTTACAATGAGTAATTATTATTTGTTGTTTTCATAGAGTATCGAGTTAGACCCTCCACTTTGCTGATCCACAAGAAGGATCTAGCAAAGTTCACATCAGAACATCAACTAATTACAATAAGCAAAAAACCAAGAAGCCCCACAACACACCATTCAATACATGTTATCTACTTTAGAAGACTTTACAGTTCATATGTTCCAATATAAAGATCTCTAGACATACATTTTCCCTTTTATGCAAAATATCAAACATCTATCACTTTGTACTTGCAAAATATTAGTGAGCCAATAAATAACATCTATAACAAAGTGTTACTTCTTACTACTCATGCATGCTATCCAGAATATGTATTATGTAATCTGATTGGTCAAATTAAGTATACTTGATTGTGACCTCTCTTCTTTAAGAGCAGGAGGGTCTAGCTTAATCGACTAGACGTTATCATTAATAGCCAAGTTATTTGGCCTTGTTATTTATTAATGGCCTTTACATGCAAAATGATTGTTTTGACAAATAAAGATGTTGTGGAAAGCATCAAAGTAATGATGCATTACAATATAATCCACAACAGTTGGTAACCACATGCCCTTTTGTAATTATAGAAATCTCAGTGTCACATATGAATGATGTCAACTGTATGGCAGGCAGTCCCTGTAAACTCAGCATAGTAGATACGTTTTTAAGATTCTTCTAAAAGTAGCTCTGATTTCAGTCATTTTTAGTCACTGTACATTCACTTCCATTAGAAAGTGAAGTAGAACAAAGTCTCTTTTAATGCAGACTTAGATGTTGTCTGTTAATATTATGCATGAGTTGAGGCATTTTCAAAGTATCTAATCCTCATTACTTCAGCAATATTTTATTAATGTTTTAATTAATACAAACTACTTATTGTTTGTTTGATATAAAAATAATTAACTGGATAAAATACACATAAAAACTTTCACAAAATAAAGTAACCTTTTGAAATAGAAGTATAAATGAAATGCTTTAATCATCATGTTTAATTTGAAATAAGTTATAAGTGAGATGTCAATTGCTGCAATTTACTGGAATTACATTTTATTTTTTAACTTGGTAATACATCCCTTCATTCTGCTTGCAAGGGTTGCTATGGTGATGTAGTGAAATCCCTTTTGTCATCAGGAAAGGTCAACCCAATGACTAAGAACAAAAATAATCAAACAGCCATGGAGCTTGCTTATTGTGACGACATAAACCGTTTCAGTATTTTAAAAATGTTTGAGCGATTTGAGCAATGTCGAAAAGATTTTCCTGTAGAATCTTATAGAAAAGTCTTTTTCTGTGGTAACACCGGTGCAGGTAAAAGTTCACTTGCAGCAATCATTATGGAACGAGCTAACAAACCGCCTAACTACAAGTTCGATATGTCTGACCCTATTCCAGTAGAACTTCTAACTACTGGGATTAATGCACACACCGTCTCAAGTCATGAAGTGGGAAACATTGTCCTTTATGATCTTGCAGGTCATAAGGAGTATTACAGCAGTCATGCAGCAATTCTAGAAAATCTCATGTTAAGCACTCCTGCTGTTTTTGCCATACTTTCTAAGATGACTGAAAATCTTGACATCATAAAAAGGGATTTATACTACTGGTTTAATTTTATAAAGAGTGCCAATCTTCAATTATCAAGCTCAAGGCCATCTCAAATACTTGTCATTGGAAGTCGACTCGATGAGCTGACTAATGGTTATGAGAAAATTTCTAAAGTAGTTGCTGAAGTTGCTGAAAAAGCTGATCATTCACAAGAATATGGTGGGTTCCTACCTATGGAATGTCATCTTCCTGGAGGAAAAAATGTCAAAGACTTTGTTACTATGCTCTCTTATAGCTGCAAAGCTGTACTAGATCGATCTGATAAAATTAGTTTCTACTGCCATGTCCAATTTTATTTCTTGCGATTGCTCCGAAACGAAGAGAATATTATAGCTATTAGCCTGAAAGAGCTATGTGTTGGATTAAAAAAGCGTGATGACCCTTCACTTCCCGCAGAAAGGTCAGTCTTATTGGAATTCCTAATCACTTTAAATGACAAAGGTCTCATCTTATTTCTTAAAAATGAGGATGATTCTCAAAGTTGGGTAGTTATTGACAGAGCTGCTCTTCTTAATGAAGTCAATGGTGTCCTTTTTGCTCCAAAGGAAATCAAACGTGCCTATCAAAATATTGCTAGTAATACTGGTATTGTGTCTACATCTGTTCTGAAAAAATTATTTCCAAAACACGATATTCATATGATAATTGGGTTTCTTAAGAGTCTTCAGTTCTCTCATGTTTTAGAATCAAATACACTACAAATGTTTAAAACCAATATTTCAGCTCCAATTCCGCTGCCATCAGATGAGCTCTTATTTTTTCCATCATTCATTCATGCTGAACCCCCTACAGATATTGAAATAGAAAATGGGTTGGGATGGTGCCTCTGGTGTCCTAATCCTAACCAATTCCTCTCAACACGATTTCTTCACCTTCTTCTTTTTAGCCTTTCCTATATTTTTTGTTTTCCATGCCGCAGTACAGCTGGTAAAATTTGTGCTAATGATTCACATATAATGTTAACTCGTCGTTGTGATGTATGGATGACTGGCATTTATTGGGAGAATGATGATGTTGATGTTATTGTTGAACTAACTGAACACTATCGTTGTGTTACAGTAATTACATCAATGAAAGACAACAAGAAAAGCCACAAACTTTTCAACAATGTTGTTCAAGTCATATTAACATTGAAGAGTCAGATGCACTCATTTGAGTGTGAGGAGTACCTCATTGCTCCTAGTGATGTAACAAAAGCTCATAGCCTTCTTGTTAGTGAACACACACTTTATAATATAAAAGACATCACTCGATCAGTGCTTAGAAAGCGTGTTGTTAGTGACAACAACAATAATAAGAGGGTGGGCATTGAACAGATTGTGGGAGCTCATGATCCTTTTCTTTGCATTGCTCCTTCAATCACAAAAGCACTTTTCAGTGCTAAGCTGCCACTTCCAGATCACCAATTTCAACACATAGTGAATAAGTGCTCATATTTCTCATCTTTATCAAGCCCAATGTCAATAAAGGAACGTTTTTGTCAGTTCAGTGTGTTTGCTGGGCATAATCCTTTGGTAAGTATAAGTTAATTTGAGCTTATAAAAAATATTGATTTGCCATGTATCACATTTACACAACATTCTTTATTGTCTCACACTTATATCACATTCTGTACCATATCATACTTTCACTACATTCTGTACTATATCATACTTGACCACATTCTGTATCATTTCATACTTACACTACATTCTGTACCTTATCATACTTATATCACATTCTGTACTGTTCTATAGGATCTTGCTGATCCTCCATTGAATGAAGATGATATAGAAATTATATCTGACGAATGCCTTAATGGTTAGTGTACAATATTAGTGTCTCCTTGTTTTATTAAATAACATATCCAATTAGTCCCTGAAAAGTTAGATCACACACCTACTCTAGATGAGTGTGAAACCAGTTTTACTAAGCAATTTTATATCAAGGCAATTTACTACAAATAACTTCCTAGTGTTTATTTAATGTAAGCTTGATAAAGGTCCTTATCCGCAACATGTATGCTATTATGAAATTGATGGACTTTTTTAAAAATTAGTGCTACTTTAGTGCAGACAGCTAACTTATAATGTCTGAGAGTGTTGTAGAAAGTTAGCTAATTTGGAAATCCGTTTGGACATCCCATTTCACTTTCTACAATGTATCTGTTTGCTTTTTAATAAAGCACACTAATAGCAGTGTCTTGCCTCAAAGAAAGATTATTAATTGTTTATTTTGCTTTGTAACAACTATTTTTAATTCTTATGTACATGTGTCTGAAATGTTAGATGACACACTAACCTTAGCTTAATTATTAACCTGTTTCACACAGCAATTTTATAGTGAGATAATTAATTATAATCGATGCAACTCTCTCCCAAATTTTAAATAAATGTAAACTAAAAGTTCAGTAGACAATGTGTATGTTACAATATATTTGTTTTCAAACAATTTTATATTAACTTTACAGTTGTCATAATCTTTGATGGTACTATAGAAAGTTCCTGAACTTGCAAATCCATTTCAAATTATTCCATGGCCTAAATTTTTTCTTGGCAATTTTTTTTCTAAAGCACACTAAAGCTGTTGTGAAATGTTAAATATGTTTATAGGAAATATTTAGCATCGCATTTGTTTTGTCCTCTATTGATTGGAAACAAGTGTACTTACAGTACATTACAAGTCAAATTAGCTATTTTTGGCTTGATTACACATAAATTCTTTTTCCTAAAAATTGACATGATGTAGTAATTATTTTAATTGTTATCAATCCAATTAAAAACAAGAGCACAATGAAAGTTGTGGCAATAAAATAGCATTATTTCTACATAGTGGCATAGCACAAGGATTTGAAACTATTATTAAGAGTACAAAATTTGTTTATAAGACATCTGAAGCAGCATCAAAGTAAATTAGACAAAAAGATAAATTAGAAGCTTTGTATGTGTACAATACTAATGCTAAAGTTCATCTTATTTTGGCAATGACAGTTAGAAACTAAATGAGATCAAAGCTGGACTCATCAATCTAGTCTTTTGTGTATCTATGTTTTGCTAGTTATGTATATTCCTATCATTGCTACTTTGTTTGTGTTTGGATTATTAGTATATAAACTTTTCCTACATCATATTATTTTCAAAGAAAATGTTAATATATTTTCAGATGTATTTCTGTATTTACAGCTATGTATGTTTACCGAAGATATATATGTTTGTCCTTATACATTGTTTTCTACCACAGATATTAGCCTGATTATTTTCAAAGTTCCTGTAAAGGAAGATGTTGTCTGCAGAAATGGTTAATAAATGTACCAGTACTCCTGCTTGTTTGATATGTTATTATTTAGTTTTGGAAGATGTGTCTAAATGAAATATTGAATTATTGATGTTACAATGACTTCGAGCTACCGTCTTCAAACCTTTATTTTTTTATGCAAGTACTCCAGATATTTTAAATACTGCCCCTGATGAACACGATCTACTCGATTTATTAGCTGATATCGATCACCAGTGGTATGTTATTGGCACAGCTTTAAGAGTTTCCTTTAATGATTTGAGTGGTTTACAAAACAGTCCAGAAGCAATTAAATTTAAACTCATTCTAGTGATCCACACCTGGTTGACTTCACAGCCATCACCTGTTACATGGAAGACAGTGATTTCTGCTATTGAGGAAAGGATCATTGATAACTTAGCAAGAGCTAATGAAATACGTGACCATCTAGGTCTCCCCAGACATCAATAATTAACTAACTAAACTGTCTTATATATATATTGTTAGTGCTTTATAGTTTGAAATTCTTTTTACATAATACAAATATTATTATGTAACTTCCCTTCTTGCTCCATTTACTTTTTTGTAATATTATTAAAAGTGGGAGGGTACCAGGGAGGAGTGTGTACTTCAATTACAAAATGACCACTAGATAAATTTAGTTGCAATTGTCTTGTATGTAATAACTTAAAAAGTCAATAATCTAATAAAGTAGTTTATTATCTCAATGATTCTTGTTCCATTGACTAGACTATTTACTTGATCTTTGTGTCCGTGAACATGTTAATGTATTTTTTGCCAATATCTTACCACCAATGTAAGCACAATCAGTCTAAGAAAACAAAGAAAGGAACAAATAAATATCAAACACATGATTATACACAATTGTTATTGGTTTTATCACTCAGTGGCTTTAGGAAGTTCACAATATAATTACATGTACCTAATAATGAATTTCACTATACCAGGTGGTTCTTGGTGTAACTTGTCTATGATGACGTCATAATGAAATGGCACATAGTAATGTCATCATAATAATGACATCACCTAAACCAGACCTAACATTATTAACTCTCTGACACATAGTGATGTCATCATAGGACATGTTGTTACATCATCAGTCAAGTTACACCAAGACCCACCCTTTTCTATTTTCATTATTTACTTTGTTTCTGTTGTTTTCTGATGATAGGGTTATTAATAAAAAAAGAGAGAGATGGTCAATTTTGTATTGGTTTCTGTAAAAAAATCCATTGTTAAAAAAATTGGATAAACATGTGCATATATGGTCTAAATGTGGTTACAATAGGAGCTGTATTAATAATTAACAACTACCTGAAAGTATTTTACTTCCTCTTCCACTTTCCCTAATATCTTTTATTAGCAGATGAAAATAAAATGCTAGCATACTTTCCTTCTAATCAATATATTTGAATAACAGCTTGTAATATAAATGATAATGCTGTTTATACTAGTCACAAACCACAATGAATGTTATTCTTTTGTTGTAAATCAAAATCTAATGACCATTTATTTACTAGTAAAAGTTTAGTGTTTTGTAATAAATTGTCTTATACACATAGCTCTGTATGTCTGGTGATGTTATTAATATATGGTTTATTCAAATTTAGGATGGATTCTAATTACTATAAATTTTTATAATCCACATAAGCTAGATAAAGCTGCTGGCTTGAGAGAAAGCCCACATACTGCATGTAATTACTCATTAATAGTACCAAATAAATATTCTTTAATGAGACAATTGTCTCATGAAAATGTTGACTAATAATTATTATAACTATCATGATAGTCACTTTAGACTATTAATACTTTTAAAATTTTCTTCCTAGCTGTTGGCAATGTTGTACTCAGATATATCACTGAACTAGTCTACATGAATAAAAAAACAAGTCACATAAAATTAATATATTATAACTTTTAATGCGTTTGACATACATTTTAATACTGATTGTCTCCAATTATCTATGCTCAGATGAAAGAGGTTACCCATGGCCATTACTGATTTTGTAACAATCACCAACAAGAACACCAGACAGAACGTAGGCTCATACCCAGACCTTCAAACAATAGGGAAACAGCATTGGTCTGGGTATGAGATTAGACTATACATATTCAACAAGGACCTATCTTAATGTTGGATATGATACATGTAATATATCCAGCCTTATATTAAGAGATACAAGTGTACAGCATATGCACTTAATTACTGAACGTTACATAGTTATTTCATTGTTTATGTTAGTTGTATACTTATTATGTGGTTGACCTTATGCTAGGTAAGTCCTTTCCAGACAACCAAGGTTCCTTATGTTTGGAACAGCATCAGTTTTGTAGACACAGTTTTTGTAGTGGTAAATATTGTTTTATCTTGTCTGTATGTTTTTCATACTTTATAATATAAAGGATAATGCTTGATCAGTGCTTGCAAAATGTAACGTTATTGATGACAACAACACCAAGAAGCTGGCCATTGTACAGATTGTGGGAGTTCATGACCCTTTTTATTGCATTTCTCCTTCAGTGACAAGAGCACTTCAATGCTAAGCTACCACTTCAAGATCACTATTTTCAATGCAGTGGAAAGATGTCCTTCTATGGAATACAAACTATAACAAAAATATACATCAAATTCATTTCTGGTAAAATCATAAATTTAGGCAGTGCAATAATCAAGAATTTGATGTCTATTTTTGTTGTAGTTTGTATTCCATAGTAATTAACTTAGTGTTTTTGCTGGAGGTAATCCATTGATAAGTATACATTAGCTTTAGCATACAGTAAGTTGATTGTCATGTATTATACCACATTCTAGTTGTGCAGCACCATACTTCTGCCACATTCAGTGCAGCATAATATTTATACTATAATATGTACTTATACTACATTCTGTTATAGGATCTTTGTAAAGGCCTTACACAAAAAGTATATGCTGTTATGAAATTGATGGATTTTTATGACTTACCAATAAACTTTAGTGCTAGTTTAGTGCAGATGGTTAACTTGTAGTGTATGAAAGTGGTATAGAAGCTAACTAATTTGTAAATCTATTGAGACATCCCATTTCATCACTTTCTACAGCCTGTTTTGCTTTTAATATAGCACACTAGTCTAGTACTGGTGTCTTGTCTCAAAAAAGATTACTAATTACACATTTTGCTTTATAACGTTAACAGCAGCAGATTTTCTCTTTTATAATTAATATACTTGCTCTTGATGGCTTGCTTACTACAAGTTTATCAAATGAAGTAAAGTTGTCAATAATACTTCAGAGTTAGCTCATAACCAAACTATCCCAGATACTTGGAAAACATCATTACGATTATAGGAGGACCTCTTTGAACCAAGTCACTAGCTACTGATATTTGACAGCATCTCTTACAACCAGGTATATTTTTATTCTCTGACACTACTTTACTGCACAATCCCCATATCACATTATAATCTAAGGTGTTAAATGTTATTATATAATAATAGACACATCATAAAGCCAGTTTATATTCCTGTCTATGTGGCAGATTGACCTTGTATTGTCAGAACAATAAAGTATAGATAGAATCATGTATGCTTCACTGTGCTATCTCTACAACTGTTAAAGACAAAACTGACTTAATAAATTTATTAGAATTAATAGTTGTAATGATGTTTGGAATTAGTATTTATGCAAAGCCATAGACTTGTACAGTTAGTGAATGACTTAACTTATATTGTTTATACACGTCAAGATTTTCTAGATGGGGGCTAAATATCTACTGGATCTCATGCAACTCAGTAAGGACTGCCAAATGTAGGAGGTATAATTAATTATTCTGTTTTTAGATATGATGTACTAGTATGTAATTATAGAAATGATTGATATAAAAGTCACTGAGGTGACTTTGTCACTAAGGTTATTATTATTTGTTATAGTCATCTGACTTGACTAGTAGGTTTTTCATTAAGTATGGTATTAATGTGTCACACTGATGTTACACCATATCATTGTATATAGACAAATAATATTATGCTTGTCAAAAAGATACACAGTTATTTCTATATATATTTATCATGTGTTATAACAAATAATTGTAAACATTTTCAATTGATGTGTTAACAGATTTTACAATGTTTTTTTCTGTTTTATTGTAGGTATATCCTCTAAATTTTGTGTAATTGTTTTTATTCATAAATTAAAGTGCTCGTTTGTAATCCATTGACATTTGTCACTGATGATATTTAATTATATTATGTAGTAACAACAATTAAATATAGATTTCCTTAAATGCATTGTGTTTACATCAAAATTGAAATTCACCTGACTTGATAATTAGATAACAATTGTAGTAACATTCTTTGTATGTTTTTAAGCAAATAGAGCAGACATGAGAGGTTTACAATTTAATAATTTGATATCTACCAGTCAATGAACTCACAACTTTTATTGTTCAGGATAATATTACAATAAGTGACCCAACCCCCACCAATAGACAAGATTAATTAGGCCTTGTCCATCCAAGTGACTACTATCTATGAAATAAGTAACACTGACCATTATACATTTGTTGTGCATTGGTGAAAAAACTAAGTGTAAAATCTGAAAGCATTCAAAGGCATGGTGATAGCATGCATGGTTAATAAAACAAATTAAAGTAACAGCTATGATAGACAGTAGAGATTTATAGCTAACATAAACAGAGGTAGTCTTGTATATCTGATATCATTGGAATGTTTTTGACTTTTTATCCAGGCAGTTATAAGCTTGACAATTAGGTTTAGAACCAGTATCTCTTAAGCAAAACTATAAATTTACCAAATAAGCTAGCTATGTCATTAGACTCTCATCTTTTATTGATGTGCAAGTCATTTGTAGGTTTAGTTGTGACCATACATATAGTTATGACCTCACCTTGTAAATATATTACATATTATGTATACAATATATGTATTTATGAATGCATAATAGTGTATTAGAATATTGATCCACAGTATATGAGTGAGGAACATGGTACTTGTTCTATTACTTTATGGAGCCTTTCACTTGGACAAGACACAGTGTTTAAATATAGATTAAACATACATTACAGACATTATAAATATGAAACTATACTTTCAGTAACATCATTAATGTCATACCTATAATCTATATAATAATAATAATAATAATAATAATAATAATAATAATAATAATAATAATAATTGCAATAATAATTGTCACTTAATTATATTATATATAATTAAGTGACAATGTATAAACTTGTTAATTAGTGTTTATTTCAGTAATATATTCCATGATTGTATTAATTACTTGTTACTAGGTCTGTTCTTTCAGTATCAATGTTCCTCACTCCTTACACTTGTATTTAAGTTGGTTTTGCTGCTATTTGTTCATGGAAACTTTTAGTTAATATATTTCCCATTGTTTTGTACATCAACATGTATGTATGTATATTCATTTATTTCTACCAGTGCTTCCTCATTAAATAATCAACAAATAAAATAACATGCATTCACAATAAACATTGATCTTAACAATGACATAATGTATTTTGTCAAATCTTTGCAATTTTCATATAATCATATGCATCAAATCAAAATATTTAATAATAACACCATGTATCTCACACAACTAAAATTAGAACTAGCTTTGTGCAATTTATCCTGTAATATTATAGTAGCTAATTAAATGATACAAAATATTGACATTTTATTAAAAGGGACATAAGAGAACATATAAATGACAAGATGCATAAAAGTATATGTCAGTTTATATGTTCATTTCATATTAAGGTGAATATAGTTCACTTTGATCATAAAAATATAGTCACAAAAAGTGCATTTTGGTTTTCATTGGGTCAGCTACTTCAATAGCTGCTTCCATTTCTTCTGAAGAAAGTTGACAAGTAACAGAAGACTCACTTGCAGTGCTTTCTGACTCACTAGAACAATAACAATAACAACTAAACATTATGTACAGACTATATACCTTTGTAAAATTTGATCAAGGCGTTGACGAGCTTTCAAAGCACTATGGTGTGCATAGTAAGTTGGAGCAGGAATAGAAACACTGTTTAGGCTTCTAGAATAAACATGGCAAAGTTGATATGACAAGATCTCAATATCATCCATAGATATGTTATTATCATCCCAAAGTTTCTTATATTTACAAGGACGACTTGTACCCTAAAAACATATGAGAATAGATAATTTTTTTAAATGGAGGACTTAATAGCTATAGCATGTACTAAACTAGTAGTTTTAATAATGTGATATAAAGAACATCATGTTTATTTTGTTTCATTGCTTCATGGAATGTGCATAAGCTTGGGGCCATGTGAGTTTTTATAGTAGTGAATTCCTGTAGGTGAGTACTATATGAAGTGCCAATATGTCTTTCAATTTCCTAACAGTTAACTTTGAAAGTGTATATCACACATTTAAAAATGTAATCTTGATTATATGTTTACTGAATGTATGCATTAATTATTTAGTTGATATCTTTAACAATAATGGAGTATCTAATCAATATAACAGTGTATATAATCAGGAGTATATCATTATACTATGTTGATTAGAATAATGATCTTAATATGTACACTGTATGGAATTATCACATTAATTAAATATCATTGGTAGCAATAATATTATACCTGAATACCAGTACGAGAGACCAGTAAGAAGTCACAGTTCACAGGATTAGTAATATCTGTATCAACTACAGTCCCAGCAGGTACATTGCCACTTTTACCAATCTGTGTTTATAATATTGTTCATCATATTAAATACATCTTGTGAATAATTTAATATTAAAATTAATGCTGACAAGGTATATAGAATTAATCAGGTGTAGAGTAGTATTTAATATTAAATTATAATTCTTACCTGATCTCTTTTATTTTGGGCAAATAAGCGAATATGGTGTCTCTTTTGAACAGTTAGAAATGTTATTGGAGGATGGTAACCAGCTTCCATCCTTTGGCAGGCTTCTTGAATGGCACCTATTTCATTTAATCTGACCTAGTAGTAAGCATAATAAATTATAAAGCAC
Organism: Xestospongia muta; assembly: GCA_963693285.1. Taxonomy (NCBI): domain Eukaryota; kingdom Metazoa; phylum Porifera; class Demospongiae; order Haplosclerida; family Petrosiidae; genus Xestospongia; species Xestospongia muta. The sequence goes on along the minus strand of OY848917.1, from coordinate 17,709,752 downwards.
AATACAGTAAACAATAATAAACTAGAGGAAGTCAATAATAATACAGAACTGCTACATACAATATACATATGTTTTTTGTGGATCTAAAATTTGATCTTTCTGGTTCACAAAACAGACATGTAGAATATACTACATACAACACCTTTGTTTGTCATATCATAGCATTGTAATAAACACTGCTGTTAATGAACCATTAATTTTGTATATTTACACTATTTGAGGTATTTCAAAACTTACTGCATCAAACTGTCCTTCACTAACTCCATCTCGGAAAAATAGAATGGCTTGAGGTTTGAATCCAGTAGTTATATAAAAGAGATTCAAGAAATACATCACTTTAGGTCCCATTTGTTTAACTTCCATTACTTCCTACAACATCAATATAAAATCACTAATAATATAATTATGTAATACCTGTCTGTGTCTTAGTACTATATTAGAAGAACAGTAACGACATCCTTCAAGATCAATGCTTCCAACAACCTAATATTGTAATGTCATTATCATTGTAATATTATAAGTACTTACAGCTGCAATGGAGCGTGATGTTTTGTCTGCTGGTGAGGGATGTGTCACATCAGCTCCCATTATTAGAACTGGCTTTTTAAATAGCTGTGGTCTATCAATGACAATACATGTCACAAGTTTGTATGACTGACAATTGGTAATTACATAATGATTTATATAGTGTGTGAATCATAAAGTATACATAAAGTCAATTATTAACAAAATACTGAGTTGGAATACATTAAGGGTACATGACCATAATGTTATATGATATAGCAATTGTTATGAGGTTATGTAATAAAGTGATGATCAACTTAATACAAACTAGTTACCTGCATGGTATAATAAGGTTTACTCCACCAAGTTTAGCATTAACTTTGAGACAAATGTTAACTAATGTAGCTCGTCCTGACTTGTCTAAAGTGGACTTCAGTACACATTGAGTTGGAATACCACACATTTTATCACCAAATTGCTTTATAACACCTAACAAAAAAGAGAACACCAAACAGTATATTATAGTGCAGTATATTACATACATAAATTCAAGTCAATGTATGTACAATCTTAAGTTTGTTTATTGTTTGATATGTGGGCCTATTAAAGGCAGTCCTCAATATTTTGCACTTTATGATTGTATCGTTGTTTTGATTTCATCTTTTTAATAGCAAATGTAATTATTCCTTTCTTCTATAGTTTGGGCATAATACAGATAACATTCAATATGAATATAGAATGTGCTTTGTCACTGAAAGTAGTAGGTTTTGTTTCAAGCTAAATTACTTACTAAAAACAGCACCAGTTTTAAGTTTTAGTTCTAAAAGCAATAATACAAAAAAGTTGGAGCGCAAACAAAACAAGAAATCAGTTGAAGTCTTGTTTCAATTTGTGTATCATGTAAATTAAAGCATATGAGGTTTCTAATGGATGATAAAACAGTTGAGTTCACCTTAGTTATAGAGCTGAGCAATACACCAGTATGATAATTATACTGAGGTTCAAATGTTCAATACTGTATAATTCTTAAAATGAAAAGTTTAACATAAAATGGCCTCTATTGAAATCAAAGAAATGGTTTATTAGAATACTGTTTGAGAGTTAATACTACTTCAATTGTCCTTCTTGTGCATTAATTTCATTTGAATAACACTTCAACTATTACTAAACATTCATATCATTTATTATAATTACCATATTCTGGACAGCCTTTATAGTCAACAATAGCAAACACAAAGTCTGAAGCATTCAATTTATTCCTGTAAGTAGTTTTAACATCTTCCATAGTGCCTCTACATGAGGTAACAATAGGACTGTTTGTAATAGACATTCCTAGCTCCTCAGCAACCCTTTTAAAACCAGTAGCAAAGTTCCTATAACAATAAAACACTTATAATGATAATGTACTTACATTAAATTTATATCAGAGTCATATCATTTAAACTTTGACTTCTATTTATAAACAACTATGACTACCATAGTTATTAACGAAATGTTTGGCAGTAGAGAAAAAAACAATTTCTAAACTTTGCATATTATTATATCATAGAAACTTACCTAGCTTTTTCAATAATCATTTGGGAAGGATTTATAACAATGACACCCCACCTATTAATTGTAGCACCAAGATAAAACTTTTGATAATCCATCTTCCAGGTACCTTTGTGAGGCTCTAGTTTTCCCTAAAATGAAAACTCTTAAGTAAAGTAAAATAGTGACTGCCAAATTATTTGACAATTTTTCCACTCCCAGATATGATTTCACCCATTTAATTATAAATACAAAGTATTATATCTTACATCTTTAAATTGTAATATTTGAGGAGGTAACACACGTCCTTCAAATTCCATCATTTGTGTTAAGACATTAATACCAAACTCTTTCAGGAAAGGATCTTTGTTATATTCTGCTTGTTCAACCTATAATGTACAATGTAACTGTTAGTTGTAATAAAAGATATAATAATAGGACCACTTAGTTGTGTTGATTTATTATGACCTAAATATTTAAACTACCTCTTTAAGAATTCTCTGCTCAGTCTCAGGTGCTGAAAGTGCAGTGTTTTTAACCATTTTAGACTGTTCAAACTCCTTCAATCGTTTCATGACATGTTGACCAGCTACAATATCACAGAGCTATATCAGAGTGTAGATAAATTGAAAGATAAAGAGAGGTGAGATCATCATTGACTATACATAGCTACAGTTAAATGTATGATTACCTCAATAGGTATGTAATAGTGCTTCTCCTTCTCTCCAAATCGTAAACATGGCAACCCAGGGTAGTGTAAAACGATTTTATATTTGTCTTTAAAGTATTTTTCAACTGTGACAAGATCTTTGCTATCACCAATGGGAAAGCTACAAGAGAAGAGATTGTCATATGATTTAATTAAGTTAATGCTAATATTTAAATATTAAAGTAAAAGGTACATACATGTAAATTGATGTAATTGTCTAGAGTTTGCAGGTGCTATGTAGTCTGGCACAGCCAGACCCTCACACTAAACAGAAGAGGGACTACTGTAAATGGAATGTTGTAGATATCATAATACATGCATTTTACCACAAAAATTATTATTAACCTCTTCCCATATGCTCTAGTCAACACAGCAATACATGTTAATAAAAGATACTTAAGCTATGATTTTATTCTAGCAATAGAGTAAGGCACTCTACCTCTGCTTATAGTTATATATTCTTCACTATTTTGAATAGATGACATCATATATCAAGGAATCTTATAATTAATCTGATTGGGTAAACAGGATTTAGTGTGAGGGTTGGGGTATACCAGACTAGGCTCTGTGGTGTTGTTAATATAAGAGACTTTTTAGGTTATGGAAAAAGAAAAATCAATTACTCAAAACCAGTTATGATGTTCTAGTGCACACAGCAATAAATTTGTTAGTTTTAATGGAAATCTACACAAACTTCAAAATGTAGAGATAAACAGTAACATATCCAAGTTTAAATCATCTGTCTTTAAAAATAGAGTCTCACAAGCTTTTTCAAACTTGTGTTCATCATTGTTGTTATATACAATTATGTCCAAGGGAATATCTTTTAATGAAAACATTCCATGTGCTTTGTTACTATAATTTTTAATATTAAAATAATTAAATCTAAATGAATTGTAGCAATCAACTATGTTCTAGCTTACGATTGCTCTGAAGCAGGTTTAAGTGAAAGACCACGAACCACTTTCTTATATCCTGTATGTGTTGTCTTCACTTTGACACCTATATTAAAATATGACAGAAAGCTATACAATTTACATTATCACACACTTTAAATGAAACTATCAAGACTAATTAATTAATTTCTGTACTATAATTTAGAGGTATAATTGGCCAATCAGATCATCTCTATCATTTGTGGTCAATAATGTAGCCTAGAACCCTATATGGTTTGTTTTGTCTACTTGATAAGCACAGTAAACCAGTCCAGTGATGTACAGTCCTCTACAGTAGCTGACTAGTATTGTTTATTGTCTATTGAATGATTTCTTTGTTTGCTGATTATTAGTAACTACTATACTAACTGTACTGTTGGTTAAAATTTAATTATCCAGCAGGTTGGTAGGTATCAGGTAGTCTCTTGAGTTAGAGTATATCACAGGTGAATTACCAAATAAATTTATTGTTGATGTTTATTGATAAAATAGTGACAAACAACATTATAGATTAATTATTAAGGGGGCTGTGAAAAATTGGAATGTTTCGTTTATCATTAGTTAGAACTTAGGCATCAGTGACCTCTATTGAATGTGTTATTTGTACAATAACTTGGTGAGATTTATAACAAATGATCTTACACTAATTGTGTTATTTATACCTTTAATCTCAGAAAGGAATTTTAATCTCTGGCTGTCATCTAATCTATGAAGATTTTTTGGTCTTAATACTTCTTCCATAAATTCCAAAACAGATTGTTCTTTGTAAAAGGCCTTTGCAGAAACTAGTTAAGAGAGCAAATAACATTATAAATCAGATTACCTAATATATTACAACAGACAACTAAAGGTTGTTGGATAGGTAAAATTTTTAAAAATATTAGAAATCAGTTATATCTCCATAATTAATACTAAATTTAAACTGCTCAGTTAAAATAATTATGACACATTATTTTTAAGTAATAAATTTATAACTTACTGTTGACATTTAATGCCATCTTCCATTTAACAGGTCGTACACTTTGAAAGTAACCAAACCAAACTATTTTACCTCCACTTAAAGATGTGGCTAAACTTCTTGCTGTGAAATAAGATCGTCCAACACTTGTATGTCTGTCCAATAAAATAAATGATATAACCTCATTAAGTCACTTACATAATCAATGATCATATCACACTTAAAATAAATGAGTTTGTGACTAAAATCCTCCTGTGATTGTTTTGAAGGTATTCATTTTGTGAAAGCACAGAACAATTTGTTTCAATTGAAGATTAAGTGCACATGTAGAATGTAGACAGCTTGCCTTATTAATCACATTCATTAAATTAGCAGTTGGGGAAGAGATGTAGTACAATATTGTCTGACTTATGACATGTAGTCTAAAACAATCACAAGACTGCTAGCATGCAAAATGCACCAGAAAATATAACATGTTAAAATAATAAGATCTTATGTTACTTAGCATTAATTCTTAATGAACCTCAATGTTATACAAGGCAACTAAGTTTGTCTATTACATATTACAATATATTACCTCATATATGGTAATTGTTTCATAATGATGTCTAAAACCTGAATGGCTTCTTGGAAGTCTTTAATATTAGCATCAGCAGAAAGTCTTCCTGACAGAACTTGTTGTAAAATGTCCAGGCTGATTTCACCAGGTTCAGTTTTCTTAATAGTGATCTACAAACACAATACATTGACTTGAATTAATTATGTATGGTCTAATGTTTCAATGAAGCTGTTTCTGTTAAACAATCTAATACTTCCATATAGTGCCCAATAATAAATATAATATTTTATATCTGTCAGTGACAAGTTGACTTTATATTTGTAATACCTTTTGTTTTCTCTCTGAAACTGTGATCTATTTGTTCCTTTGTAATTACTGGACTATTCTCTAGTTTCTAAAGTAAATATAACAATATGAATGGTGCAACATAAGATTAATAAAGTACCTACAAAAGGACTAACATAGACTAATATAAGGCTCACCTCTAGTCTTCTTGGAAAGGGTTTTCTCTCAATACTACTAATACCATTATTAAGAGGAACATCAAAGGCCACTGGTTTAGGATATTTGTTTATGTTCTCATGTTCACTATTTGACTTGAGGAGCATGTTCAGATACTTTTCTAGTCTAGTATTGGAAGGATGTATACTATAAGACTGTACATGTCTAGAATCTTCCATTTGTCGTATTGTTAAATATAGAATCTATATGGAGGGATATTAATATTACATCTAATATAAGACTATATAGTAATATACAAGAACATATATAACCATGGCCACTCACTATAAACTTTGCCACATAGTATTTCTAACATCTTCATAACCAACAGTAACTGTTAGTAAGGTAAATTCTAAGGTGTATGGAAGCCAGTATTTAGGTGATACTTATGAGATTTTTATGTAGTTAGAAGAAGAAATAAGTAGGTAGAAAATGATCAGTATATGTATAGTTCAATCACATAATACTTAGATAAACATAGATTACCTGTCAACACTATATCTTTATTGACTATCATATTACAACATTATTTTGTCAATGTCAGTATATTAGTTAAAGGTATATTACATGGACTGACTTCTTTTCTAATTAATTATCAACTCCATCATCATTAGTTGACATTTTACTGGTGACATCACTTTGTTCTTCTAATTCCAACTCATCATTTAATGGGTAATGATCATCAGAATGAGGTATTATTGTAATAACAGACTCATGAACTTGAGATAATTTGGAAGTACCACACCCCATCTGAAGACATGCTAGCAAAAAGAATATTTTCTAAGAAATGAAGTAAATGTAGAGATGGCTTATATCAGTCCAATACAAAGAATGCAATAGAAATAGCAATAGTGTAATCACAGGTACAGAATGTAACAATCGGTATCTCTATCTTCTTCATCAAATCATGTTGAAACAAACTTAAAGACATAGATCTCAACCTGTTGTAACTTATAATAAAATAATACTGCTAATTGTTTTTTGTAACATCATCATACTCTCATTTTGCTACTAATTAATACAGTCACAGTTAACTATTTTAATAACAGTGTTAAGGTTTCAGTGTATACAGTTTGTCATCTGACAGGAAGCCTTACATTGCAGAAACCATTTATTACCACATTACCAGGACTTATTGCCAGATTGTTATGTAATTAAGAGTCAGGACACCTTAACAATTAAGTTTGTCTTATAAGATTGTATCTAAATATACTTGTAACAATCTAAACAGAATGATACTGTAAAGAAATCTAAGCTGTCAGTTACACACACACCTAGTTATGAAGAAAGTACAACTACTGATCTATAGTACATGAAATATCAAATTGATATCATTAGAAAAATACATTTCTTATAATATTGATAACATTTAGATTTTGACTGGACCTGTTTGTTGGAACGTGTCATGATTGAAATTCTTATACATTAATAGATAATTAAAACATTTCTTAAAACATGAATATGATACAATATTTGTAAGGACATTACTTATATCAGTACATGTTTAATATAATAACAATAATATATAACAATAGTAGATTGTTAATGAATTGATAGAATTATAGCTGTGATAAAATATGAAACAATTCAATTATAGCTCTGAACATCATACAATGTACATCGTGTCTTTCAAGTATTCATTGACTTCTATTGCTCTTTGTAAATCAGGAATTACTCTAACAAGATCTTCAATTGAGTAGCTGACAGAACTAGCACTATCACTACTGCCACTGAATAAAGAGAATGACTAATAATAAATCTACTGAAAGTACAATTATATTTTAAAATTAACAATAAATTATCAGGGATACTCCAAAAAGAATGCTATTGGTACTAGTCATTATGATTAGCGAAATGCGAGTATACTAGAATGGATTTGAAGTTAGTGAACATCAAAATAAAACAAAGTTACATTTGCCATCATTGCATTGCTCAGTGACTATAATTGTAAAGTGTTAAATTAATGTCCATACTCTGCTAATATTAATGGTTTGATTAGAATGATCAATATTTTTTAAATACTAGAATTGTAAAATCAAACTACTGCAATCATAGCAATATAACATAAACAACAAGACATTTATGTTAATTATATTTAACTGGTTACCTTTTCCTTTCCTCCCAGTCTTGTAAAGTATATCTTGCTCTAAAAGCAACAAGATGTGAATAATAAGTAGGTGCTGGATAGGACACACTACGATTACATCGAACATAGCAATGACAAAGTTGGTAAGTTAATGTTTGAAGATCATCAGCAGTGAAGTTGTTATCATCCTATAACACATGATAATGACAAGGTTTACTAGTACCCTATAATGTATGATATATTATGAATAAGGTAATTACCATGGAAATGTGTTGTTCGGGTTAACACTTTATTACTTATGTATTAATGTATATGTTGTATTGGTATGAAGCTAATTTGTGACTAACACTACTGTGATAATATTAAATGGCTGACAAAGATGGTTGCAACTATACTTTAGTTCTACATATACAATATTTAATAGTAGTTTCACTTTCAACATTTGTTTCTATGTAACAAAGTTTATTATAACACCTTTCACATTTCATCTTCAGTCTAATGTTACATGTTAGTGTATGTGGTTGTATGGCCTACATAACATATCTAATATACCTGTATTCCAGCATGAGAACATAGGAAGAAGTCAAATTCAGTAGGATGTGTAATATGTCTGTCAACAGTAGTACCAGCTGGTACATTACCTCCCTTGCCATGCTAAATAAATGACAAATAGGTTATATCATTTACAGATCCTATCATTATTTTTTTGACTAAAAGTATACTAGTATATGTGGATACACATACTATTATATGTACATGTAGTTACATATGAAAACAGTACAGTATGGGTTCATGTCTAATATTAGTGACTTGTTTGTAATCAGCAACAACTTAATACACACAGAGTGATTTCCTTGTAAGTGATTCATTCAACAAGTTGCATTGTGTATGGAAAACATTATTAGAGGCATAAATAAAAGTTATTAATGCTTAAATATCTCAGTTATTACAGAATGATGCATTAGAATGGAAACATTTCGTAAAGGATCATCATGAGCTGCTAATTAGCATTATGAACAATATTTGAAGAGTACTTCATTTACAGTCACTACTAAACACACATAAGTATATTATTAAGAAGTAACCTGATCTTCTCTGTTAGCACAGAATAATCTTGTATGATGGCGTTTTTGGACAACCAAAAATGTGATACCAGGCTGATAACCTGGTTCTAGGTCTCGACAAGCTTTCTGTATGGCTGCAATCTCTTGTTCAATAACCTAATAAGAAATTCAGTTTTTTAAATACAATTTTAACCACTCATTATCACAAATTGTCTTGTTAAAGCAAATAAGAGATCAGTTTTGTTATTTGTCTACAAATTAGAACAATGCAGGAATAACTGTTTAAATAACAATGGAAAATGAGGAGAGAGAACCTAAAAATAACCTATGTGTCTACATTTTAGATACACACAAAGTAAATATTGTAACCTGTACTGTCAGTTAATCTGCGTGGTAAAACCTATCTTCTAATATATGCATAGTTTAGTGACATTTCAATAGATGTTTTATAGGCACCTTTTTAAATTGGCCTTCACTGACACCATCTCTATAAAAGATAATACGTTCTGGTTTATATTGTTTGTTATACTTTAAGTAGAACTTCAATAACATTCCTTTTATCATCTCAGCAAGTTGTTCCATCTCAAATACTTCCTAAAGTAAAAAACCAACATAGTAAATATCAGTACTGTTAGAAAAATACTATAAAATGTTCATAGGATCACTGTATACTACAAGTGGTTTAGGTTTGTGTCCTATAATGTATAAATGACTACAGTACTAGTGATATGTACTGATGTACATATGTCAAATATATAATATATTATGATGTACCTGTCGATGTTTGAGTACTTTTACTTGTGCTTTGTATTCCATTGCATGTCTATCAAAGCTGGCAGTAAGCTAGAGGGAGATTGGTATCTTAAGAACAATATCACAATGTATCTTACTGCTGCTAGTGAGGGACTTCTTGTATCTCCAGGAGCTGGATGAGTGACATCAGCTCCCATTATAATTATAGGTTTTTCAAAAATATGTAGCCTAAAAGTAACATTTAGATATAAACTCTATAGATAAATGTCTTCAACACTTACTCATTAAGAACAACAGAATTTGTGCCTCCTAATTTTGAGTTAATTTTAAGACACAAATTTTTCATAGTAGAATTTTGTGCATTTTTGACCTGAACACACTGAGTACGTACACCAACTAAATTATCACATACTCTCTTCACTTGATCTGTGTGTTATGTGCATGCATGCGCGCATGTGTGTATATGAATGTACATGTGTGTGTGTGCGTGTGTGTGTGTGTATGAGAGAGAGAGAGAGAGAGAGAGAGAGAGAGAAAGCAATTCAAAAATTGTGTAGGATGAAAGTAATTAAAGGTTAATCTTATAACACATTTTTATGACATAATAATTATATGATAAAAACATTTGTCTAAGTTAAAATACTACATTGTCCTATCAATCAGGAAAATTATAAGGTAACATATATTATAGGTTCTCTATAGTCAGTGTCAGTAATAGATTATAGGTTCTCTATAGTCAGTGTCAGTAATACATTATAGGTTCTCTATAGTCAGTCTCAGTAATACATTATAGGTTCTCTATAGTCAGTCTCAGTAATACATTATAGGTTCTCTATAGTCAGTGTCAGTATTAATGTATTAAGTCTAGTAAGTTAGTTAACTAACCAATTTACTTACTATAACTAATTCCACGAGTACCATCCAAAATAACCACTAAAAGTTGAAGACCACTAATCTTTTCTTGAAATAGTCTGACCACAGTTTCTAAATCTTCATCATGTCTGATATAATAGACTTTTGCTGGTCTGTCAGTCATTTCCATACCCTTCTCTCTGCTGGCTTTTGACAGTTCATGAGCAAAAGTACTAAACAAAACATTTAAACATTTAATTATACATCATAATTATATGAAGAATGCATTGTCAAACATGTTTGGGTCAGTTTCTTAAATTAGACAGCTACATGTAGTTGTCATGTCAGTAATTGCTTGAATCAAATTAACACTCATATACCAACTCCCAAAGCATATTGCAACCTCTATGAATTTACTGGGATGTCAGAAATTGTTTACTGAGAAAAGATAAATCAAAAACATTTACAAAGTAGTATGAACTAGTAAACTGGGACAAACACAAGACAAAACAACAACTACATACAAGCCATTGTTTGTTTGTTTCATTGGTTCTATAACTATAAGTAAGTGACTCAAGTAATTATGTTACACTTACTGGACTGCATCTTCATGAAAGAATCTTTGATTTGGAATTACAATAATACCCCAACAGGTAATGTTAATTCCTTTAAAGAAATGATTTCCTCTCATATCCCATTGTCCTCTATCTGGGGTGACATTTTTCTTGTCTTTATACTCTAATTTTGGTGGATCAAGGACTCTTCCATCAATTGACATCATATCTCGATGTATCTTGATACCAAAATCACGAAGACATTCATCTCCAGCAAAATTAGCCTCTTTAACCTGAGGTACACAATACAATACATAATAATACTAACAATTCTAACAAAATTACATTATTATAAATACAGAAATTCTACAGGCTTGTTTTCCACATGGTCCTATTTTAGGTCATGTATCAAGTAGTTACCTATGTACATTGTATGTTAAATATATATCTGGTTTTATTCTGTTATTGTATAATCAAATTATAGCTACTATATCACATTTAAAGTAATGACATGTCAACAGAATCTTCAAACAATCTTAAGTCATAATTGTTTCAAGTTTTTATGTAACTAAAATAAAACATACCCTTTCCTTGATCTCTCTCTCTCTTTCATAAGCTGGTCTTGCTGTAGCTTTTATCATTTCACTTGTCTGGTCACCAGTGAGTTTTCTCGTACAGTTCTGACCTAATATCTTACAAACCTAAAACAAATCAATTTATTTTACAGTACATTATTATAACATACCTCAAGTGGTATATATATTGATGGATTTTTACCATCCATATGAAGACAAGGTAGATTAGGATAACTCAGAGGTTTCTTGTGAACTTCTTTGAAGTAATTTTGTACAGTACACTGTCTACCTTCAAAATCAAAACTGTAAAAGACAAACAAATCTCTATGTAAAAATATAACTCTATCTACGTCAGTCACAACGGGAGTACATGAGGATTGCAAAGGAGCCTCCAACTCGCACTATATTTGTATTCTAACCATTGTTGAAATACAGTTAATGATTATTCCATATAAGGAAAATACACTTACATAGCATAATTACTGTTAAGTACATGATGGAGTAATGAATATTATTACAATCAGCAATGGTGAGTAAAATGAAGAAACTAAGAAAGAAAGAAGTTATGTACATTGAGAAACATTTAAAACAATTGGATTTGGAGGCTATGGAGGCTTTTGCCTTTAAAATGTGGAAACAGTTGAACAACATATATCTCTATATTCAACAAAACGAGTTCTCTGGCTCTACATGAACATGAATCTCAGGCTAGAGAAGTTACTAGAGTTCTTACAGAGAGCTTTCTGCCACATTTTTGCATCTATTACAAGGGTAACGAACGTTTTGGTTTCCTTGTTGTGTGGTACAAGAAATAGAAACTTTGGCTTGTTCATGTAGAACACCAGCACACTTTTGAGTTACCTTGTATGTGAATATAACAATGAGATCTCTAGCTTGAACAGGAGTACCCTGGTCTCAGCTGTTGTTGTTGCTTCGTATACTTATACTAAATTTTATCAATTTAAAGTGCAATTTACTAAGATGTTACAGACCACAAACTATTAAAATGCAAAACACCTTCTAAGCCTTGATTTGACAACAGTTAGTTAAAGGATTTGGACACTCGTTTGCATCACTTCACAATGCTCATGTACTCCTGGTCATAAGGACCATTATTATTAACTTGTTTGTTAGAATTACTTTGTGTAATTCTATACATTTTAATTTAACCCTTTAGTATGAACTATATAAACTTAGGAATTTCAACTGACACACTATGTGAGACAGGTGGTCCAAATTGTTTTAGGCCATGTTTTGTAATAAAGTTGTTTGCAACTTTTGAGCTTAGCAAATTAAATTAACACTTATAAAGCAACTCCCAATGCAATATTACAACCTATGAATTTAATTATTACTAATAGTGTGCTTCAAATTGGGTGTGACTGACCACCAAAGCTCAGACTTCCATAAACATCTTTTAGTAGTAATATAGCTTTTCTAACTCATGCTTAGCAATCTACGACTAAAATAATCTTAGGATAAGTTTTATAATTACGATCCTTACAAATCACATTTACTAGTTGCCTTCTTCAATGATTGCTATGACATATAGTACTTTAGCTATGATATATAATAGATACCTTAGTTTTGAAGCTGGTTCATGAGTCACATCTTTAACTTTATATTTCCGAGGATAAGAAAGATGTGTTACTTCCACCTTTAGTCCTAGAACACAATGAGTGAACACATTCAATAATATGGTAAATTGTAAAGTTTTGCTTGCTTATTTTATTTGGTAAATGTTTGATAAAAGGATGTTTAACCTGCTAAATGTTACAGTACTAATGATCTCAATGATATTAATAGTGTTAGTCAACTTCCAATGATGTATAAATAGGACCAATACTGGGTGTTATAATAATACTATATTAATGTTGTTGTTAACCTTTAATTTCTTTTGCAAACTGACGTCTTTCAGAATCTGATAAAGATGATAGAATACTTGGTTCAAATCCTCCTCTAGCTCCACCTCATCCATCTCTATACCCACCCCTACCTCTACTTCCTTCTCGACCACGCCCACCCCCACCCCACATCCACCACCACATCTACCACTGATAATTTCAGAAAGAAAGTTTAAAACACTTTGTTCTTTATAAAAGGCAGTAGCTGACACTATAAAAGTAGACAATACATCATTTACATGTACATAATAATGTCTAGTTAACATAACATGTTATAAAGTCCTGTTATTGTTTTGGGATTACATGTTTTGTTATTATTGACATCTATCAATTGTATACATTCTTCTACTGACAATATTAATTTTGAAACAAAGATCATTTTTCTACCACTGTTGTGTTTTGTCTACTTAAGTAAAATGATTAGTATTTTATAGATGATAATTTATAGGGTTTAATCAACATAAACTTACAATCTAAATTCAGTGTCATTGACCACATGGTAGGACGTACACTTTGATAATAATCATACCATACTTCTCTCCCACCACCAAGTGGAGTACACTCAGTAGCTCTAGGTTGAGTAAAAAAACTATTAACACTTGTAAACCTGTAGTAAATAAAATGATAATCATATAATATTCATCCTTACATATTAGATGATAGTAAATGTATAACTGCTCATGACAATCAAACAAAATGTACTGTCATTCATCTATTTGTAGTGAAGTAGTTTTTCACAATATATTGTACTTTAAATTGTACCTTAAATTGTATCTTAAATTCAAGTGTACTTGTATAATGTACAGGTACATAACATCTCATTATTCTAATTGTTGATTTTTAATCACAATAGTAACTTATTATGTGTGACTTTGTTTTCAGGTTGATTCTCTCTGTCATATTGCTAAGTTAATTTAATATTCACATATTTTGTTATTTTGTGAAAAATATATTTCAGCAAGAAATACTTGCAATGATATTAACAGTACTTGAAAGTATACTAATATCATTGACACATTACAACCAAACAAGGAGATAGAGTAAACTTTCCTATATAAGTAATATTAACAACACAAGATCTAATGTTAACTTGTTAATCTTCAAATATCACTTTATCATATGACATTTAAAAGTATTTCTCTATTACTAACTTTCCTTTACCTCAATGATGGTATCCATCTTAATATAACATCTATTGCATTAATAGCAGATTATGTTTGATCTAATGTAGTTGTCTTCATAACTGATAACTGATGTAGAACATCTAGTGATATGGTAGCAACAAGTTTAAGTGATACCTATAACATTGAAGTGTACTGTGAACAAAATATCTTGTATGATATACTAACACTTCATATTACATGTAGTACAAACATATCATCCTAATATAGATATATTTGTAGATGTGATGTTATAAGTAGTTTGTATTGGTGAGGTAACATTAATATATTATAATAATATAATCTAAGTACTTTATATCCACTTAATGTAAACTCTCTTTCCTTCTCTCTCTCAATTTGAAGTGTTATTTTCAGTTCACTCTAAGAGATAAACAAAAATTATTAGACAAGTTTACTATGGGTCTTTAATGTTTACAGAAAATTTATAAGATTACAAACTTGACAACTAAAATAAAATGCAAATAACTAAATCTCAAATGTAAGTTATATATGTCATAGTTGCTTTTAAATCTTGTTTTGTCCCTAGGCCAAAGTGAAGAAATCTTTTTCATTTTAGTATGAGAACATATTCCAGTAAACAGACTTATATTCCATTTTTCATATGTAACATGATCTTTCTCTATTTACAGACTGTTAGATTAGCTCAATATATTTTTTGTCATTTAGTTAATAAAAAGTAATTATTTAACACACAAATATAATAACTCACTTTACTTTGTCCATTGACTGATGGGAGTGGCTTTGAGGTATACAAATTTGCCACACCATCATAGGCTAATTTACATCCTGCTAATTTATCTTTGTACTTGGTTTCTATCTGTTTTACAACTTGACGATTTATTTGACGAGGACATTTTCCAGGCTGAATACTAACATCATAGTGGTATATATTGCTACGAGGAAGATCAATTTTAAAGTGGTTAGTTCTTAATTGGATAGGACGTCCCTTTGTTCCAAACCCTGGACGAGGAGGAGGGTCATGTACAGTAAGTGTAGTAGAGACTGGAGATGACTGAGGTTGAGTTACAGTAAGAGTAGCACCTGTAGTGTCAGTCTTTAAGGGAGAAGTCTGACTAGAGGTACTGACTGTCTGACTGATATGTTGTCTTCTTGTCCCACTTGGTCTGGTGTCAGTAGGAGGGATTGGTATAGCTGGCTCCAGTGTTCTTTGTTGTGAATGTGTATTTGGGTATGACTGATTTCTTGATGGTTGTTCACTAACTGTTCTATCAATGCTTGAGCTTTGACTGGCACTATCACTACCTCTTGTTCCTCTACTGTCTTGCTGGGAGGAAGGTCTTGATTGGTCATTTTGATGTAAACCGGGTTGTCTTGTATAATAATGGTTAGATCCTCCTCGTCCTCTACCTCTAGTTCTTCCAGCTACTTGACTAGAACTTTGTCCACGTCCACGTCCCCGTCCTTGTCCTTTCTTTCTGCCTCCTCTATTGCCACTATCTGCCATGTTTGTGCGTAATTGTAGTGTGCATAATCAGCATTAATAAGCAGTCCCTCCCTTACAGTAACGCACCCTCCCCCATTGCACTAGTTGCAATAGTGGAGTTTTTGACAAGAGAATATACGTAGCTGAAGTTAGCCTCAATTCCTGAGCCTGAGTAGAGAATATTAATAATATTAACATAAGGTATATTGAGACTCGATTATAGATAGCTGCCCATCTCAGTTCATCACAATGGGGTCAAGAGTCGGTACAATAAAATTGTCAGACACGAAACATTGTGATGGCATGTAGCAAGGAGTTCCACAGCTCAATAGTAATGAACAGAAACATATTTGAGATAAATAATGTGAATAAAATGACTATATTTGGATATAAATTTACTGTTAGTTACAAAAAAACAGATGTCATTCAAACATGGTGAAAACAGGAATCTTTTCCCATTACTTTTTATTTATATATTTGAAGGAAAAACTGATGAAAAATATCATTGTCAGATGAACTCATATTGTCTATATAGAAAAAACTAAACTAGAAATCTACTTACATTATCTTGAATATCCACTCTCCAGACAATCAGTCTCACTACAATGGTTTGATTTCATAGTGAAGGTTCTTTTGTCAAGAATATAAAAATTTTCTCAATATGAAATTGATCTCATTAAAAGAACTATTAATTTATTATTATTAAAAAAATTATTATTTTATTATTATTAAAAGAACTATTATTTATTATTATTTAAAGAACTATTATTTTAGTTACAGTAACGTCCCCTCCCCCTATTGCGCTAGTTGAAATAGTGGAGCTGTTGACAAGAGAATATTAATAATATTAACATAAGGTATTTTGAGTCTCGATTATAGATAGCTGTCTATCTCAGTTCATCACAATAAGGTCAAGAGTAGGTACAATAAAACTGTCAGACTTGAAACATTGTGTGGGCATGTAGCAAGGAGCTCCACAGCACAATAGTAATGAACAGAAACATCTTTGAGGTAAATAATGTTGGGAAAAGAATTATTGGGTAAAATGACTATATTTGAATATAAATTGACTGTTAGTTACAAAAACACAGGTGTTATTCAAACAGTGAAAACAGGAAGTTTATTTCCCATTACTTTTTATTTATTAAAAGAACTATTAATTTATTATTATTTAGAAGTAACTTTGGACAGGCACTTGTTGATGTTTGTTCCTGTTATATCTCCACTACTTATAGTTGGTAGAAATTCCAATGTAAATACTTTGAGGGGTGACAATAATATCTACAATATTGAAAGTAATAAATGATGATGGTATCAATGCATTATTAGTGGCTTAATGTGTGGCTACTCTCATTATATCTGTATTATTTCAGAAAAGTTCAGATTTTAATAACTACTAATAATGTTAAATGTTGGGATACCTATTACGGAATCTAGTGGAATAAATAATCGCAATAATCTCTGTCATTTCAACATTATTTGGGATCATGTGTAGACCTTAACTAAAATAACAATGTATTTTTTTAAAAAATCGAAATATCTGGCAGAATTATAAAGACAGAAAAATTAGAGTCTTCAACATATAAGTTCAACAGGGAGAAAGTATTAGAGGAGAATGACTAGAAGAATAGGCATTAAAAATTTGATTTTAAAATTTAGACGGTTGAAATAATAAAGGTGGGAAGAAGCTGAACAATGGAGGATATATTCTTGGGAATAAATAAGACAATACTGTAATCAAGTTGGTATAGGAAGCTGAATTTAAAAATTTTCTGCAAGAAACTATAGCCTGGGAACTGAGAATAGCTTGATGGCAAAGACCAAATTTTTAGCATTATTAATTTCATGCAGATAAGAACATTTTTTCTGCCAAAGTTTGGTCTACTTAAATGAAATGGTTTATATTTTATTTATGATAATTTAAGGTTTAGTCAACATAATCTAAATTCAGTATCATTGCATGACTGCATGGTAGGACATACAATTTAATAGTAACCATACCATATTTCTCTTCCACCACTAAGTTGAGAGCACTCAATAACTCTAGGTTGAGTAAAGAAACTTCTACCATTACTTGTAAACCTGTATTAAAATAAAAAGACAATCATTTAATTGTCATCCTTACATATTATATATATATATATATATATATATAGGTGATAATAAATGTATAACTGCTCATGACAATCAAACAAATGTATTGTCATCTATCCATCTGTAGTGGAGTAACTTTTAATCAAATTAAAAATTATGTATTTCTAATTATACCTTATCCAAAATATGCTAGATAGTTTCAATATTGTTTTTTGAGTATCCTAGTAACATGTACATAAACAGTACATTTACATGTATATGTGCATAATGTTAATTTCTCATTAAATTATTCTACTGTTGTACAAATGTATCATAGAAGCATTTCTTTCAATGACAATAATTCATTTCAGAAATGTTTGTGTAATTTAGTTTTCAGGTTGGTTCCTGTCTGTAAAGTAATTTCCATAATTCAGTTTTCACATATTTTGTGAAATACTTGTATTGCAGTATTAAGTAAGTAAACTGATATGTACTATATCCAAGCAAGCAGACAGAGCAGCTTTCCTCTGTGTAAGTAATAACACGAGATCTTTTGTTAACTTAAATTGTTAATCATCAAACATTACTATATGTATTTCCATGCTATACAACATTAAAGTATTACTATTAATTATTTTCATTGATGGTATCCATCTTAATATAACATCTATTGCATTAATAGCAGATTCTGTTTGATCTAATGTAGTTGTCTTCATAACTGATAACTGATGTAGAACATCTAGTGATATGGTAGCAACAAGTTTAAGTGATACCTATAACATTGAAGTGTACTGTGAACAAAATATCTTGTATAATATACTAACACTTCATATTACATGTAGTACAAACATATCACACTAATATAGATATATATGTAGATGTGATGTTATAAGTAGTTTGTACTGCTGAGGTAATATTAATATATTATAATAATATAATCTAAGTACTTATATTCACTTATTGTAAACTATCATTCCTTCTCTCTCAGTTTGAAGTGTTGCTTTTAGTTTGCTCTAAGAAGGAAAACAAATTGATATTAACATCATATATCCAGTACTTTTGATGTCATCATAAAATTTAAGATTACAAACTCACTATGAAAGCTTATTGATTACTGTGTAGTGCTAACTTTTTGAGAGACAATATTTTTGTAGTATACACCTCAGAAATTTACTCTATATGGTATATATACTTGGAGTATGCTTAGTATACTTTATCTAATTACAAAGTCTTACCAATGCAACTAACCAAAAGGAGAATTTTTTCATTTTGATCTATGAATACATTATGAGACTAATAAACAACTTTGCTTAATATTCCATTCTTTACATGCAAAATGGTCGTTCTCCACTCATAGACAATTTGATATTTCCAAGCTGAATGCTAATGTCATTGTGGTATATTGCCATGAGGAAGATCAATGTTAAAGTGGTTAGCTCTTAATTGGATAAGATGTCCCTTTGTTCAAAACCTCGGATGAGGAGGAGAGTCACTACATTAATTGTAGTAAAAACAGAAATGACCAAGGCTGAGATATAGAAGTAGTTTCAGTCTTTAAGGGAAGAGTCTGACTAGAGGTACCAGTTGACTTAATGACGTTGTTGCCTTGTTTCACTTGGTCTGGTGCCAATAGGAGGGACTGATACAGTTGGATCTAGTGGTCTTCGTTTTTAATATGTAGATAGGTACAATCGATTTCTTCATGGTTGCTCACTAATTGGTCTAAATCTACTTGAGCTTTGACAAGCACTATATCCACCTCTTGTTTCTCTTCTGTCTTGTTGGGAAGAAGATCTTGACTGGTAATCTTGATATGAACTAGGTCTTCTTGTCTGATAATGGACAGATATTCCTTGTTCCCTACCTCTAGTCTGACTTCCAGGTGCTTTTTGGTATCAGTAACTACTACATAAGTATGTAGATACATGTATCTGTGGTCATATATAATATAGTGATGTCATCATTGGAAAAGTGATACCAAGAAATATCATACTATATCCAATACGTTAATACTATTTTGTTTATTATTGTTCTATTCAGTTTGTGCCCTTTAAACTAGCAGTAGCTATTGGGCATTCATTTTGCAATGAAAAAAGGGTTATTAGTTGACAATTTCTGCATTCATCACAAATACGTTATGATATTTTACTGGACATGAAATTCTACATATATGTAGATACATGTATCTGTGGTCATAGTATACAGTGATGTCATATGACAAATGATGCCGAGAAACATCTAGTTTTCCTAACCTCTTGACTGTAATCTTGTCCAAGTCCATGTCCCTGTTCTTGTCTTTTTCTCTGTCTCCTCTATTACAACTGTTTGCATAGATGTTTAATTACATCTAAAGGCATCCCTGCGGAACTTCACAGTAACACTCGTCCACTATAATAAATATCATGACGTTCATGATGAATGAGGAAATTGTCAACTCACCGACAACACTTGTCGATTATTGTTCTTTACGCATTTAAATTGTCATCACAGACCAGCCGAAATTGGTAAGTCCATTGTAGACCTATGGCTATATAATACTCTGTCAAAACTATCGGTAGTGCATGGGATGATATGATATTACTGGTTTGAATGATATTACTGCTTGCTATTGTTTTGTCTAATAGTCCAGTGTTATTAATATTCAATTTCTGTACATTGTTGCAGACTCATTGTGAAGTGACTGTAAAGTACATTTTTGTGTTAGTAGATTTAACTTTTTGCTGATTTGGCGTTCTGTCAAAAGAAGGGAGTATGCTTCAGTCTCTCTAAGAGCTTTTGCACACACATATGTAACCTTCCAGGTGAATGGAATGATTCTCATTTTTGTTTCGTAGGGTAAACAGGTCTGCCACAGGCAAAGTTTTCTTTTTAAAAGTTGCTTGCTGCTCCAGCAATCATAATAATTGGATTAGACTTCAGAATTTACCCCGTGTGAAAGCATTACTAATGTTGCAATTCATTCAAAGCATTACAAATCAGGTGTGCAATAGAGTAAATGCGAGAGTATCTGGACAAACTTTCATCTTGAATAGTGATTCACTTGTGTTGTTGACTTTCAATATTTTCTTTTAATATCATTAGATAGTTGAACTCTTCCTCTATCCAATTACAAAGTCTTAGTGATGTAACTGACTAAAATATTTTTTCATTTTGATCTGTGAAACATTAGAGACTAATGAACAACTTTGCTTAACATTCCATTCCTTATATGCATGATGGTTTTTCTCCACTCATAGACAATTTGATTTTTCCAGGCTGAATACTATCATCATAGTGGTATATTACCATGATTGCTGTGAAAAAATCAATGTTAAATTGGTTAACTCTTAATTGGATAGGACGTCCTTTTCTTCTAAACCCTGGATGAGGAGTAGGATCACTACAGTAAGTGCAGTAAAAACAGAAATGACCAAGACTTAGCTATAGCAGTAGTGTCAGTCTTTAAGGGAAGAGTCTGACTAGAGGTACAACTGTTTGATCATGACCAAGAATGTCATTCCATGTTTTTTTAACAGTCCATCAGGAAGAATGCTCTCCAACCTTGACAGATATTATGGTTCATTTAACTGAGTGTGAATCAGTCCTAGTCTTAGGGATCAGTGTATATTTCCGCCATTTCATATTCTGAAAATCGATTTCCGCCATTACGCGCCGAAATCTTCCTAAGAAATGAAAATTCAAAAAACCAAAAAACCAATATTTTTTCGATTGAGTTAGGTCAGAGCGGTTGACTATTATCAATAAAATAGGACTTTGTCCTGCTTGTGTTCCCAATTCGTCTCTCTATCTCTGATCTTTGACACTCTGACGTTAATCGCAGTGAGGTTTGACCCGTTCTTGCATTGTTACTCACTCTCAAGAATTGGTCCTACAGGCTCTAACCTGGTAGGTATTTTGTCTCAAAGTTGACTTTTGTCAGTTTGTCTAATACATTATATATATGGTATAAATTACGTCTCTACCTGTATACCCTTTCTTTCAAATTTTGTATAGTATACCTCTTCATATTTAAAGTATAAGTATATATATATAATCAGGCAAATCAGATTACTATTGTGCAATATTATATCTTAACATCAGTTAAATCATGTCGGTGCGATTGATTGATATTGAAGACTTGGTTATACTGAAAATTGAACAAGAACAATGGACTCACAAAGACTTGTCAGAGTACTTAAAAAAAAGATTTCCAAACATCAAGGGGGCTAGCATACGATCTATTGAGAGGTTTTGCAACTTAAAAAATATTCACAAAACCTCCAGGCCAACTTATCTTCAGCTAAATAATGCTGTTAGCAGGGCAGTTCATAAGGTGAATTATTTAATCAAGGGATAAGCTTGCAATTGCTTTCTTATATTATGCAAAGGTTGGACCTGTCTATGGTCGAAAGACAATAACTGGCTTTTTGGCATCGGAAGGAATGCGTGCTTCTGAGGTCCGTGTAGGAAAAGTTTTAAAAGATATTACTCCTGTTTATCATCAAGCAAGACGAAAAGACACAGCGAGGAAGTTGAATCCTATTCCATATATAGCTCAATATTTTGGGCAAAAATTACACATCGATCAAAATGAGAAGTTAGTCAGATATGGAGTAACTCACATTTGTTGCGTCGATGGATTTAGTAGGAAAATTGTCGGTTTTGCTAGTATGCCTTTAAAGAACAACTTGGAGATCTATGAACATGTCTTTAGGTAAGATCACAAGAAAATGCCATATAAGATTGGCAGGATGATTTGGTAAATTTGCCAATTACTTGAAGACATACATGTAATCATGCATGCATGTATGAAAAGTGATAAATCAATCTTCAATCCACCAAAAAGTACTTACAAAATTTACTTCTAAATAACCTATTACTATACAGTAAACTTTCTATATTGAAATACATCAAATGCCTTATAGACATTCAGATGAAAGCATTGCATGCATTAAGTGATATAATGCATGTGATATAGCTAGTTATAGGACCTTATAGGAATCATCATATCAGGTTTCTTTTTATGTAGACCTCTGCTATTGAATTTTGGTATTTGGGATCAAGTGCGTGTTGATAAGGGAAAGGAATGGTATCTTTTGTTGTTTATTCAAGAAAAACTCAGCCACATCAGATATGACAAAGGGAAAGCTCCACACTTACAGACACCTTCAACGATGGTAAGTTGCATGCAATCAAGTAAATTTCTTATAATCTACTCTTAATTGCAGAATCATGTGGTTGAGAGAATGTGGGAAGAATTTAATTCAAGGGTAAATTATCCCATCAAGCAATGTTTAACAGAAATGGAGAATGACCATGTAATAGATATGGTTAATGACACACATAAATTTTGTGTGTCTTGGGTAACTATTAGAGTTGCAAATGTTGGGACAACAATTGTTATAAAATCTTGGAATAATCATCGTATTCCGAGTAAGTTTCACAACATGTATCTTAGTTGATTTGTCTTACAGAAAAGGGTATACCTGACATACTTATGAAGAAAAAGAATCACATGGTTCCTGTTATGCCCACTCTGATTCCAGTAGTCAGTGACGCTGTTCGAGAATATGAGGCTCTGGGTGGCTCACTAACAAGATCCAGTTCTTTTGGTATTGATCCTTTGGAATCAAGTCCTGTTCTAAAGGAGAGAAGGCAAGAGCTATTTCATTCACAATATCCACAGTTTGACCCTGTATTTTACAGCTGTGTTAATGATAAAAGTCATATCTTTCGCAAATGTGTGCTATACTTCATTTACATAACAGAATATCTTTCACAATATTAGCATGATGTTTTCTTGCTGTAATTGTCTGTTGAAGTTCAAAGTTCATTAATAAGAACCCGAGTTATTTTACGCAAGCGCAGTTAGTACACGTTGCCACGTTCCTGCTATCTTCCGATTACATGGTATCAGACTTGATCTCACCTACTTTGATCTTTTTTGACTCATCAAGGCTATCTCACATCGTCTGGGCAGTATATTGTGAGCCAAAACACATTTCACTCAATAAACTATCCTGGTGTTTCTCTCTAAGTTGACTGTTATTATAATACGTCGTCATCGGTTGGTCTCGATCGAAAACTGTTCGATTTGGATTAAAACGTGTCTGTAAACTCTCTTGTGAGTTAATCTAACAAGCTTAAACTTAGTCTCAGGCAGGATCAAGTTGTAATATTATAGTCAGTTTATCTAATTGTTAGCTAGTGTTAGCCCCCCATAAGGGACCATTGACCTAATTTTGGCATTTTGGTATAACCAACAGACTAGCGACTGTATCTCTCTCCAGTTGAGTTTTGACAGTCCAATTGTCACAAGACTTAGCCAATCTAGTTTGCCCTGCTTTTGTGGTGTAATGTAATTTATTGTTTCTCGATATAGTCAACTCACTGGTACTCTTTCTCTCCCTGTCAGTTTGTCTAGGAACACCCTAGTTTGACCAGTGCTGTCTTTCTCTCTGGAGTTGTATGCCATTGATCCACCTTGCTTTGGTGTACATTCTCTATCATTTTGTTGTTTGTCCACTCCAAGAATGAGTCGTATCCCAACCCCTCCTCAATCACAGACTGTCACATTTGTCCGTGACCAACAACGCTTTGAAATAGACTTGTCAACTCGACAAATTTCTTCAAGAATGTTGTTGAGAATGTTTAATGTGAGTGCTAATTGTTTTATTTATTATTCAGTGTTCGAATTGTTGTAGGTGGATCCTGCAAATGTGTGGTTAAGAGAAGATTTTAGTGCACAGGCTTTCCTACCTGATGACGAAGGGATCTTCCACTTTCATAATCTTCAGTTCTCACCATTTATCACGATGTTTGTCGAGGGCTCTGATGCTTCCGGAAGTTCTGGTTCCTCTTCAACTCCAACAGTTCGTCCTAATAGCTCTGTACTAGATGGCCATCCTCGTTTTCGGTGAGTGTTAACAGTGAAATTATTTAATGTTATTGGTACATAATTAGATCTGTAGTTGGAAGCAAAAACAGACATCTACTGAAAATCACTAGGGCCAGAATGAAAAAAGTAGGGAGAAAACCTGAGTTTGAAATGAGTGTTGAAGCTTTTATTGAAATAACTTCAGAAAAAGCAAATGTGGACTATGTCAATAGCCAAATAAAAGAAATATGGGGATCAACTTATTCACTTGTATCAGCAGATGGCCACAAAGTGGCAGATTGCAGTGCTACTAGAGGTAATTAATGTGAATTTGAATATAACATTGTTTGCATTGAGGTTGGACTTGTGGTGTAACTGGGCTGGCCTTTGGTTACTTTGCTTCTTATATACCATTATAGTGGCCACCAGTTGCAATATGCCTATTTGTTTTCCAAATGCCAATTTGTATTTTGCTTAACAGAATGTGCTGCAACTCTAATTACTATTTTTTTCTTATTATTTGAAAAGGTTTAGACTTTTGGAAACAGAATGCTAGGAAATTTTATGCAATTCCCAAGTCAGATATTACAACTCCCACTGTCAGTAATAAGCGAAAACGAGTTGAAACTGAGGATGATGATGAACCTGTGAACACATATCTCTCTGAAATAAGAGACAAACTCAACCTTTTATTTACTGTCACAAAAGATTTAAAGATTCCTATAGCTCTTAAAACTGTTTTCCAGAGCACATTTAATTGCAAGATATGCTTTGAGACACCCATGAAACCTCCCTTAGTAATGGCAGGATGCTGCAAGAATATAATAGGATGTGAACAGTGTGTGAATACTTGGTATAGAATAAGTGGGAGTTATGAAGAACTTATGAAGAAACCTTGCCCTATTTGTAATGTTGACCGTGGATATGCTCAGACAAGTCGATTACATGGACTAGATGATTTTGTTACACAAGTCCAATGCCTCTTTGATGAGTAAAACTACTCAATGAATTGACAACTTTCTCATAATTATTACTTACCAGATCACCATTTATCTCAAGTACAAACCCTAACTCTCTTAAGGGTTAGAACATTCATTATTGTTTAGAAGTGAAAGTATTCATTATAATTAACATTTCTCAAATTAAAGAATTTGTTGAAAAAGTCTTACATGTACAGGGTTGACAAAAAATGATAACATTAAAAATTAACTTTTTATGTCTGAGAGTACATTTAAAAGTTCATCAATACCATTGATACGCAAATAATTTGAATGTGGGCAACTTGATTTGCACATCAGGCAAGGTACATCAACATGCCTTGAGACATACAATCTGTCCACACAATTTCCACACCCAATTATTATTTTACAACAATCAGCCATCATCACAGGTGGTTTTATTGGAATAGTATGACACAACTTGCACTGCAAACATGCATACATCACATGCAGTAGGCCTACAGGAAGTGTTATGTAAGCTTGCCTAAAAGAAGATATGAATACAAAACAGTAATTTGTGGCCTACTATTTACATATTGTAGACATGATGTAATAATTATAGGACAGTTAAATTACAATTAATTGATCACACAATTATAACAATATCAGATAATCTGACTATGAACATCTAAGAACAGTAAAGAACAACTTCACTGTTAATACTCACCGAAAACGAGGATGGCCATCTTGTACAGAGCTATTAGGATGAACTGTTGGAGTTGAAGAGGAACCAGCACTTCCAGAAGCATCAGAGCCCTCGACAAACATCGTGATAAATGGTGAGAACTGAAGATTATGAAAGTGGAAGATCCCTTCGTCATCAGGTAGGAAAGCCTGTGCACTAAAATCTTCTCTTAACCACACATTTGCAGGATCCACCTACAACAATTCGAACACTGAATAATAAATAAAACAATTAGCACTCACATTAAACATTCTCAACAACATTCTTGAGGAAATTTGTCGAGTTGACAAGTCTATTTCAAAGCGTTGTTGGTCACGGACAAATGTGACAGTCTGTGATTGAGGAGGGGTTGGGATACGACTCATTCTTGGAGTGGACAAACAACAAAATGATAGAGAATGTACACCAAAGCAAGGTGGATCAATGGCATACAACTCCAGAGAGAAAGACAGCACTGGTCAAACTAGGGTGTTCCTAGACAAACTGACAGGGAGAGAAAGAGTACCAGTGAGTTGACTATATCGAGAAACAATAAATTACATTACACCACAAAAGCAGGGCAAACTAGATTGGCTAAGTCTTGTGACAATTGGACTGTCAAAACTCAACTGGAGAGAGATACAGTCGCTAGTCTGTTGGTTATACCAAAATGCCAAAATTAGGTCAATGGTCCCTTATGGGGGGCTAACACTAGCTAACAATTAGATAAACTGACTATAATATTACAACTTGATCCTGCCTGAGACTAAGTTTAAGCTTGTTAGATTAACTCACAAGAGAGTTTACAGACACGTTTTAATCCAAATCGAACAGTTTTCGATCGAGACCAACCGATGACGACGTATTATAATAACAGTCAACTTAGAGAGAAACACCAGGATAGTTTATTGAGTGAAATGTGTTTTGGCTCACAATATACTGCCCAGACGATGTGAGATAGCCTTGATGAGTCAAAAAAGATCAAAGTAGGTGAGATCAAGTCTGATACCATGTAATCGGAAGATAGCAGGAACGTGGCAACGTGTACTAACTGCGCTTGCGTAAAATAACTCGGGTTCTTATTAATGAACTTTGAACTTCAACAGACAATTACAGCAAGAAAACATCATGCTAATATTGTGAAAGATATTCTGTTATGTAAATGAAGTATAGCACACATTTGCGAAAGATATGACTTTTATCATTAACACAGCTGTAAAATACAGGGTCAAACTGTGGATATTGTGAATGAAATAGCTCTTGCCTTCTCTCCTTTAGAACAGGACTTGATTCCAAAGGATCAATACCAAAAGAACTGGATCTTGTTAGTGAGCCACCCAGAGCCTCATATTCTCGAACAGCGTCACTGACTACTGGAATCAGAGTGGGCATAACAGGAACCATGTGATTCTTTTTCTTCATAAGTATGTCAGGTATACCCTTTTCTGTAAGACAAATCAACTAAGATACATGTTGTGAAACTTACTCGGAATACGATGATTATTCCAAGATTTTATAACAATTGTTGTCCCAACATTTGCAACTCTAATAGTTACCCAAGACACACAAAATTTATGTGTGTCATTAACCATATCTATTACATGGTCATTCTCCATTTCTGTTAAACATTGCTTGATGGGATAATTTACCCTTGAATTAAATTCTTCCCACATTCTCTCAACCACATGATTCTGCAATTAAGAGTAGATTATAAGAAATTTACTTGATTGCATGCAACTTACCATCGTTGAAGGTGTCTGTAAGTGTGGAGCTTTCCCTTTGTCATATCTGATGTGGCTGAGTTTTTCTTGAATAAACAACAAAAGATACCATTCCTTTCCCTTATCAACACGCACTTGATCCCAAATACCAAAATTCAATAGCAGAGGTCTACATAAAAAGAAACCTGATATGATGATTCCTATAAGGTCCTATAACTAGCTATATCACATGCATTATATCACTTAATGCATGCAATGCTTTCATCTGAATGTCTATAAGGCATTTGATGTATTTCAATATAGAAAGTTTACTGTATAGTAATAGGTTATTTAGAAGTAAATTTTGTAAGTACTTTTTGGTGGATTGAAGATTGATTTATCACTTTTCATACATGCATGCATGATTACATGTATGTCTTCAAGTAATTGGCAAATTTACCAAATCATCCTGCCAATCTTATATGGCATTTTCTTGTGATCTTACCTAAAGACATGTTCATAGATCTCCAAGTTGTTCTTTAAAGGCATACTAGCAAAACCGACAATTTTCCTACTAAATCCATCGACGCAACAAATGTGAGTTACTCCATATCTGACTAACTTCTCATTTTGATCGATGTGTAATTTTTGCCCAAAATATTGAGCTATATATGGAATAGGATTCAACTTCCTCGCTGTGTCTTTTCGTCTTGCTTGATGATAAACAGGAGTAATATCTTTTAAAACTTTTCCTACACGGACCTCAGAAGCACGCATTCCTTCCGATGCCAAAAAGCCAGTTATTGTCTTTCGACCATAGACAGGTCCAACCTTTGCATAATATAAGAAAGCAATTGCAAGCTTATCCCTTGATTAAATAATTCACCTTATGAACTGCCCTGCTAACAGCATTATTTAGCTGAAGATAAGTTGGCCTGGAGGTTTTGTGAATATTTTTTAAGTTGCAAAACCTCTCAATAGATCGTATGCTAGCCCCCTTGATGTTTGGAAATCTTTTTTTTAAGTACTCTGACAAGTCTTTGTGAGTCCATTGTTCTTGTTCAATTTTCAGTATAACCAAGTCTTCAATATCAATCAATCGCACCGACATGATTTAACTGATGTTAAGATATAATATTGCACAATAGTAATCTGATTTGCCTGATTATATATATATACTTATACTTTAAATATGAAGAGGTATACTATACAAAATTTGAAAGAAAGGGTATACAGGTAGAGACGTAATTTATACCATATATATAATGTATTAGACAAACTGACAAAAGTCAACTTTGAGACAAAATACCTACCAGGTTAGAGCCTGTAGGACCAATTCTTGAGAGTGAGTAACAATGCAAGAACGGGTCAAACCTCACTGCGATTAACGTCAGAGTGTCAAAGATCAGAGATAGAGAGACGAATTGGGAACACAAGCAGGACAAAGTCCTATTTTATTGATAATAGTCAACCGCTCTGACCTAACTCAATCGAAAAAATATTGGTTTTTTGGTTTTTTGAATTTTCATTTCTTAGGAAGATTTCGGCGCGTAATGGCGGAAATCGATTTTCAGAATATGAAATGGCGGAAATATACACTGATCCTTAGGCTGGAATTATTAGGCAAGCATAAAATTTACCAATCATGATGGTTCACCAGTTTCAGTGTGTTTTCTTACTTTTTAGCTCACATCTAATTTACAAACAGACTTCAATTTATTCAAACGAGATGGATTTGACAATTTTTGGATCTCAAGAATTCTTTGTTAATGTTTAATAATTGACTTACTTTTCATCATTTAACCTTATCACTAAAGAGTTGATAACTTTTTTCTTTTAAATCAAAATACAAGAACATGGTAAAATTGTAAATAATAACCCAAGATCAAGTTTACATCATACAAACACAATAAATGTGCATAATAAGTCACTGATGAACTTTGTTTAATTTCTAATCTTGGAAAGCCTCTATGGTTCTCTATACGTGATAGTTGTGGTACATACTTATATCCACTTTCTTTATCTTGTGAACTGTTAATATCTTGAAGTAAGGTCAAATTGACACTAAATAGTACCAAAACGTGACTACTACAGGTCTCAAGGGACGTAAGTGTTCGATGAAATCTATCTGTATGATAGACCAGGAAATATAATTTCTCTAGATTGTTGCTCTCTTAATATGATGCCAGTAATTGTTGCACAGTTTGACTAACATTCACTTTCTCCAACTCACAAGCCATTTTTCCTGAACCATGTCATATATGAATATTATTATTAATTTTTGGTGCTTGAGACCACATTAATTTGTTTTTCACATACATCATATTAGTGACCTCATAAAGCATTTGACACTAAAGTCTTAAACAAATTCATGAGTACGACCTAATTAAATTACAATGACGTCATTATAATTTAGTAGATGGGTTTCACTGTCAAGTGCCTTATTGCGGAAATTGTCACTTTTCGATAAATTGTTGTTTGTGCGTTTTCGTATTTGAGCTGTTGTCATGGACCAGAAGAAATTGGTAAGTATATCATAATTCTATTACTATATAAGGCATATTATATAATGAATGGGTCACTCTATGTAGTGATCTGCATATATTAATAGTTGTATTTAGCTGTCCAGTCTAATTAATATTCTATTCTGTAACTATTGTTACACACCCCATT
This sequence comes from Xestospongia muta, assembly GCA_963693285.1. NCBI lineage: Eukaryota > Metazoa > Porifera > Demospongiae > Haplosclerida > Petrosiidae > Xestospongia > Xestospongia muta. Next base: position 17,678,679 of record OY848917.1, on the reverse strand, counting down.
GTGAGGTGACTCATGTATTTACTGACTAATGGACTTATATATCCAATGTATAACATCCCATAACTCTTAATATCCAATATTAATTTGATATTAAGATAATTATGTAGAGCTTGTGTAGTTTAGTCTGTTTGGTTATATAATGTTCTGCTGATAAAAGGTAGTAGTCATCTTCAGTCACTATAATCCATACATGTATGTAACCTACAAGTGAATGGAAAGTTTGTCATTCCTGCTTGATAGGGTACAATAGGTCTACCACAGGCTAACTTCCTTTTCAATTTTAGTTGTTGCTATAGCTATCATAGTAATTAGATTAGATGTCAGAATTTGTCCTTTGTGAAAGAATCAAGGCAAATACTTTCAAAACATACTATTCTTATAAATTTATCAGCTGTACAATACAATACTGTCATACTTTTGTGTATGGTATGTGTATACTGTTAAAATTTATGATTTTTGCTCAAAATTGATGCCTACAGCTGTATGTAAAGTTTAATGTTTGTCAAGAAAACTTTTTGTTATATAATAGTTCTCAACTATCAGTGACCTGTCAGGGTGGCTATGTTCTCATATATAGATTAAGACATATAGTATTATATTAGAAGACTATGAAACTAGTGATGAATATATAGCAGTCTAATAAAATATAGTTTTGTCAAATTTTACTGCAAACACAAATGCTCTGTGTATCTAATGCGCATTGCAAGATCTCATACTGTAATGTGTAATAATTGTCCCAAATGAATCAAATCTAAATGTTCATACTGTGTGTGGTTTATATGTAATAAAACATTGTGGAAGAAGTGAGGTTAGCCTCAAACAATATATATATATATATATATATATATATATATATATATATATATTGTATAAATAAATAAATAAATATATATATATATATATATGTATATATGCATATATTTATGTATGTATGTATATACATGTATAAAGCTTGTTTTGATGAATATATATAATCATAAATGAGTTAATAGTTATTTCAAATACACTGATATCTATATGCTAGATAGGAATCGCATAGAACTTTTAATTCATGAAAATTCATGGTAGTGTAGTGTTAGTACTATTGATGAGTGGTTTATGATTGTATATAAATATGAGTTCATGATTACTGTCTATGGTTATTGCAAATTCTGTTTTTTTGTTATGTTTCATTAATTGTTGTTTTAAGATACTGTTTATTGCTCTTTTTATAGTTTATATACTCAATATTCATACACATACTGCATAAGTCATTGAACATTTATGGAGCATTATTCATATGAATACTTGTAAAATATTGTCTCAAGTTTTTAATATGTTAAAGGACATTACAAGATAATGTAATGATGTAAATTAGTTTGCTTTTAGTCCAAGATATATCTCTGAATCAGATAACCTTTAGCACTATATTAAAGATGTTCCTATTGATATTATACCCAAACTTTTCACTACTACATGACTAGGTATACTGTTCAATGTTTTGTAGAAATTATTAGACTACAAGAAATCATTAAAATAAATTAACTAAGAAGTTGCTGGGCAATATTTATTTTAAAGTCTTTTTAGATTTATGTAAATCCTGTCGTACATTTATTAATGCATTTAATATTTTTGTTTTTATAATAGAATAACAGTCTAATTGAATCTGCTCAGAAAGGAGACTTGTTAGGAGTAAAAGATGCTCTAGTTAGAGGAGCTGATGTAAATGCTACAGACGTTGTAAGTCTATTTCATATTAATTTGGTTATTATATTACATTTAGGTTGTTATGGTAAATAATATAAATAATAATAATAGATAAACATCACTTTTTACATAAATATTCCAGTAATCAGTTCAGGTGCTGACACATAAATAATAGTGAAGAACATTGTATGAAGCATGACTTTGTTATGTTATGTTTTTAGTTTTTCTTTTAAAATTGGATGTTTAAAACTAGAAGTATTGTGTCTCTGACTACCAGTATATTTCTGAAACTTAGTATGATTATAGTACCAGTATATGCTCAAACGTATTGGTATATCTATTACTATTGTTAACCTTGCTAATATAGAAACATTAGAATGACATAAAATTGAGATTAAAAAGTCAGCCTTCTTTGTTTTTATTGTGCAAACTGCTAATAATTTGTCAGATACAGTAATTGTCAGATGAGATAATGTTGGTTATTGTAGTAGAGTTATAAATAATATGATAATAGAGTCATATGGAAGTACTGGCTGACTTGATAATATTTAATAGACTAACAATGTAAAGACAAGTTGTGTGTATGTACTGTTATTGTAGAGTGTTAGTGGTCTAATTTTACAATTGATAGTTTGTGTGTTTTTCAAATAGAGAGGATGGACAGCTCTTCATTATGCAAGTTCTCAAGGAGATAGAGATATTGTTGAAATATTAGTCGACCATAATGCTAATATCAATGTTGTTATTGAGGTAATTGATATCATGAGAATGAAGTCAAATCTTTAAGCTGTGTGAATAGATCGTAACTTTTAGTAAAGACATAACATAAAGATTATAACGATAAACAACTACTGTGTCTGACTTAAACAAGTCTATCAGATTTTTATTTGTGTCACAATAAGTAGAAAAGATTATTAACAATTATGTTTTGCAAAACATTGTGATTTTACATAAGGTACATAGTTTTAGAAGTCTTATTTCTAACACTTAACAATGAAAGTATTTTTTATAAAGAGCTAGGAAGTAGTCTCTGTGTAAGAATCCAATTTATTTGTATTTATTAATTAGTTACAATCATATTTATGAGGATGTAACAGAGGTCATAAATATAAAGAAAGTTCAATGAGTTAGTATTTGATTCTACCACAAGGCCTGTTCTATGTTGAGTGTACTCGAGTTCCTTCTTCAGTAACCATTGTTTAACTTAAGGAGATTAGTTTATTTTGCTTTTATCAGTAAAGAAATATGCATACTTAGAGTACATTGCTAGTGCTATTTCTGTATTAACTAGCAATGCTCTGTTGTATAGTATATCCTAAGTACATTCATCCAACCTACATGTATAATAATAACAATGAAAAAAGACATTGTGAACATCTTTAGCTAGTATATAATTTAAATAAAAAATAAGACAAAGAAGTGTAAATAAAAGATCTAAAGTTCATTTAATGTAAGGATAGCAATAAAAACATCTGAAACAAGTCCAAAATATGTAGGAATGGTAGTATGGATATTCCTACATTGTACATAGACGCAATGAAATATTTGAACAGAATATTTATTTTCAAATTTATATTTTAATTTATATTAATATTCAGTGCTTATATTACAAATATAAAAATATGTCATACATTATATTTATATTTATCTTATAGAGAATGCAATTTTGTCATTATGTTCATTCTGTTGTTTTTTGTTTCCACATTTATGATGCTGTCATTACTTGTCATCTGAATATGTCCTTTGCAATATAATAGGAGGTAAGTGTGATATGTTATAATGTAAATATTCTAAGTGTATTAAATACAATTTTGTCATATTTGTTCACACTATTGTTTTTTGTTTCCGCATTTATGATGCTGTTGTTACTCTTCATCTGAATGTGTCTTTACAATATAATAGCGTGTAAGTGTGATATATTGTAATGTAAATTCTAAGTGTATTGATTCCAATTTTGTCATTTTGTACACTCAATTGTTTTTTGTTTCCACATTTATGTTGCTCTCTTTACTTGTCATCTGAATGTGTCCTTTACAATATAATAGATGGTAAGTGTGATATATAGTAATGTAAATTCTAAATGTATTGAATGTCGTTTTGTCATTTTGTTCATTCTATTGTTTTTTGTTTCCATGCTGTCATTACTTGTCATCTGAATGTGTCCTTTGCAATATAATAGCGGGTAAGTGTGATATATTGTAATGTAAATATTCTAAGTGTATTAAATGTCATTTTGTTAATTTTTTTTGTTTCCATATTTATGATGCTGTCTTTACTTGTCATCTGAATGCGTCCTTTACAATATAATAGGAGGTAAGTGTGATATATTGTAATGTAAATATTCTAAGTCTATTGAATGCAATTTTGTCATTTTGTTTATTCTATTGTTTTTTGTTTCCACATTATGGTGATGTCATTCCTTGTAATCTGAATATGTCTTTCACAATATAATAGTCGGTAAGTTAGATATATTACAATGAAAATTCAAATTGTAATAAATACAATTTTATCATTTTGTTCATTCTATTGTTTTTTGTTTCCACATTTATAATGCTGTCATTACTTGTCATCTGAATGTGTCCTTTACAATATAATAGGAGGTAAGCATGATATATTGTAATGAAAATTCAAATTGTAATGAATACAATTTTGTCATTTTGTTCATTCTATTGTTTTTTCTTTCCACATTTATAATGCTGTCATTACTTGTCATCTGAATGTGTACTTTACAATATAATAGTTGGTAAGTGTGATATATTGTAATATAAATTCTAATTATATTAAACACAATTTTGTCATTTGCTCACTCTATTGTTTTTTGTTTCCACATTTATGGTACTGTCATTATTTATCATCTGAATATGTCCTATACAATATAATAGCGAGTAATACTGATATATTGTAATGTAAATCTAATTGTATTAAATGCAATTTTGTCAGTTTGCTCACTCTATTGTTTTTGTTTCCACATTTATGGTGCTGTCATTATTTATCATCTGAATGTGTCCTTTACAATATAATAGTTGGTAAGTGTGAAATATTTTAATGTTAATTCTATGTGTATTGAATTCAATTTTGTCATTTTATTCACTCTATTGTTTTTTGTTTCCATGTTTATGATGCTGTCATTACTTGTCATCTGAATGTGTCCTTTATAATATAATAGGCGGTAAGTGCGATATATTGTAATGAAAATTTAAATTGTAATGAATGCAATTTTGCCATTTTGTTGATTCTATTATTTTTTGTTTCCACATTTATGATGCTGTCATTACTTGTGATTTGAATGTAACCTTTACAATATAATAGTCGGTAAGTGTGATATAATGTAAATTCAAATTGTAATGATGCCATTTTGTTCATTCTATTGTTTTTGTTTCTACATTTATGATGCTGTGATTATTTGTCATCTGAATATGTCCTTTACAATAAAATAGCTGGTAAGCATGATATATTGTAATAAAAATTCAAATTGTAATGAATGCAATTTTGCCATTTTGTTCATTCTATTGTTTTTTGTTTCCACATTTATGGTACTGTCATTATTTATCATCTGAATATGTCCTTTACAATATAATAGATGGTAAGTGTGATATATTGTAATGTAAATCTAATTGTATTAAATGCAATTTTGTCAGTTTGCTCATTCTATTGTTTTTGTTTCCACATTTATGGTACTGTCATTATTTATCATCTGAATATGTCCTTTACAATATAATAGCGAGTAAGTGTGATATATTTTAATGTTAATTCTATGTGTATTGAATGTAATTTTGTCATTTTGTTCACTCTATTTTTTTCCACATTTATGATGTTGTCATTACTTATCATCTGAATGTGTCCTTTACAATATAATAGGCGGTAAGTGTTATATATTGTAATGAAAATTCAAATTGTAATGAATGCAATTTTGGTATTTTTTTTATCTATTGTTTTTTGTTTCCACATTTATGGTACTGTCATTATTTATCATCTGAATATGTCCTTTACAATATAATAGTGGGTAAGTGTGATATATTTTAATGTTAATTCTATGTGTATTGAATGCAATTTTGTCATTTTGTTCACTCTATTGTTTTTTGTTTCCACATTTATGATGCTGTCATTACTTATCATCTGATTGTGTCTTTTACAATATAATAGGTGGTAAGTGTTATATATTGTAATGAAAATTGAAATTGTAATGAATGCAATTTTGCAATTTTGTTCATTCTATTGTTTTTTGTTTCCACATTTATGATGCTGTCATTACTTGTCATCTGAATGTGTCCTTTACAATATAATAGGTGGTAAGTGTGATATATTGTAATGTAATTTCTATGTGTATTAAATGCAATTTTCTCATTTTTCCATTCTATTGTTTTTTTGTTTACACATTTATGGTACTGTCATTATTTATCATCTGAATATGTCCTTTACAATATAATAGTTGGTAAGTGTGATATATTTTAATGTTAATTCTATGTGTATTGAATGTAATTTTGTCATTTTGTTCACTCTATTGTTTTTTGTTTCCACATTTATGATGCTGTCATTACTTATCATCTGATTGTGTCTTTTACAATATAATAGTGGGTAAGTGTTATATATTGTAATGAAAATTGAAATTGTAATGAATGCAATTTTGCCATTTTGTTCATTCTATTGTTTTTTGTTTCCACATTTATGATGCTGTCATTACTTGTAATCTGAATGTGTCCTTTACAATATAATAGGTGGTAAGTGTGATATATTGTAATGTAATTTCTATGTGTATTAAATGCAATTTTCTCATTTTTTCATTCTATTGTTTTTTTGTTTCCACATTTATGGTACTGTCATTATTTATCATCTGAATATGTCCTTTACAATATAATAGTTGGTAAGTGTGATATATTTTAATGTTAATTCTATGTGTATTGAATGCAATTTTGTCATTTTGTTCACTCTATTGTTTTTTGTTTCCACATTTATGATGCTGTCATTACTTATCATCTGAATGTGTCCTTTACAATATAATAGTGGGTAAGTGTTATATATTGTAATGAAAATTGAAATTGTAATGAATGCAATTTTGCCATTTTGTTCATTCTATTGTTTTTTTGTTTCCACGTTTATGATGCTGTCATTACTTATCATCTGAATATGTCCTTTACAATATAATAGGCGGTAAGTGTGATATATTATAATGAAAATTGAAATTGTAATGAATGCAATTTTGCCATTTTGTTCATTCTATTGTTTTTTTGTTTCCACATTTATGATGCTGTCATTACTTGTCATCTGAATGTGTCCTTTACAATATAATAGGTGGTAAGTGTGATATATTGTAATGTAATTTCTATGTGTATTAAATGTAATTTTTGTCATTTTTTAATTTTATTGTTTTTTGTTTCCACATTTATGCTGCTGTCATTATTTATCATCTGAACGTGTTCTATAAAATATAATAGTTGGTAAGTGTGATATATTATAATATAAATTCTAATTGTATTGATGCAATTTTGCCATTTTGTTCATTCTATCGTTTTTGTTTACACATTTATGGTACTGTCATTACTCATCATCTGATTGTGTCCTTTACAATATAATAGTTGGTAAGTGTGATATTTTGTAATATAAAGTCTAATTGTAATATAAAGTCTAATTGTATTGGATGGAATTTTGTCATTTTGATCACTCTATTTTTTTTCCATGTTTATGCTGTTGTCATTGCTCATCCTCTGAATGTGTTCTTTGCAATATAATAGTTAGTAAGTGTTATATAATGCAATTTTGCCATTTTGTTCATTCTATTGTTTTTTTGTTTCCACGTTTATGATGCTGTCATTACTTATCATCTGAATATGTCCTTTACAATATAATAGGCGGTAAGTGTGATATATTATAATGAAAATTGAAATTGTAATGAATGCAATTTTGCCATTTTGTTCATTCTATTGTTTTTTTGTTTCCACATTTATGATGCTGTCATTACTTGTCATCTGAATGTGTCCTTTACAATATAATAGGGGGTAAGTGTGATATATTGTAATGTAATTTCTATGTGTATTAAATGCAATTTTTGTCATTTTTTAATTTCATTGTTTTTTGTTTCCACATTTATGCTGCTGTCATTATTTATCATCTGAACGTGTTCTATAAAATATAATAGTTGGTAAGTGTGATATATTATAATATAAATTCTAATTGTATTGGATGCAATTTTGCCATTTTGTTCATTCTATCGTTTTTGTTTACACGTTTATGGTACTGTCATTACTCATCTGATTGTGTCCTTTACAATATAATAGTTGGTAAGTGTGATATTTTGTAATATAAAGTCTAATTGTAATATAAAGTCTAATTGTATTGGATGGAATTTTGTCATTTTGATCACTCTATTGTTTTTTCCATGTTTATGCTGTTGTCATTGCTCATCCTCTGAATGTGTTCTTTGCAATATAATAGTTAGTAAGTGTTATATAATGCAATTTTGTCATTTTGTTCACTCTATTGTTTTTTGTTTCCACATTTATGATACTGTCATTACTTATCATCTGAATATGTCCTCTAAAATATAATAGTGGGTAAGTGTGATATATTGTAATGTAAATTTAAATTGAAATGAATCAATTTTGTCATTTTACTCACTCTATTGTTTTTGTTTCCACATTTATGGTGTTGTCATTATTTATTCATCTGAATATGTACTTTACAATATAATAGTTAATGAGTCTGATATATTGTAATGTGAATTCTAAGTGTATTAAATGCAATTTTGTCATTTTCTTCATTTTATTGTTTTTGTTTCCACATTTATGGTGCTATCATTACTCTATCATTTGAATGTGTTCTCTAAAATATAATAGTTGGTAAGTGTGATATATTGTTATGTAAATTCTAATTGTATTGAATGGAATTTTGTCATTTTGTTCACTATATTGTTTTTGTTTCTACATTTATGGTGATGTCAATACTTCTCATCTGAATATGTCCTTTATAATGTAATAGTGGGTAAGTGTGATATATTTTAATGTTAATTCTAAGAGTATTAAATGCAATTTTGTCATTTTGTTCATTCTACTGTTTTTTATTTCCACATTTATGGTGTTGTCATTATTTATCATCTGAATGTGTCCCTTACAATATAATAGGGGGTAAGTGTGATATATTTGAATGTAAATTCTATGTGTATTAACTCCAATTTTGTCATTATCTTCATTCTATGTTTTTCGTTTCCATATTTATGGTACTGTCATTATTAATCATTTGAATATGTCCTTTACAATGTAATAGTGGGTAAGTGTGATATATTGTAATGTAAATTTAAATTGTAATGAATGTAATTTTGTCACTTTGTTCATTTTATTGTTTTTTGTTTCCACATTTTTGGTGCTGTCATTACTTCTCATCTGAATATGTCCTTTACAATGTAATAGTGGGTAAGTGTGATATATTTTAATGTTAATTCTAAGAGTATTAAATGCAATTTTGTCATTTTGTTCATTCTACTGTTTTTTATTTCCACATTTATGGTGTTGTCATTATTTATCATCTGAATGTGTCCTTTACAATATAATAGGGGGTAAGTGTGATATATTTAAATGTAAATTCTATGTGTATTAACTCCAATTTTGTCATTATCTTCATTCTATGTTTTTCGTTTCCATATTTATGGTACTGTCATTATTAATCATTTGAATATGTCCTTTACAATGTAATAGTGGGTAAGTGTGATATATTGTAATGTAGATTTTAATTGAAATGAATCAATTTTGTCATTTTACTCACTCGATTGTTTTTGTTTCCACATTTATGGTGTTGTCATTATTTATTCATCTGAATATGTACTTTACAATATAATAGTTGATGAGTCTGATATATTGTAATGTAAATTCTAAGTGTATTAAATGCAATTTTGTCATTTTCTTCATTTTATTGTTTTTGTTTCCACATTTATGGTGCTATCATTATTCTATCATTTAAATGTGTCCTCTAAAATATAATAGTGGGTAAGTGTGATATATTGTTATGTAAATTCTAATTGTATTGAATAGAATTTTGTCATTTTGTTCACTATATTGTTTTTGTTTCTACATTTATTGTGATGTCAATACTTCTCATTTGAATATGTCCTTTACAATGTAATAGGGGGTAAGTGTGATATATTTTAATGTTAATTCTAAGTGTATTAAATGCAATTTTGTCATTTTGTTCATTCTACTGTTTTTTATTTCCACATTTATGGTGTTGTCATTATTTATCATCTGAATGTGTCCCTTACAATATAATAGGGGGTAAGTGTGATATATTTTAATGTAAATTCTATGTGTATTAACTCCAATTTTGTCATTATCTTCATTCTATGTTTTTCGTTTCCATATTTATGGTACTGTCATTATTAATTATTTGAATATGTCCTCTAAATTATAATAGTTGGTAAGTGTGATATATTATAATGTAAATTTAAATTGGAATGAATCAATTTTGTCATTTTGTTCATTCTATTGTTTTTTGTTTCCACATTTATAATACTGTCATTATTAATCATTTGAATATGTCCTTTACAATGTAATAGTGGGTAAGTGTAATATATTGTAATGTAAATTCTAATTGTATTGGATGGAATTTTGTCATTTTGTTCACTCTATTGTTTTTGTTTCCACATTTATGATGTTGTCATTATTTATCATTTGAATGTGTCCTTTGCAATATAATAGTTGGTAAGTGTGCTATATTGTAATGTAAATTCTAATTGTATTGGATGGAATTTTGTCATTTTGTTCATTCTATTGTTTTTTGTTTCCACATTTATAATACTGTCATTATTTATCATTTGAATGTGTCCTTTGCAATATAATAGTCGGTAAGTGTGATATATTGTAATGTAAATTCTAATTGTATTGGATGCAATTTTGTCATTTTGTTCACTCTATTGTTTTGTTTCCACATTTATGGTGTTGTCATTATTTATCATTTGAATGTGTCCTTTGCACTATAATAGTTAGTAAGTGTGATATATTGTAATGTAAATTCTAATTGTATTGGATGGAATTTTGTCATTTTGTTCACTCTATTGTTTTTGTTTCCACATTTATGATGTTGTCATTATTTATCATTTGAATGTGTCCTTTGCAATGTAATAGTTGGTAAGTGTGATATATTGTAATGTAAATTCTAATTGTATTGGATGCAATTTTGTTATTTTGTTCACTCTATTGTTTTGTTTCCACATTTATGGTGTTGTCATTGCTCATCCTCTGAATGTGTCCTTTGCAATATAATAGATCATAAGTGTGATATATTTTAATGTTAATTCTATGCGTATTGAATGCAATTTTGTCACACTTTGTTCAATCTATTGTTTTTTTTTCTACATTTATGATGATGTCAATACTTCTTATTTAAATGTATTCTTTGCACTATAATAGTTGGTAAGGGTTTGATATATTGTAATGTAAATTTAAATTGTAATGAATAGAATTATTTCAGTATCCTCACTCTATTGTTTGTATTGAATGCAATTTTGTCATTTTGTTCATTCTATTGTTTTTTTGTTTCCACATTTATGGTGCTATCATTACTCATCATATGAATGTGTCCTCTAAAATAAAATAGTTGGTAAGTGTGATATATTGTAATATAAATTCTAATTGTATTGGATGCAATTTTGGCATTTTGTTCATTCTATCGTTTTTGTTTACACATTTATGGTACTGTCATTGCTCATCATCTGAATGTGTCCTCTTACAATATAATAGTTGGTAAGTGTGATATATTGTAATGAAAATTCAAATTTTATTGAATCGAATTTTTTCAGTTTGCTTACTCTATTGTTTTTATTTCCACATTTATGGTGTTGTCATTATTTATCATCTGAATGTGTCCCTTACAATATAATAGCGGGTAAGTATGATATATTGTAATGTAAATTCTAAGTGTGTTGAATGCAATTTTGTCAATTTGTTCATTCCATTGTTTTTTGTTTCCACATTTATGGTGCTGTCATTACTTATCATCTGAATGTGTCCTCTAAAATATAAAAGTTGGTAAGTGTGATATATTGTAATTTAAATTTAAATTGTAATGAATGGAATTTTGTCATTTTGTTCACTCTATTGTTTTTGTTTCCACATTTATGATGTTGTCATTATTTATCATTTGAATGTGTCCTTTGCAATGTAATAGTTGGTAAGTGTGATATATTGTAATGTAAATTCTAATTGTATTGTATGCAATTTTGTCATTTTGTTCACTCTATTGTTTTGTTTTCATGTTTAAGCTGTTGTCATTGCTCATCTTCTGAATGTGTCCTTTGCAATATAATAGATCATAAGTGTGATGTATTTTAATGTTAATTCTATGTGTATTGAATGCAATTTTGTCACTTTGTTCAATCTATTGTTTTTGTTTCTACATTTATGATGATGTCAATACTACTTATTTAAATGTATTCTTTGCAATATAATAGTTAGTAAGGGTGTGATATATTGTAATGTAAATTCTAATTGTAATGAATAGAATTATTTCAGTATGCTCACTCTATTGTTTGTATTGAATGCAATTTTGTCATTTTGTTCATTCTATTGTTTTTTTGTTTCCACATTTATGGTGCTATCATTATTTATCATATGAATGTGTCTTCTAAAATATAATAGGTGGTAAGTGTGATATATTGTAATATAAATTCTAATTGTATTGGATGCAATTTTGTCATTTTGTTCACTGTATTGTTTTGTTTTCATGTTTATGCTGTTGTCAATGCTCATCCTCTCAATGTGTCCTTTGCAATATAATAGGAGGTAAGTGTGATTAATTTTAATGTTAATTCTATGTGTATTGAATGCAATTTTGTCACTTTGTTCAATCTATTGTTTTTGTTTCTACGTTTATGATGATGTCAATATTTCTTATGTGAATGTGTCCTCTAAAATATAATAGTTGGTAAGTGTGATATATTGTCATTTAAATTTAAATTGTAATGAATGTAATTTTGTCGTTTTGTTCACTCTATTGTTTTGTTTCCACATTTATGGTGTTGTCATTACTCATCATCTGAATGTGCTCTTTACAATATAATAGTTGGTAAGTATGATATATTGTAATGTTAATTCTAAGTGTATTGAATGCAATTTTGACATTTTGTTCTTCTATTTTTTTGTCTCCACATTTATGGTGCTATCATTACTCATCATCTGAATGTGTTCTTTACAATATAATAGTTGGTAAGTATAATATATTGTAATGTAAATTCTAAGTGTATTGAATGCAATTTTGACATTTTGTTCATTCTATTTTTTTTGTCTCCACATTTATGGTACTGTCATTACTTATCATCTGAATGTGTCCTTTACAATATAATAGTGGGTAAGTATGATATATTGTATTGTAAATTCTAAATGTATTGAATGCAATTTTGTCATTTTGTTTATTCTGTTGTTTTTGTTTCTACATTTATGATGATGTTAATACTTCTCATATGAATGTGTCCTTTGCAATATAATAGTGGGTAAGTGTGATATATTGTAATGTAAATTAAAATTGTAATTATTGAAATATTATCATTTTGCTCACTCTATTGTTTTTGTTTCTACATTTATGATGATATCAATACTTCTTATGGGAATGTGTTCTTCGCAATAAAACAGCAAGTAAGTGTGATATATTGTAATGTAAATTTTAAGTGTATTCAATGCAATTTTGTCATTTTGTTCATTCTATTGTTTTTTTTGTTTCCACATTTTGGTGCTGTCATTACTTATCATCTGAATGCGTCCTTTACGATATAATAGCGAGTAAGTGTGATATATTGTAATGTAAATTTAAATCGTAATGAATGTAATTTTGTCATTTTGTTCACTCTATTGTTTTTGTTTCTACATTTATGAATGTCAATACTTTTTATGGGAATGTGTCCTTTACAATATAATAGCAAGTAAGTGTGATATATTGTAATGTAAATTCTAAGCATATTGAATGCAATTTTGTCATTTTGTTCATTCTATTGTTTTTTTGTTTCCACATTTATGATGCTGTCATTACTTATCATCTGAATGCGTCTTTTACAATATAATAGTTGGTAAGCGTGATATATTGTAATGTAAATTCTAATTATATTGGATGGAATTTTGTCATTTTGTTCACTTTATTGTTTTTGTTTCTACATTTATGATGATATCAATACTTTTTATGGGAATGTGTTCTTCGCAATAAAATAGCAAGTAAGTGTGATATATTGTAATGTAAATTCTAAGTGTATTGAATGCAATTTTGTCATTTTGTTCATTCTATTGTTTTTTTGTTTCCACATTTTGGTGCTGTCATTACTTATCATCTGAATGCGTCCTTTACGATATAATAGCGAGTAAATGTGATATATTGTAATGTAAATTTAAATCGTAATGAATGTAATTTTGTCATTTTGTTCACTCTATTGTTTTTGTTTCTACATTTATGAATGTCAATACTTTTTATGGGAATGTGTCCTTTGCAATATAATAGCAAGTAAGTGTGATATATTGTAATGTAAATTCTAAGCATATTGAATGCAATTTTGTCATTTTGTTTATTCTATTGTTTTTTTGTTTCTACATTTATGATGATGTCAATACTTCTTATGTGAATGTGTCCTTTGCAATATAATAGTCGGTAAGTGTGATATATTCTAATGTAATTTCTAATTGTAATGAATGTAATTTTGTCATTTTGTTCACTATATTGTTTTGTTTTCACAATTATGATACAATCATTATTTATCATCTGAATGTGTCCTTTACAATATAATAGCGAGTAAGTGTGATATATTTTAATGTTAATTCTATGTGTATTAAATACAACTTTGTCATTTTGTTCATTCTATTGTTTTTTGTTTCCACATTTATGGTGCTATCATTACTCATCATATGAATGTGTTCTTTACAATATAATAGGCAGTAAGTGTGATATATTGTATTGTAAATTCTAATTGTATTGGATGGAATTTTGTCATTTTGTTCACTCTATTGTTTTTGTTTCTACATTTATAATGATGTTAATTCTTCTCATATGAATGTGTCATTTGCAATATAATAGGAGGTAAGTGTGATATAATGTGATGTAATTTCAAATTGTAATGAATGTAATTTTGTCATTTTGTTTACTCTCTTTTTTTGTTTCTACATTTATGATGATGTCAATACTTCTTATGTGAATGTGTCCTTTGCAATATAATAGTCGGTAAGTGTGATATATTCTAATGTAATTTCTAATTGTATTGAATGTAATTTTGTCATTTTGTTCACTCTATTGTTTTTGTTTCTACATTTATGGTGCTATCATTACTCATCATCTGAATGTGTTCTTTACAATATAATAGGCAGTAAGTGTGATATATTGTAATGTAAATTCTAATTGCATTGGATGGAATTTTGTCATTTTGTTCGCTCTATTGTTTTTGTTTCTACATTTATGATGATGTCAATACTTCTTATGTGAATGTGTCCTTTGCAATATAATAGTCGGTACGTGTTATATATTCTAATGTAATTTCTAATTGTAATGAATGTAATTTTGTCATTTTGTTTACTATATTGCTTTTGTTTTCACAATTATGATATTATCATTATTCATCATCTGAATGTGTCCTTTACAATATAATAGCGAGTAAGTATGATATATTTTTATGTTAATTCTATGTGTATTGAATACAACTTTGTCATTTTGTTCATTCTATTGTTTTTTGTTTCCACATTTATGGTGCTATCATTACTCATCATCTGAATGTGTTCTTTACAATATAATAGTCGGTAAGTATGATATATTGTAATGTAAATTCTAATTGTTTTGGATGGAATTTTGTCATTTTGTTGACTCTATTTTTTTGTTTCCACATTTATGGTGTTGTCAATACTTGTCATCTAAATGTATGTCCTTTACAATATAATAGTGGGTAAGTGTGATATATTGTAATGTAAATTATTAATTCTAATGAATACAATTTTGTCATTTTGTTCATTTTATTGTATTTTGTTAACACATTTATGATGCTGTCATTACACATCATTTGAATGTGTTCTTTACAATATAATAGGAGGTAAGTGTAATATGTTACAATGTAAATTCTAAGTGTAATGAACACAATTTTGTCATTTTTTACTATTTTTTTTATTTCCACACATAATTACTTGTTATCTGAATGTGTCATTTAAAATATGCTGATATATATGTAAAATATTTGTAAAGACTACATTTATTTATATATTTAACAGTATTATTTGTATTGATCCCATTATTAAAGAGTTATTGAGAGTGTTTTTTAACATAAAAGTAGTTGATATGACTGATACTTTCTTTGACTAGACATTATGTTGTGTAAACTTCTAGTGTACTTATTAGTATAAATATATCTATAATTATGATAGTACTAGTATGGATAATGTACAATGTTGTCTTGCTTGATATTAATGTGGTTATGATATATTCTCTTGGTTCGTGTTAATGTATAATGTTACTAGTGTATTCATATAATGCAATTATGTCATTTTGTTTACTCTATTGTTTTTGTTTCTACATTTATGATGCTGTCATTACTTGTCATCTGAATGTGTCTTTTGCAATATAATAGGACGTAAGTGTGATATATTATAATGTAAAAATTCTAAGTGTATTGAATGCAATTTTGTCATTTTGTTTATTCTCTTGTTTTTGTTACTAGTGTACTCATATATAACAGTGTTAGTATAGATAATGTACTGATATTATGATGTTCTCCTGGTTCATGTTAATGTGGTTATTATAATATATTTAGGAGGGATTTACTCCAGTCATGTTAGCTGCAAAGAACAGACACAAAGATGTTGTTTTAATTTTAGCACAGAAAGGAGCCAATCTAGACCTTGTCAACAGAGTAAGTGTTCATGTACTTAGGTTATATGAGAAAAGTTGAATAACTGAAGATAAAATAGAGCTCCTTTCCCTGATGACAACCATTGGTTGTTTTACTAATATAATGAAGTTTGAAATATTGTCTTATAACTAAATATAATAATTTCCTAAAATAAGCATTAGTTTTTTACTATTACAAGAAAAATTGAAATAGTCTTTTTAAGAAAATGTCATATATGATGTACAGAATGTTGAAGAGCTACAGTTTGTCTGATGTAATAATTGTCATACAGAGATAATGTTGGTTATTGTTATATACTTGTGAATAATATAATGAGACTTACATGGAAGTACAGACATGATGATATTTTATTGATGAAATGACATAAGAGCTACATGTTCTATTTTGGTATGATGTTTGCTTAATAGAATAGTCATCAGCCTCAATAATTTCAGTGTAATTTTTAGTTGCATTCAACAGATTTTATCAGTTAGGTGATTCAAAGCAATTATTTTTATTTGATATGTGGCTGCATCTGCTTTGCCCCCTCCCTCCCTCCCACAATGTTTTTCTATCTCTGTCTTGTAATTTATATTTGCTTTTATTACATCCAGTTTGTAATATTTATTAATTATTTGCATATTTCTTTGTTAAATTTCTCTGCAAATGTTAATTTTGGAACTACAGTTTTTACTATTATTTTTTATTTATTATACCCTTATCTTTTCTTATTTGTTCCTAGTTAAGATGGTTACTTGTTCCACCATTTGTCCTGATCAATTCACATAAATAACTGTTGAAAATTGGCTTTCTTTAGTCAAACAGACAGTAGCATTGCCTATGTAGAGATAACACAATGTTTTTTGTTCTTTAATCTGTTTAGACCATGATAACTATAAGAGAGTAGGCTAGAAAACTATGCTTACACTGCAAGGTATGTTTTCACATGAAGTATCCACTTTTATAAGTTACGATCATATTCATGAGGGAAATGGGAGATCAATTTTATTGACCTCTTTTAAGTGGTGTCAACTTGAGGTTTGCCAGTAATCTATTATTTTATGTTTTACGGAGATCAGATTAGTCGTATCTTTTAGCAATCAAGAAACTGGTATATTTACAGAACATTACTAATTCAATTGGCTATTTCTACTTTATTTGTTATTGGTGTAATTACACATCCATACATAAATTCTACTTTCTGATGCATAGATTATTCAATACATATTATAAATTATAGCAATGCTCTGTTGTCTAGTATATCTGAGTATACTCATCTAACCTATAATTGTAAACAAAAATAGACATTAATTATGAACATATTTTAGCTAATTTATGATTCAAGTAAAAATAACACAAACAAGTAAATGAAATTTAGTAAAATTCATTAATGTGGGAAAGGTGGTCAAGAAAATCCAAACTAGGAATGACAGTATGGACATCCCTACATAATAGCCACATAAATGTACCCGAAATACAAAATTATGTTATATTTTTTTGTTATGTTGAACATACTTGACTTCTAATGGGACATTTTCCTTAAGATACTTTTACAACTATTGCAACAAAATAAATGTTATGCCCTTGATATTGTGGCAACCATGTAGGGATTTCCTTACTGCTATACCTACTTTAAGAGTGTTTGAGATGTTTCTATCATCTTCTCTGCATTTAATAAGTTTTTGGGAATATTTTATATAATTATTCTGATAAGTATTGGCTAATAAATAATTTATATCATTAAATGATATACAAGTAAATAAAAAATGTATTAAATATGAATGCTTTAAAGTAGAAGGCTTTTAAAGATTTTTTATTGAAAGTTATGTTTTTAAATTAAATGAGGTGTCTGATTTTGGACATCTTATTATTTTAAGTGATTTAACAATAATAAATGGTGATTTTTACACAATTTAAAAGTAGCCTCCCAATAGGCACCATTTTGTTTAAAATGAATTAATTTTTTTATTATTTATGAGAAAGAAGATAGAGGGTGGTCAGTTGTCATTTTTCCTATTGATCCCTGATCTTAATCAAGTGTTTCTTGGTGCATTATAAGGAGAGGATACATTTCTAATTATCTCAAACCTACTAGTAATAAAAGACAGGACATCCATGTGACTGATGGGTTTGGAGTATTTGGCTACCAGTTAGTTCACTATTTTAGTGCCTACTCATACACACACACATTCAATTTATAATAATATGCTTATAAAAAGAATTGTTTTCTAATAAAGCATTGTAAACAAGTACATTAAAATTAACAATAAATTCATGAAATGTAGTGGTGGTGATATAAAACATCTGACCACAGTAGGAATGGTAGTATTAAAATCTCTACATAGTAGCCATTACATAAGGCCCTATATATATATGTTTAATGAGACTTTACTGTGGTTACTATGTAGGGATTATTATACCATAAATTGTTTAGAAATTTTTGTGACGATTGATGATAGATAATGACCTTCTTTAGATACATCTTTACAATTATTTCAAGTTATATTAAATTTATTATGAGTTGTCTTTAT
Source organism: Xestospongia muta (assembly GCA_963693285.1). NCBI lineage: Eukaryota > Metazoa > Porifera > Demospongiae > Haplosclerida > Petrosiidae > Xestospongia > Xestospongia muta. Next base: position 17,659,638 of record OY848917.1, on the reverse strand, counting down.
TATTACATCATTTCATGTTATATCAATTTTATGTGTTACTGAATACTAAAATGACTCTAAATGTAACAAATTTATTATTGTAGAAGTTATTTTTAATTTTGCTATGAAATATTAATAAATCACCTATATTCTTCTGTCATATACTGAAGTATGATTATGTCTTTTCCTTTGACATTTTTTTCATATATTGTTTATCGACTGTCTAAGCATAATGATTGACTTTATAAATTGTTTTCATTGTTACATGTATTTTGTTTTATTGTAATGTAGGATGGCCAAAATGTTCTCCATATATCATGTTATGAAGGTCATGATAAGGTTGTTCAAGTCCTTCTAGATGCTGGTGTGAAAGTGAATGTTCCAGACAAGGTCAGTGAAATATTAGTATACAAATGTAATCATAGCTATTTATAATACTTATTATATAATGTGTTATTGACACTATATGTTGATGAATACAAAGTAAGGATATAAAGTCACGCATTCATTCTATGCCTTTAGTAAACATGAGAGTTTTAGTTCTACAATCCTAGTGATTGTTATTTCTAGGTATTTAGAAAATACTGACTTCACAATGAAACATTGACTTGTCAATGGAAAATGAAAGCTATAGAAGCTTGAAATACAAAAGAATAGGCTAGTTAGAAGCTTCAAGCATTATTAGTCACATACATTGTCATACCACAGGGTTAATGAAAGTCATTGCTCGCTATATGTGTCAGCGGTCAAGGGATGCAATTTACATTCGTTTGTCGCTCTTGAAAGTCCCATACAGCAATATATTAAAATGACAAAAACAAACATAACCTGTTACACGTACACACACACAAATATATATAACACATGGTAGAAAATGATTACAGGACAGCCATGCTTGCATAACGTGCTAAGCAGAATAGATCATTTTCTGAAAATACCAGCTGTCATCAATATTATTACTGAGAGAATTAATGAGGTCATTTATTGTCATGATAGCTTTAAGAGAAGTGTTTAGGTATAGGCTGGTACTGGATGTAGCTCTGGTCTGGTATTTGTTAACTATTTCTAATTCTCTAACATTCATGATGCAAGGACACCTGATTTACATTACAATGGACATTTATATGTACTATATGATATAAATAATAATCCTGTACTTGTGATAATTGATGCCTTCTAGAAACAAACAACTAATTACTCTTTACTTGTCTTCTAATGAGACATTTTTCTTAAGATACCATTACAACTATTGCAACAAAATAAATGTTATGCCCTTGATATTGTGGCAACCATGTAGGGATTTCCTTACTTCTATTCCTACTTTGGGAGTGTTTGAGATGTTTCTATCATCTTCTCTGCATTTAATGAATTTTTGGGAATATTTACATAATTATTCTGACAAGTATTGGCTAGCTCATAATTTATATAATTAAATGATATACAAGTAAATAAAAAATGTATTAAATATTGAAAGTTATGTGTTTAAATTAAATGAGGTGTCTGATTTTGGATGTCTTATTTTTTTAAGTGATTTAACAATAATAAATAGTGATTTTTACACAATTTAAAAGTGGTTATTTTTCCTATTGATCCCTGATCTTAATCAAGTGTTGTTTGGTGCATTATAAGGAGAGGATACATTTCTAATTATCTCAAACCTACTAGTAATAAAAGACAGGACATCCATATGACTGATGGGTTTGGAGTATTTGGCTACCAGTTAGTTCACTATTTTTAGTTGCTTACTCATACATATACACACACACTCAATTGATAGTAACATTATTAACCTCAATGTGCATGGGTGCATAGCGAGGGTACTGTAGTCTGTCAGTGTGTGTGTGTGTGTGTGTGTGTGTGTGTGTGTGTGTGTGTGTGTGTGTGTGTCTGTTACCGGGGTTGTTTTTGAACTGCTATAACTTGGTAACTGAAGCATTAGCAGCTACCAACGTTTAGCAACGAATAGAAAAACATGTGGATTTATTAATGAGTCATCTAATATTTATTTAATACCATGTTAAAGAACATCTCTTTCATAATTGGTTATAGTTAAAAGGAAATGTTCTAAATTTTATTCAGTCACTTTATGTCATATATACTAACATTCATTTGTTATATGTCCTTTTACATATACATAGAATGGCAAAACTGCTTTGTACATTGCTTCAGAGAAAGGCAATAATGAATGTGTTCAGCTCCTTCTTAAAGCTAATGCTAATCCTGATATCGCTAATCAAGTAAGCTGTGACATGGATTTTATAGTTTACTACATCCTAAAATGTTTTAACCAGCTCACTCAAAAAAATCATAGAAAGTATTGGCACAATGATTTGACATATAACCACTGAGAAACATTGTGTTACATTTATGAAATGTTATTAAAAAATCTGCAAAGTACGTTAGTAGATGAGAATTATAAAAAGATAAAGTCAATCTCATCAACAATATTTACTGGGTAAATTTTTTATACTGATGAGATTGACTTTCTAATAGTTTAATGGAATAAAGCTTGTATTAGCTCCAATCCATATATACCTTTTATCTCAAGAGTCACGTTATGTGATGCATAAAAAATTTTCTTGTCTGCATGAGTCATTCTTAGATTACAATAGAGATCAGTGTACATATCAATTGTGCTATTATAAAACATGTTATCATTGAACATATATATTACAAAACTATGCTATATATTATATTTTTATGATCCTTGATAGCATTTAAGTTATGTTAGGTGTTAAATGTTATAATTCAATGTTCATATTGTTGATGTTTACCTTATTTTCCTACTGCTTTATAAATTGAGTTACTTCAGTTACAATGATTAATGATTTATTTAGTGTTTTCATAGTGTCTTAAGGTAGACCCTCCTCTTTGTTGATGCACAAGAAGGATTTAGCAATGGCCACATCAGAACTTAACTAATTACAAAAACAAAAACAAAAAAGCCCCACAACATACCATTCAATGGATGTTTTCTACCTTAGAACATTTTACAGTTCACATGTTCCAATTGAAAGATCTCTAGACATGCATTTTCCCCTTTATATCAAGTATCAAATATCTATCACTTTGTACTTGCAAGATATTAGTGAGCCCAAAATTACATCTATAACAAAGTACTACTTCTTACTACCCATGCATGCTATCTGTAATGTGGGTAGTGTAATCTGATTGGTCAAAGAAATAAACTCGATTGTGACCTCTCTTCTTTACAGTAAAGAACATGAGGGTCTAGCTTAATAGACCAGTGCTATCATCGATAGCCAAAATTTTTTACCTTGTCATTGATAGCCTTTTTTATACAAAATGATTAGTTTGACAAATAAAGATGTTGTGCAAAGTATTGAAGTAGTATTACATCACAATATAATCCACAACAGTTGATAACCACATGCCATTTTGTATTATAGAAATACCAGTCTCACATATGAATGGTGTCAAATGTATGGCAGGCAGTCCCTGCAAACTCAGCATATTAGATAGTTTTTAAATTTTTATCTGAAAAATTAGCTAACATTCTATCTGTATTGTATCATACATCACATTCATACTTCATTTTTTCCTAGGATCTTGCATATCCTCCATTAAGTGAAGACAAAATAGAAAGTATATCAAAAGACCTCTTTATAGGTTAGTGTATAGTGTTAGTGGCTCGTAAATATTAGTCATAGTCCAACTGTTACGACTATATTGTAGATACAGTATGCTATGACATAAAACAAGCCTGAGAGTCACAGACTCAAGAGTTGTTTATATCACAGCATACCATATAAGCAATACTTTCATGCAGGTTGGATTATAATGTAGTGGTTTGATACCATGGAAGCTCAAAGTGATGTTACAGCCAGTATCTGCTAATGTCTGCACTATATTTGGATACAGTGCTGTGATGCCAGTTTGTTAAGTCTGACTTTTTCGCTAACACTTTGAATTTTTATGGTATTATGTCTTCCTTGTGTGCATGTGTCTGAAATGTTAGATGACATACTTACCCTAAGGAAATTATTAACCAGTTTCACACAGCAATTATACTGCTAGACAGACACTTCGGTCTAAACCATAACTACTTATGCTACTAGCATGGCACAATACTTAACTGTACATGTGTGTGAATATATATATAACAATTTAAATTATTAACACACATACTTTATAATACTAACAAGATATTAACACTTAATAAAGTCTATATAACATTTTACCATATTCATTGAAGAGGTCTGATATAGTAACTTCTACAAATACGCATACATTAATTCTTAATTACCTTTCATTTTATAAGACTCAATTCAATTCTTGTACATTTCAGAAATTACATGTTCTAATAGCATCAGTAAGTATGGACAATTCTCCCAGTAGATGATACCTGTCAGAAACCACACATTCTAACCAACATTATTGGCCACAAATGATGCATTCTGATTTACTAATTATATATACATATAACAGTTGACAGTTTACTTTCCAAATTATCAAAACAATAAAGATTTTTTAAAAATGTTTTGATGATTTGTGCAACTACTTAATCTTTTAATGCTTGAAGCTTTAGGCTAGTTTTCTTTCAACATTTATATAGCTATATTATAATGTTTACAATGTTAGCAACTGTTCTGTCTTTACAACTATGTGTAAAATGTAAAATTGAAAGCCTCTAGAAGTGACATTTCAAGGAACGAGAGTGGAAAACACTTCCTTTAAATTTTTTTTTCAGGACACCAACACCTACAATAGGTATAAATGTAGTAAATGGAGTTAATTTGCATAATAGTATACAAACACTATATTTCACTAATTTGTTTCAATAGTTTCTATAAGTGAGTAACATTAAAGATAGAATATACTCATGTTTTAATATAATGTCATATAAAATATTACCTGAGCTTTTCTAAAATAGTGAAGTAATATATAGAAATGTGTGCTCCTTTTGTTAATATAGCTCACTCTGCCAGCTGTCAATGTTGTGTTTTAATCTGTTATTAAAACACAACTATGTAATACTACTACTTGTTTGATTTGTTATCATTTAGTTTTGGAAGATGTGTCTATATGGAATGTTAAATACCTCAATGAAGAGCAGGTTTTTGCGAAACCAGAGTATGGAATCAAGCTTGTCATTCCACCAACATCAGTGGAAGAAGGACAGGAAGTCAAAACTGAAGTCAAAGTAGTTTCACCAGAGGAGTCAGAGATCATCCTCCCTCCTGATGTTGAGCTTGTTAGCTGTATATACAAAATTAAAGCAACAGGAAAATTCACCAGACCTATTGAGCTTCATCTTCAACATAATGTTGAGCTCAGATCACAAGAAGAAAGTCAACAGCTAGCATTTATTAGAGCTAAGGGACAACCACCTTACAAATTTAAGCTGTTACCAACTGAATGTGAGCAGGTGTTTAGACCTTTTGACAATTCTGGTGTGGTAAAAATCCCTGATTTTTGTCACATTGGTATTGTCCAAAAAATAAAGGATCGTCTATCTCCACACAGTTATACGATGACAGTTTTCTTCAAGAAGGTGGAGAAGTTTTGCTGGGAAATACTAGCAGTGGTCACAAAAAATCTTCCACCTTTTCATGAGGTATGCACCTATAATGAAAAAGGACTAGAACACTATATTACCATTGTATGCACATTCTTTTGTCTATTAGAAAGTGAACACAGAGAAACGTTTTGAAAGCTGGAAAAGGATGGACCCACTTACCTTCTTTAATTCTGGTATTAATGATGTTGAAATTGCTAATGACTGTTTTGACAAAAAGCCATTGACTTCACTTCAAGTAAAGTCCTAGTTGATGTTGTGAAGTTTTAAATTTTGTATGGCTTAAGCTTTCTAGGAGAGCCATTGATCGATGTCAAGTAGGTACCGCCCTACCTTACTTAAAATTGAAAGTCTCTCTCAAAAAGGAGAAGGAACTCAGTGACCTAGAGCTTATTTTTAAAGGAATAAATCTAGAGATACCTTTGGTTATTCCTACTTATGATTTGCAACAACAGGAGGCAACAAGTGAGTGGCATTAAAGTAAAATATACACATGTTTTAATATAATGTCATATAAAATATTACCTGAGCCATTCCAAAATACTGAAGTAATATATAGAAATGTGTACTCCTTTTGCCTAATATAGCTCAATATGCTAACACTCCTTCCAACACTACTACTACCAGCATGCCTACTTCCACCACTACTACTACCAGCATGCCTACTTCCACCACTACTACTACCAGCTTGCCTACTTCCACCACTACTACTACCAGCTTGCCTACTTCCACCACTACTCCTACTACTGCCAATGTATCTACTAGAGGTTAGTATATAGTGTTAATTGCTCTTACATATTGGTTATAGCCCAACTGTAAGAGCTGTATTACAAATACAATGTGCTCTGATGTAAAACAAGTCTGAGAGCTACAGGCTCAACAGTTCTTTATGTTGTAGCATACAGCCTCGACAGTTCTTTATATCACAGCATACCACATTAGCAATAGAGTATAATACAAGTTGGACTATAACATATCAGTGGGTTGATACAACAGAAATTAAAAGTGATGTTACTGCCTAGTATTTGCTAATGTCAGTACTATATTCAGATACAATGCTGTGATGTCTTTTTGTCAAGTCTGATTTCCTTGTTAGCACTTTGAACGTCTATGGTATTGTGTCTGTCTGAAGTGAAATGTTAGATGACACACTTATCATAGGTAAATCATTAACCAGTTTCACACAGCAATTATATTGCTCACCAGAACACTTACATATAAACCATACTACTAATGCTACTAGCATGTGGCACAAAACTTAACCATGTATCTATGTATATATATATATATATATATAACAAGTTAAATTATTAACACGCATCCTTTAAAATACTAACAAAAATTTAATGCTTAATAAAGTCTTTATAACATTCTACCATATTCATTGAAGAGGTTTGATATATTAACTACCACAAATATGCATACATGATTTTTACTTGGCTTTCTTTTTATAAGACTCAGTTTAATTCTTATACAGTACAGAAATTACAGTATTCTAATAGCATCAGTAAGTATGGACAATTCTCCCATTAGATTATGCCTGTCACAAACCACAGATTCTAGCCAACATTATTGACTACAAATGATGCAATCTGATTGACTAATTATATATATTGATATAACAGTTGACAGTTTCTTTGTGAATTATCAAAACAACAATGACATTTGAAAATGCTTTGAAGTAGGTAATGATGATTTGTGTGACTACTTAATCTTTGAATGCTTGAAGCTTTAAACTAGTTTTCTTTCAGCATTTATATAGCTACGTCATAATGTATACAATGCTATCAACTCTCTTGTCTTTACAACTCCTGTGTAAAGTGTAAAATTGAAATAATTAAAAAACAAGCTTGTATTTATAGTACATTTCATTTGCTAAAGTTCATTTAGTCAGGTTGTATCTACTTAGATCAATGTCACTGTTAACAAACAAAAAAAACTTAGTTTGGGGACTTTGTTACTTTCTTCTACCTGGCATGTAAAATTGTCATATCATATTAACATTATAGTACATCAAGAAGTCAAGTGAAGGAATCTCTACAAGCTGGTTTTAAAAATCAACTTAGTGTTATCAGTTAATTCTTTTATAGTGTTGTCAGCAACATGAGATGTGATCTGAAACTTATAACTATGTACCATTCATATCTCATGTATTACTGTTTTATAGTTCTTAAATGAAATAATGGACCCTTGCCTGATATCTAGCTCTTGTAAAACACATGAGCTCCACCTTTCTTGTTTGGAACCAGCCATACCTTTAGAGCCTACTAAAAATAAGTGTAAACCTATGAACTCATAGTTTCCTTCATTACATCATGATCTTGATTTATCTGGTGATGTTAACTGTCTGTAAAAACTTAGTCTGGTGTTATGATAAATATTTTAATGAATTCCTTTTTACATCTGTAAACATTTTCAAATGTGCATTAGGAATGTAGTGATTGTTGGTAAGGCAGAGGAAATACATAAATCTATTCCAATCCAAAATTAATACTGTTAGGTTCTTATATTTAGAATTTAGGATCTAAGGTATAGTATTAATTTCTCATTAATGTATGGACTTCTGTTAATAGACACCACCAGCTATGAATATTGTGCTTGTGTCTGGTAATTTGAATTATTGGCTGTCTTTTAACAGTCTGACTTGTTAAGTGTGTAATACATTAAATTTATATATACATACATTAAAGTATCCTAAACAATTATTGAAAACTTACACAAGGTTTTCTTGTTGTTACATGTACTTTCAAATGTCAGCTTAGTTAAGATTGTCAGCCATACAAACTATTGTATACCGTATATGTAAGAACAAAAATTACTGATATTCCATGGCCTAATTTTTTCTTGTCTATTTTTTTCTAAAGCACACTAAAGCAGTCATGAAAAGTTAAATACCTTTATAGTAAATGTTTACCATTGTATTTCTTTGTTTTCTATTGATAGGAGACAAGTATACTTACAGTACATTATCAGTTGAATTACCTATTTTTAGCTTGATTACACATAAAAGCTTTTTTTCTTAAAAATTGACATGATGTGGGAATTGTTTTAATTATTATCAATCCAATCAAAAACAAGAGCACAATGAAAGTAGTGGCAATGAAATAGCATGATGTCTATGTAATAACACAGCACAAGGATTTGAAAGTATTATTAAGAGCACAGTTTGTTTATAAGACATCTGAAGTCGCATCATAGTAAATAAGACAAAAAGGTTAAGTTAGGAGCTTTGTATATGTTCAATACTAATGCCATAGTTTTTTGTTGGCTATGACAGTTATAAACTAAGTGAGACCAAAGCTGCACTCATCACAATAACATCGCACAAGAATTTGAAATTGTTATAAGGAGTACAAGTTTGTTTTTAAGACATCTGAAGCAGTATCAAAGTAAATTAGACAAAGGATAAGTTAGAAGCTTTGTATATGTACAGTAGCAATCCTAAAGTATATTTTCTTTTGGGCTATGACAGTTAGGAAGCAAGTGAGATCAATGCTACACTATCAATATTATAATCTAGTCTTTGCATATCCATGTATTCCTAGTTACATATATTGCTAATGTTGCTATATATTTTGTTTGTGTTTTGATTAATAGTATATAAACCTCATATCATTTTTAAAAAAAAACATTAATGTACTTTCAGATATTTTTGATATTTAAAGGTATGAATGGTTACTGAAGACATATAGATACACACACACACACATATATATACATACCTACATACATACATATATATATATATATTCATCTTTATAAATTGTTTTTTACCACAGATATTAGCCAAATTATTTCCAAAGTTCCTGCAAAGAAAGACATTGTAGAAGTATTGATGCCTATTAAAGACAAATGGTACATAGTTGGTACTGCACTTGACATCAGCTCAACAGATCTAGACGGCTTAAAATATAGCAGTAACCAAGTAGAAGAAAATCTGGCTATTATGATTAGCAATTGGTTAGACAAACATGCTAAAGAAGCTACCTGGGAGGTACTGTTAAATGCAGTGGAGGGCAACATTGTTCAGAGCCAGCAAACAGGGCAAAATATTCGTGAATTTTTAAAGAAACATGTCGTGTTTAATGGACATGTGTAAGTTCTTTCAAATCATTGGGATTAACTAAATGAATTAGTTCAATCTGTCCATTAACAGGGAATTGAAGGATGTATCCAAGCAATGGCCTGAAGGGAGTGATCCTCACTCACATAGTGAAAGAGGTAGGATTCTATATAATGACTTTACTAAATGATAAAGAACCTGGTCAATTTAACTATAGATTCACTTACAACCAAATCACTAACCCTTGCCACTGTATAGAAACTAAATTATAATAATATTTATTTGTCATGTGGTACTGAGACCTTGTTGAGTAACTTAACAATAAAATGAGTTGTCTCCATTAACTAAGATAGTGTTGTACCTATATGCGCATATATAGTAAGTGAAAGTGTTTACAAAGCTCTTAGACAAATGAAATGACATTAAATTCTTATATCCAAAGTCCATATGATAACTGTGCCATAAATAAGTAACCTAATTCTGTATAATTTGAACAACCCTTAAATCTGATCTCAATTAGTATGTTTACATCACAGCGGTGCATTATTCAGCTCTTTAGGTTTATATAATATATATATATATTTGTATATATATTGTAGACAACTCATGAAATATGCTTTATAGGCTGATGACAAGTATTTGATTTTTTTATTTGTAGTTTTTAATTGTCCTGTCAACATGAACGTCGGTGGTTGGTGTGCTCTTTCAATTATAGTGGTAATTATTGCTGTAATAATGTGAGTAATGATTAATTAATTATAATTGCCTGACTATTTAAATGGATTAATACTTTGTGTTTGCTAATGTACATGAACTCTTATGGATATATGTTCTTAATATATAATATTGTTTGTGTATAATAAACTGTAACTTGAAACTTTATTTATCAAATAAATGAGTCAATTAATCTGTCATCATTTCTATAGGTACTTTTACTTGAAAATTGATGGTGTCTAAAACTCTAAATCTATTCTGTATACAACCTTGAAAGACTGAACTAACTAATTTTACTATCGCTATTTTTTTTATGTTATGTTAATTAAAGAGCAATATGTACAATCTTGTTTATGAATTGTACATACAGTAATCTATTGAGATATTTTTTTAAAAATGAAGCTAAGAGGAGAGTAACTAGAAAGTCAACACATGCAACAAATAGACTATATATACATCATTTAAAGAAAACCACTTAAGTGCAAAACTCTAGCCCCAGTAGAAGCTAAATTACAGTATTATCTATTTACTGTGCTGGTACTGAGAACTTATTTAAGTAACTTAGCTAGAATAAGATGACCAAGTCTTCAAACAGTTTATACTAAACCATAAGTGTGCAAAGTTTAATCAAAAATCCACAATGGATGTGGTATACAAACACTGTCAAGAACCAATTCTTAGGTTCCTTATATGGGGTGCTGTTTGTGTCAAAATTGAATGCATTCAATTGTACAGTGCTTAACAAGTTATGATTTATTTTTAATAGTTATTATTATTTGTTAAATAAAGTGTAATTTACTAAATAATGTATGATTTATTAAATAATCTATGATTTGCTAATAATGCATGATTTATTAAATAAATAAGAAGTAAATCAATAGTTATTTAATAAATAATGACTTAATCAATATATCATGATAATTTTCCAATTTTGACACAAACGGCGCCCCATAGTTTCTTTGCTAAGCTATATGCATTATATAGACTTAGATATTGTGATTTAACAACTATATATTAGTGGTAGTATAGTAGTAGTCTTATGATAGCAATAAAACTATCTGTATAACTTTAAATTTAGAATAGAAAGAAACACTTAAATGAAAATTTTTACATCTAATATTGGCAGAGGATTGTATCAGTTTTTTAGACACACTTGTTTTGTAGTGGCAAATTTTGTTTCGTCTTGACTGTACGTTTTTCATACTTTATAATATATATAAGGGATATTGCTTGATCAGTGGTTGTAAAATGTAACGTTATTGATGACAAGAACACACTGCACCATGGGCATTGAACGGATTGTGGAAGCTCATCACCCTTTTTATTGCATTACTCCTTCAGTGACAAGACCTACCACTTCAAGATAACCATTTTCAACACAGTAGAAAGATATCCTTCTATGGAACACAAACTACAACAAAAATATACATCAAATTCATTTCTGGTAAAATTATAAATTTAGACAATGCAATAATCGTGAATTTGATTTCTGTTTCTGTTGTGGTTTGTATTCCATAGTAGTCAACTTAGTGTTTTGCTTGAGGTAATCCTTTGGTAAGTATATGCTAGTATGAGTATACAATATGTTGATTGTCATGTATCATACTACATTCTAGCTGTGCAGCACCATATTTCTGCACATTCAGTGCAGTATCATACTTATAGTATATTTGTACTTATACTACATTCTGTTATAGGATCTTGCTCATCTTTTGTTATATGAGTGCAATGTACAAAGTATATCTGGGTGACTCCTTTTTAAAGGTTTGTGTATAGTATTAGTGGTTCCTTGTTCTATTAAATAATATCTCCAATTAATGCCTGAATGTTTAGATACACATCTCCCTTATGTGATTATGAAAACCAGTTTTATGTGACAATTTTAGACAATTTGATGCATACAAAATTCTAATGTTTATTTAATGCAAATGATAAAGGTCCTTACACACAAATTATATACTGTTATGAAATTGATAGATTTTTATAACTCAGCAATATATTTTAGTGCTAGTTTAGTGCAGATGGTTAACTTGTAAGTGGTGTAGAAAGCTAACTAATTTACAAATCGATTAAGACATCCCATTTCACTTTCTACAGCTCATTTTACTTTTAATAAAAGACACTAGTCTAGTACCAGTGTCTTACCTCAAAGAAAGGTTAATAATTATACATTTTGCTTTGTAAAGTTGACAGCAGCAGATCTCTCTTTTATAATTAACATAACTTGCAAATAATTATATAGTATATTTCATACATTGTCACAGATTCTAAACCAGAGAAACATATACTGCTAAAATTTCTATCTTCAGTTTATGGTATGACCTATTTGAAGTTGACAATAATACTCTTGATAGCTTGCTTACTACAAGTTTATCAAATGAAGTAAAGTTGTTAAAACACTTCAGAGTTGGCTCATAACCAAACTATCCCAGATACTTGGAAAACATCATCAAGATTATAGAAGGACCTCTTTAAACTAAGTCACTGGCTACTGATATTTGACAGCATCTCTTACAATGTTAACTTATATTGTTTATAGATGTCAAGATTTTCTAGATGGAGTTACATATCTACTGGATCTCATGATCATGCAACTCAGTAATATGACTGCCCAATGCAGGAGGTATAATTAACTATTCTGTTTTTAGCAATACTTTTGTCAATTAGATATGATGTACTAGTATGTAATTATAGAAATGATTGATATAAAAGTCAATGAGGTCACTTTGTCAGTAAGGTTATTATTTGTTATAGTCATCTGACTTGACAAGTAGGTTTTTCATTAAGTATGGCTATTAATGTTTCACACTAATGTTGCACTATATCATTGTATTTAGATAAATAATAATGTTATGCTTGCTCAAAAAGATGTATAGCTATTTGTATATACGTATCATGTGTTGTAACAAATAATTGTAAACATTTTCAATTAATGTGTTAACAGATTTTACAATGTTTTTTCTGTTTTATTATAGGTATATCCTCTAAATGTTGTGTAATTATTTTTCTTCATAAATTAAAGTGCTCATTTTTTATCCATTAACATTTGTCACTGATGATATTTAATTATATTATGTAGTAGCAACAATTAAATATAGATTTTTGTTTGTTTTTAATGCATTGTTCATGTGTTTACTTCAAAATTGAAATTCACCTGACTTGATAATTAGATAACAAGTGTAGTAACATTCTTTGTATGATTTTGAGCAAACAGAGCATACATGAGAGGTTTACAATCTATGTAATGTATTAATCTAATAATTTGATATCTACCAGTCAATGAGCTTATAACTTTTATTGTTCAGGATAATATCACAATAAGTGACCCAACCCCCACCAATAGACAAGATTAGATCTTGTTCATCCAAGTGACTACTATCTATGAAATAAGTAACACTGACCATTATACATTTGTTGTGCATTGGTGGAAAAACTAAGTGCAAAATCTGAAAGCATTCAAAGGCATGGTGATAGCATGCATGGTTAATAAAACAAATTAAAGTAACAGCTACAGACATTAATAAATATGAAAATATCCTTTCAGTAACATCATAAATGTCATAATCTAGATAATATACATTGTATAAATATATATATATATATATATATATATATATATATATATATATTGTAGTGACAATGTATAAACTTGTTAATTAGTGTTTATTTCAGTAATATATTCCAGATTGTATTAATTACTTGTTATTAAGCCTATTCTTTCAGTATTGATGTTCCTCACTCCTTACACTTGTATTTAAGTTGGTTTGTTGCTAGTTTTTTCATGAAAATGTTTGTTAACATATTTCCCAGTGTTTTGTACATCACATGTATGTAGTATGTATATTTACTTATATCTAACATTGCTTCCTCATTAAATAATTAATAAATAGTATTACATGCATTCACAATAAACATTAATCTAACAATGACATAATGTATTTGTCACAATCTTTACAAGTTAGTGCAATCATTAAATCAAAATCTTTAATATAACACCATGTATCTCACACAGATAAAATTAGAAGTAGTTTTGTGCAGTGTTATGCCATAATATTATAGTAGACAATTAAGTAATACAAAATATTGACATTTTATTAAGAGGAATTTAAGAGAACATATAAATGACAAGATGCAGAAAGTATATGTCAGTTTATATGTTCATTTCATATTAAGGTGAATATAGTTCACATTGATCATTATATTATAGTCACAAAAAGTGCATTTTGGTTTTCATTGGGTCAACTACTTCAATAGCTGCTTCCATGTCTTCTAAAGAAAGTTGATTGGTAACAGAAGACTCACTTGCAGTGCTTTCTGACTCACTAGAACAATAACAGTAACAACTAAAACATTATGTACAGACTATACCTCTGTAAATGTTGATCAAGGCGTTGACGAGCTTTCAAAGCACTATGGTGTGCATAGTAAGTTGGAGCAGGAATGGAAACACTATTTAGACTTCTAGAATAAACATGGCAAAGTTGATATGACAAGATCTCAATATCATCCATAGACATGTTATTATCATCCCAAAGTTTCTTATATTTACAAGGGCGACTAGTACCCTAAAACATGAGAATAGATAATTTTTTTAATGGAGGACTTAATAGCTATACTGTATAGCATGTACTAATCTAGTAGTTTTAATAATGTGATATAAAGAACATCATGCTTATTTTGTTTCTTTGCTTCATGGAATGTGCATAAGCTTAGGGCCATGTGAGTTTTTATAGTAGTGAATTCCTGTAGGTGAGTACTATATGAAGTGCCAATATGTCTTTCAATTTCTTAACAGTTAACTTTGAAAGTATATATCACACATTTAAAAATGTAATTTTGATTATATGTCTACTGAATGTATGCATTAATTATTTAGTTGATATCAATAATGGAGTATCTAATCAATATCACAGTGTATATAATCAGGAGCATATCATTATTCTATGTTGATTAGAATAATGATCTTAATATGTACACTATATGGAATTATTACAATCTAATATCATTGGTAGTAATAATAATATACCTGAATACCAGTATGAGAGACTAGTAAGAAGTCACAGTTCACAGGATTAGTAATATCTGTATCAACTACAGTCCCAGCAGGTACATTGCCACTTTTACCAATCTGTGTTTATAATATTATTCATCATATTAAATACATCTTGTGAACAATTCAATATTAAAATTAATGCTGACAAGGTATATAGAATTAATCAGGTGTATAGTAGCATTTAATATTAAATTATAACTCTTACCTGATCTCTTTTATTTTGGGCAAATAAGCGAATATGGTGTCTCTTTTGAACAGTTAGAAATGTTATTGGAGGACAGTAACCAGCTTCCATCCTTTGGCAGGCTTCTTGAATGGCTCCTATTTCATTTAATCTGACCTAGTAGTAAACATAATAAATTATAAAGCATAATACAGTAAACAATAATAAACTAAAGGAAGTCAATAATAATACAGAACCACTACATACAATATGCACATGTTTTTTGTGGATCTAAAATTTGATCTTTCTGGTTCACAAAACAAACATGTAAAATATATTACATACAACACCTTTGTTTGTCATCTCATAGCATTGTAATAAACACTGCTGTTAATGAACCATTAATTTTGTATATTTGCACTATTTGAGGTATTTCAAAACTTACTGCATCAAACTGTCCTTCACTAACTCCATCTCGGAAAAATAGAATGGCTTGAGGTTTGAATCCAGTAGTTATATAAAAGAGATTCAAGAAATATTTCACTTTAGGTCCCATTTGTTTAACTTCCATTACTTCCTACAACATCAATATAAAATCACTAATAATATAATTATGTAATACCTGTCTGTGTCGCAGTACTATATTAGAAGAACAGTAACGACATCCTTCAAGATCAATGCTTCCAACAACCTAATATTGTAATGTCATTATCATTATAATGTTATAAGTACTTACAGCTGCAATGGAGGGTGATGTTTTGTCTGCTGGTGAGGGATGTGTCACATCAGCTCCCATTATTAGAACTGGCTTTTTAAATAGCTGTGGTCTATCAATGAAAATACATGTCACAAGTTTGTATGACTGACAATTGGTAATTACATAATGATTTATATAGTGTGTGAATCATAAAGTATACATAAAGTCAATTATTAGCAAGATACTGAGTTGGAATAGATTAAGGGTACATAACCATTATGTTATATGATATAACAATTGTTATGAGGTTATGTAAAGAAGTGATGATCAACTTAATACAAATTAGTAGTTACCTGCATGGTATAATAAGGTTTACTCCACCTAGTTTAGCATTAACTTTGAGACAAATGTTAACTAATGTAGCTCGTCCTGACTTGTCTAAAGTGGACTTCAGTACACATTGAGTTGGAATACCACACATTTTATCACCAAATTGCTTTATAACACCTAACAAAAAAGAGAACACCAAACAGTATATTACAGTACAGTATATTACATACATAAATTCAAGTCAATGTATATGCAATCTTAAGTTATGTTTATTGTTTGATATGTGGGCCTATTAAAGGCAATCCTCAATATTTTGCACTTTATGATTGTATCTTTGTTTTGATTTCATCTTTTTAATAGCAAATGTAATTATTCCTTTCTTCTATAGTTTGGGTATAATACAGATAAAATTCAATATGAATATAGAATGTGCTTTGTCACTGAAAGTGGTAGATTTTATTTCAAGCGAAATTACTTACTAAAGACAACACCAGTTTTAAGTTTTAGTTTTAAAAGCAATAATACAATAAAGTTGGAGTACAAATAAAACAAGAAATCAGTTGAAGTCCTGTTTCAATTTGTGTATCATGTAAATTAAAACATATGAGGTTTCTAATGGATGATAAAACAGTTGAGTTCACCTTAGTTATAGAGCAGAGCAATACACCAGTATGATAATTATATTAAGGTTCAAATGTTCAATACCGTATAATTCTTAAATGAAAAGTTTAACATAAAATGGCCTCTATTGAAATCAAAGAAATGGTTTTAGAATACTGTTGGAGAGTTAATACTACTTCAATTGTCCTTCTTGTGCATTAATTTCATTTGAATAACACTTCAACTATTACTAAAACTTTATGTCATTTATTATAATTACCATATTCTGGACAGCCTTTATAGTCAACAATAGCAAACACAAAGTCTGAATCATTCAATTTATTCCTGTAAGTAGTTTTAACATCTTCCATAGTGCCTCTACATGAGGTAATAATAGGACTGTTTGTAATAGACATTCCTAGCTCCACAGCAACCCTTTTAAAATCAGTAGCAAAGTTCCTATAACAATAAAACACTTATAATGATGATTTAGTTACATTAAATTTATATCAGAGTCATATCATTTAAACTTAGTCTTCTATTTACAAACAAGTATGGCTACCATAGTTATTAATGAAATGTTTGGCAATAGAGAAAAAAACAATTTCTAAACTTTGTATATCATTATATCATAGAAACTTACCTAGCTTTTTCAATAATCATTTGGGAAGGATTTATAACAATGACACCCCACCTATTTATTGTGGCACCAAGATAAAACTTTTGATAATCCATCTTCCAGGTACCTTTGTGAGACTCTAGTTTTCTCTAAAGTGAAAACTCTTAAGTAAAGTAAAATAGTGACTGCCAAATTATTTGACAATTTTTCCACTCCCAGATATGACTTCACCCATTTAATTATAAATACAAAGTATTATATCTTACATCTTTAAATTGTAATATTTGAGGAGGCAACACACGCCCTTCAAATTCCATCATTTTTGTTGAGACATTAATACAAAACTCATTCAGGAAAGGATCTTTGCTATATTCTGCTTGTTCAACCTATAATGTACAATGTAACTATTAGTTGTAATAAAAGACATAATAATAACACCACTTAGTTATGTTGATTCATTATGACCTAAATATTTAAACTACCTCTTTAAGAATTCTCTGCTCAGTCTCAGGTGCTGAAAGTGCAGTATTTCTAACCATTTTAGACTGTTCAAACTCCTTCAATCGTTTCATGACATGTTGTCCAGCTACAATATCACAGAGCTATATCAGAGTGTAGATAAATTAAAAGATTTTGTGAAGTGAACTCATCATTGACTATATATAGCTACAGTTAAATGTATGACTACCTCAATAGGTATGTAATGGTGTTTTTCCTTCTTTCCAAATCGTAAACATGGCAACCCAGGGTAGTGTAAAACTATTTCATATTTGTCTTTAAAGTATTTTTCAACTGTGACAAGATCTTTGCTATCACCAATGGGAAAGCTACAAGAGAAGAGATTGTCATGTGATTTAATTAGGTTAATGCTAATATTTAAATATTAAAGTAAAAGGTACATACATGTAAATTGATGTAATTGTCTAGAATTTGCAGGTGCTATGTAGTCTGGCACAGCCAGACCCTCACACTAAACAGAAGAGGGACTACTGTAAATGGAATGTTGTAGATCTCATAATACATGCATTTTACCACAAAAATTATTATTAACCTCTTCCCATATGCTCTAGTCAACACAGCAATACATGTTAATAAAAGATACTTAAGCAATGATTTTATTCTAGCAATAGAGTAAGGCATTCTACCTCTGCTTATAGTTATATATTCTTCACTATTTTGAATAGATGACATCATATATCAAGGAATCTTATAATTAATCTGATTGGGTAAACAGGATTTAGTGTGAGGGTTGGGGTATATCAGACTAGGCTCTGTGGTGTTGTTAATATAAGAGACTTTTTAGGTTATGGAAAAAGAAAAATCAATTACTCAAAACCAGTTATAATGTTCTAGTGCACACAGCAATAAATTTGTTAGTTTAAATAAAAATATACACAAACTTCAAAATGTAGAGATAAACAGTAACATATCCAAGTTTAAATCATCTGTCTTTAAAAATAGAGTCTCACAAGCTTTTTCAAACTTGTGTTCATCATTGTTGTTATATACAATTATGTCCAAGGGAATATCTTTTAATGAAAACATTCCATGTGCTTTGTTACTATAATTTTTAATATTAAAATAATTAAATCTAAATGAATTGTAGCAATCAACTATGTTCTAGCTTACGATTGCTCTGAAGCAGGTTTAAGTGAAAGACCACGAACCACTTTCTTATATCCTGTATGCGTTGTCTTCACTTTGACACCTATATTAAAATATGACAGAAAGCTATACAATTTACATTATCACACACTTTAAATGAAACTATCAAGACTAATTAATTAATTTCTGTACTATAAGTTAGAGGTATAATTGGCCAATCAGATCATGTCTATCATTTGTGGTCAATAATGTAGCCTAGAACCCTATATGGTTTGTTTTGTCTACTTGATAAGCACAGTAAACCAGTGATGTATAGTCCTGTATAGTAGCTGACTAGTATTGTTTTGTTGTCTATTGAATGATTTCTTTGTTTGCTGATTATTAGTAACTACTATACTAACTGTACTGTTGGTTAAAATTTAATTATCCAGCAGGTTGGTAGGTAGCAGGTAGTCTCTTGAGTTAGAGTATATCACAGGTGAATTACCAAATACATTTATTGTTGATGTCTATTGATAAAATAGTGACAAACAACATTATAGATTAATTATTAAGGGGGCTGTGAAAAATTGGAATATTTCGTTTATCATTAGTTAGAACTTAGGCATCAGTGACCTCTATTGAATGTGTTATTTGTACAATAACTTGGTGAGATTGATAACAAATGATCTTACACTAATTGTGTTATTTATACCTTTAATCTCAAAAAGGAATTTTAATCTCTGGCTGTCATCTAATCTATGAAGATTTTTTGGTCTTAATACTTCTTCCATAAACTCCAAAACAGATTGTTCTTTGTAAAAGGCCTTTGCAGAAACTAGTTAAGAGAGCAAATAACATTATAAATCAGATTACCCTAATATATTACAACAGACAACTAAAGGTTGTTGGATAGGTAAAATTTTTAAAAATATTAGAAATCAGTTATATCTCCATAATTAATACTAAATTTAAACTGCTCAGTTAAAATAATTATGACACATTATTTTTAAGTAATAAATTTATAACTTACTGTTGACATTTAATGCCATCTTCCATTTAACAGGTCGTACACTTTGAAAGTAACCAAACCAAACTATTTTACCTCTACCTAAAGATGTGGCTAAACTTCTTGCTGTGAAATAAGATCGTCCAACACTTGTATGTCTGTCCAATAAAATAAATGATATAACCTCATTAAGTCATTTACATAATCAATGATCATATCACACTTAAAATAAATGGGTTTGTGACTAAAATCCTCCTGTGATTGTTTTGAAGGTATTCATTTTGTGAAAGCACAGAACAATTTGTTTCAATTGAAGATTAAGTGCACATGTAGAATGTAGACAGCTTGCCTTATTAATCACATTCATTAAATTAGCAGTTGGGGAAGAGATGTAGTACAATATTGTCTGATTTATGACATGTAGTCTAAAACAATCACAGGACTGCTAGCATGCAAAATGCACCAGAAAATATAACATGTTAAAATAATAAGATCTTATGTTACTTAGCATTAATTCTTAATGAACCTCAATGTTATACAAGGCAACTAAGTTTGTCTATTACATATTACAATATATTACCTCATATATGGTAATTGTTTCATAATGATGTCTAAAACCTGAATGGCTTCTTGGAAGTCTTTAATATTAGCATCAGCAGAAAGTCTTCCTGACAGAACTTGTTGTAAAATGTCCAGGCTGATTTCACCAGGTTCAGTTTTCTTAATAGTGATCTAAAAACACAATACATTGACTTGAATTAATTATGTATCCTCTAATGTTTCAATGAAGCTGTTTCTGTTAAAGTAAGCACTTCCATGTTAACACAGGATGAAGCTATTATAGTCACCATTACTCACCAACATGCAAGGTCAAACTTAGCATAAACAACTTTTAGTTGTAGCCTAAGACTTGCTTGTAGATAATGCATGTGATTTAACTAGCCTAAGTAATGTTTAATGTTAGCATATTGTTCATTTCACCATCAAAGTTAAGTGAGTACGTGATCATCACATTACCTCAAACTTTTTTTCTTTTATTTCTTCTGGGAGTAAAATTGAAACTGTAATTTTTCCCTAAAGTGACCACAATACAGTATTGAGGTAAATACATTTCACACAGGGCTAGGTATATCAACATATATACCTCATTTTGTGCTGATATTCCATTAAGTGGTTTACGAACATATAGGTTCTTTTGACCATCATAGGCTACTTTTTGTCTGACAAATATTGCCGGATTATCATTGACCATTTTGTCAATAACTGCTACATTGACCTTTCTGGGTGCCTTTGGTATTATCTGAGCATCATAGTGATGTATATAACCCAGATCATCAGAAATGTTAACAGTAAAGAGGTTAGCCCGCAACATTATCTTATGTCCAATTGTTCCAATGGGTATAACAGCAGTGGGGTTAACTGATGGTTTTGCACTAGGTAAAGGCAGACTAGTTGGTTGGGGGTCTTCGGCAATGTGTTTTGAACTGTTTGTACTACTTGTGGAAACAGAATCTGCTACTTCTAATGTTCTCTGTGAGTATTGAGACCTCTTTGAGTGTAGTTCACGACCTCTTGAAGATTGTGGACTTCTGTCTGAGCTTTGATGTACACCACGACCACCTCTTACTCCACCTCTGTGATGTAAGTCTGCCTGACTTCGATTTGAAGTAGGGCTTTCACAGTATTGATGGCCAGGCCTTCTGCCTCTTTCACATCTGTTACCTCGACCACGTCCCCGTCCACCTCTTTGACCTCCTCTAGTATTAGTGTATCTCTGTGCCATTTACATAAGAACACAAACTTTCAAGTCATATAATACAATAATGAAACTAAAAAATTCCCAAGGGAATCCCCAATTATTTGTACACAAAACTACGTAATAATTATTATTATTGTTAAGACGAATGCCACAACTACTTTCCTGTTATTGCTTTATTAATTAGTTATTAATACATATATATATATATATATATATATATGTATATATATATATATAAATATACAGGATGGGCAATAACTGTCCAATACAAAGAGTGCAAGCGAGACAATAGGGATGGCCATTGGATCATCCCTACATAATAGTACAGGTGGTACAAAGAGTTAAGGATATTCGACAACTATCTGAATCAGTTATAAATAATATCAGTGATGAAATCTTAAATACTGTGCCTGTGTTATTATATATAGGGATGATGCAATTGTCAATCCTACTACCTTGCTTACATTCTTTGTATTTGAGAGATATATTATCCACACTACTTTTACTTTATATTAATTTTAGAAAATATTTTTATTTACTTGTATATAAATAAATTAAAAGACAATGCAAGCAACAATTACTGCAGGCTAAGGAAGTTTATTTTAGTCAACGATCTTACTATCAGCACTGTTGAGATTATAAAGGCAAGTTTATCACACAAATTGAGCCTTGTCAACTGTTTTTAAAATAAGGCTATAAGCATCACTTTTTATTAATTATTGTGAAAAACCATGCACCAGTTCCCTACCATAACAATGATGTTCAGCAATGTTGGGTCAGTGTAGTACAGGAATGGGAGTTTGCTTCAGAGCTGCTGGTGTTGCAGACATGTAAGGTTATAATATTCTTTAAATAGTTCAATGTAAATATTAATGAAAATGTTTATTGCATATATACAAAAAAACTGTATAATAACAAGAAAATAACGAACCATCAAAACCACAAAAATAAGAATTCAAAACATAAATTTAGATTTTAAAAATGTTAGATCAATTAAATGATTACATCATTCTAGATAAAGCAAAATAATATCTAAAATAATTATGTCTGCTCTTCATTACTGCTTTGTACTTGAATGTCCCATACATCTAAAATTATAAAGTTTTAATTTGTAAATGAGGAGTTGATCAAAAATGTTTGTTATGATAATAAGTAATTACAATTGAAGTAAAATCTTCCATGAGCACTATGACAGTTAGTGTAACTGATTGAGTATCAAAACTTCTAATTGCCTTATAATATTTCATAGTTACTCTTGAACTTCTAGAAACTCTTTAGAATAATTATAGTATGTTTTTATTCAAACCTTTTCAGAAAGAACTCATTCAAATCAAATTAATTAGGTAAAATACTCAAGGACACAATCTTTATTTATAAATTTGAGAGCTATATTGTTTTAATAATTATTACTTAGATATACTATTCTACCTTCTTCATTGTCGACAACATTATAAGTTAAATCAACTTCCATCTCACCAGAAATACTATAATTTTCATTGCCATAATGTGACTATATAAAATGATAGTAATACATTCAAGACATATCACATAAAATTATAGTTCGTACTTGATTTCTTGTACTAACACTTAGGTTATGTTCTACCTAATAAGAAAAGATTTGGTAAGTATCATTTTCATGAACATAGCAATAATATTATTAATTAACGGCAAATAAAAAGAACTACAATGATCTAGTAATTGGTGATTAAGGAAATTTAGCTAAAAAGCAATGATACTACATGTAGCTGCAATGAGTGTAACAATAACTGATACATTGACTTCCAGTTCTGTTTATTTGGATTTAACACTATCATCAATAGGTTTACATTGTAAAATTGATTGGTAGGTTTAATCATTACTTGGTTATACAGGTTACAATTGCAAAGTTATTTTAATTGAAAAAGTAATCATAATACTGTTTTCATTACTAATGTACTACTGTTTATGTATAATGAATGTACCTTTAACTACGTGTAAATCTGATATGTCTTGTGAGTAAGTTATGAGTAAGTTACTATAAGCAAGTACTCCAGCTTAAGTCACACTCACTTTAATAATTGTTATTCATACAATTATAGCATTATTAACATAGTCTTTTTAAATTAAAATTAAATAGAGAAATTGATAGTGTAGTTTAATTATACTTACTTCTTCAAATATTTCTCTAGACATCTGAGTATTTCTAGCATCAAAAACTTCTCTTCTAAACTTTGACACTCTCTTTGACTCTCTTCTCTTGTTCATTTCCTATTCAGCAGTAAGTGAAGTATGATCATATTAACTATAATAATTATCATTGTTATCTACATTATGTTGAGTATTTGTACAAAAGGGACATTTCAGCTTAACTATGTGTAGCTTGTTCAACAAATGTGACTTTGTTCACTAGGTTAGTTACACTGTAATACTATAACACAATGTAATATTTCCATATAGTGTCCAATAATAAATATAATATTTTATATCTGTCAGTGACAAGTTGACTTTATCTTTGTAATACCTTTTATATTCTCTCTGAAACTGCTCTCTGTTTATCATCTATTTGTTCCTTTGTAATTACTGGACTATTCTCTAGTTTCTAAAGTAAATATAACAATATGAATGGTGTAGCATAAAATTAATAAAGTACTTACAAAAGGACTAATATAGACTAATATAAGGCTCACCTCTAGTCTTCTTGGAAAGGGTTTTCTCTCAATACTACTAATACCATTATTAAGAGGAACATCAAAGGCCACTGGCTTAGGATATTTGTTTATGTTCTCATGTTCACTATTTGACTTGAGGAGCATGTTCAGATACTTTTCTAGTCTAGTATTGGAAGGATGTATACTATAAGACTGTACATGTCTAGAGTCTTCCATTTGTCTTATTGTTAAATCTTGAATCTACATGGAGGGATATTAATATTACATCTAATATAAAACTATATAGTAATATAGAAGAACATATATAACTATGGTCACTCACTATAAACATTGCCACATAGTATTTCTAACATCTTCATAACCAACAGTAACTGTTAGTAAGGTAAATTCTAAGGTGTATGGAAGCCAGTATTTAGGTGATACTTATGAGATTTTTATGTAGTTAGAAGAAGAAATAAGTAGGTAGAAAATGATCAGTATATGTATAGTTCAATCACATAATACTTAGATAAACATACATTACCTGTCAACAACAATATATCTTTATTGACTATCATATTACAACATTATTTTGTCAATGTCAGCATATTAGTTAAAGGTATATTACATGTACTGACTTCTTTTCTAATTAATTATCAACTCCATCATCGCTAGTTGACATTTTACTGGTGACATCACTTTGTTCTTCTAATTCCAACTCATCATTTAATGGGTAATGATCATCAGAATGAGGTATTATTGTAATGACAGACTCATGAACTTGAGATAATTTGGAAGTACCACACCCCATCTGAAGACATGTAGCAAATAGAATATTTTCTAAAAAATGAAGTAAATGTAGAGATGGCTAATATCAGTCCAATACAAAGAAAGTAATAGGAATAGCAATTGTGTAATCACAGGTACAGAATGTAACAATCGGTATCTCTACTTCTTCATCAAATCATGTTGAAACAAACTTAAAGACATAGATTTCAACCTGTTGTAACTTATAAAATAATGCTGCTAATTGTTTTTTGTAACATCATCATACTCTCATTTTGCTACTAATTAATACAGTCGCAATTAACTACTTTAATAACAGTGTTAAGGTTTCAGTGTATATATTTTGTCATCTGACAGGAAGCCTTACATTGCGGAAACCATTTATTACCACATTACCAGGACTTGTTGCCAGACTGTTATGTAATTAAGAGTCAAGATACCTTAACAATTAAGTCTATGTCTTATAAGACTGTATTAAAGTAACATACTTGTAACAATCTGAATAGAATGATACTGTAAAGAAATGTAAACTGTCAGATACACACACACCTACTTGTGAAGACTGTAGAAGGACAACTAATGATCTATAGTACACAAAACATCAAATTGATATCATTAGAAAAATACATTTCTTATAATATTGACAACATTTAGATTTTGACTGGACCTGTTTGTTGGAACTTGTCGTGATTGAAATTCTTATACGTTAATAGATAATTAAAACATTTCTTAAAATATGAATATAATACAACATTTGTAACCATACAAAGACATAACTTAAATCAGTAAAGTATATATAACAATAGTTGATTGTTAATGAATTGATAGAATTATAGCTGTGATAGAATATGAAACAATTCAATTATAACTCTGAACATTATACAAAGTACATTGTGTCTTTCAAGTATTCATTGACTTCTATTGCTCTTTGTAAATCAGGAATTACTCTAACAAGATCTTTACTTGAGTAGCTGACAGAACTAGCACTATCACTACTGCCACTGAATAAAAAGAATGACTAATAATAAATGTATTGAAAATACAATTATATTTTTAAAATTAATAATCAAATTATCAGGGACACTCCAAAAAGAATGCTATTGGTACTAGTCATATTGATTAGCGAAATGAGAGTATACTAGAATGGATTTGAAGTTAGTAAATAACAAATTAAAACAAAGTTACATTTACCATTACTATATTGCTCAGTGACTATAATTATAAAGTGTTAACTTAATGTCCATACTCTGCTAATATTAATGGTTTGCTTAGAATGATCAATATTTTTAAATACTAGAATTGTAAAATCAAACAACTTGCAATCATAGCAATATAACATGAACAACAAGACATTTATGATAATTATATTTAACTGGTTACCTTTTCCTTTCCTCCCAGTCTTGTAAAGTATATCTTGCTCTAAAAGCAACAAGATGTGAATAATAAGTAGGTGCTGGATAGGACACACTACGATTACATCGAACATAACAATGACAAAGTTGGTAAGTTAATGTTTGAAGATCATCAGCAGTGAAGTTGTTATCATCCCATAACACATGATAATGACAAGGCTTACTAGTACCCTATAATGTATGATATATTACAAATAAGGTAATTACCATGGAAACGTGTTGTTAGGGTTAACACTTTATTACTTATGCATTAATGTATATTGTATTGGTATGAAGCTAATTTGTGACTAACACTACAGTAAAAACATTAGACATCTGAAAAAGATGGCTGCACTGATACTATATACAATATGTAATAGTATTATAATAGTATTATAGTAGTTTCACTTTCAAAATTTGTTTCTATGTTTATCATAACATCCATGACATGTCATCTTCAATATAAGGCTACATGTTAGTATGTGTGGTTGTATGGCCTACATAACATATCTGATATACCTGGATTCCAACATAAGAACAGAGGAAGAAGTCAAATTCAGTAGGATGTGTAATATGTGTGTCAACTAATAATAAATGTATTGAAAATACAATTATATTTTTAAAATTAATAATCAAATTATCAGGGACACTCCAAAAAGAATGCTATTGGTACTAGTCATATTGATTAGCGAAATGAGAGTATACTAGAATGGATTTGAAGTTAGTAAATAACAAATTAAAACAAAGTTACATTTACCATTACTATATTGCTCAGTGACTATAATTATAAAGTGTTAACTTAATGTCCATACTCTGCTAATATTAATGGTTTGCTTAGAATGATCAATATTTTTAAATACTAGAATTGTAAAATCAAACAACTTGCAATCATAGCAATATAACATGAACAACAAGACATTTATGATAATTATATTTAACTGGTTACCTTTTCCTTTCCTCCCAGTCTTGTAAAGTATATCTTGCTCTAAAAGCAACAAGATGTGAATAATAAGTAGGTGCTGGATAGGACACACTACGATTACATCGAACATAACAATGACAAAGTTGGTAAGTTAATGTTTGAAGATCATCAGCAGTGAAGTTGTTATCATCCCATAACACATGATAATGACAAGGCTTACTAGTACCCTATAATGTATGATATATTACAAATAAGGTAATTACCATGGAAACGTGTTGTTAGGGTTAACACTTTATTACTTATGCATTAATGTATATTGTATTGGTATGAAGCTAATTTGTGACTAACACTACAGTAAAAACATTAGACATCTGAAAAAGATGGCTGCACTGATACTATATACAATATGTAATAGTATTATAATAGTATTATAGTAGTTTCACTTTCAAAATTTGTTTCTATGTTTATCATAACATCCATGACATGTCATCTTCAATATAAGGCTACATGTTAGTATGTGTGGTTGTATGGCCTACATAACATATCTGATATACCTGGATTCCAACATAAGAACAGAGGAAGAAGTCAAATTCAGTAGGATGTGTAATATGTGTGTCAACTAATAATAAATGTATTGAAAATACAATTATATTTTTAAAATTAATAATCAAATTATCAGGGACACTCCAAAAAGAATGCTATTGGTACTAGTCATATTGATTAGCGAAATGAGAGTATACTAGAATGGATTTGAAGTTAGTAAATAACAAATTAAAACAAAGTTACATTTACCATTACTATATTGCTCAGTGACTATAATTATAAAGTGTTAACTTAATGTCCATACTCTGCTAATATTAATGGTTTGCTTAGAATGATCAATATTTTTAAATACTAGAATTGTAAAATCAAACAACTTGCAATCATAGCAATATAACATGAACAACAAGACATTTATGATAATTATATTTAACTAGTTACCTTTTCCTTTCCTCCCAGTCTTGTAAAGTATATCTTGCTCTAAAAGCAACAAGATGTGAATAATAAGTAGGTGCTGGATAGGACACACTACGATTACATCGAACATAACAATGACAAAGTTGGTAAGTTAATGTTTGAAGATCATCAGCAGTGAAGTTGTTATCATCCCATAACACATGATAATGACAAGGCTTACTAGTACCCTATAATGTATGATATATTACAAATAAGGTAATTACCATGGAAACGTGTTGTTAGGGTTAACACTTTATTACTTATGCATTAATGTATATTGTATTGGTATGAAGCTAATTTGTGACTAACACTACAGTAAAAACATTAGACATCTGAAAAAGATGGCTGCACTGATACTATATACAATATGTAATAGTATTATAATAGTATTATAGTAGTTTCACTTTCAAAATTTGTTTCTATGTTTATCATAACATCCATGACATGTCATCTTCAATATAAGGCTACATGTTAGTATGTGTGGTTGTATGGCCTACATAACATATCTGATATACCTGGATTCCAACATAAGAACAGAGGAAGAAGTCAAATTCAGTAGGATGTGTAATATGTGTGTCAACAGTAGTACCAGCTGGTACATTACCTCCCTTGCCATGCTAAATAAATGACAAAAAGGTTATATCATTTACAGATCCTATCATTATTGTATTAACTAAAAGTATACTAGTATATGTGGATACACATACTATTATATGTACATGTAGTTACATGTGAAAACAGTACAGTATGGATTCATGTCTAATATTAGTGACTTGTTTGTAATCAGCAACAACTTAATACACACAGAATGATTTCCTTGTAAGTGCTTCATTCAACAAGTTGTATTGTGTATGGAGAACATTATTAGAGGCATAAATAAATGTCATCAATGCTTAAATATTTCAGTTAGTACAGAATGATGCATTGGAAGGAAACATTTTGAAAAAGGATCATCATGAGCTGTTAATTAGCATTATGAACAATATTTGAAGAGTACTTCATTTACAGTCACTACTAAACACACATAAGTATATTATTGAGAAGTAACCTGATCTTCTCTGTTAGCATAGAATATCTTGTATGATGGCGTTTTTGGACAACCAAAAATGTGATACCAGGCTGATAACCTGACTCTAGGTCTCGACAAGCTTTCTGTATGGCTGCAATCTCTTGTTCAATAACCTAATAAGAAATTTAGTTCTTTGAATACAATTTTAATCACTCATTATCACAAATTGTCTTGTTAAAGCAAATAAGAGATCATTTTTGTTATTTGTCTACAAATTAGAACAATGCAGGAATAACTGTTAAATAACAATGGAAAATGAGGAGAAAGAATCTAAAAATAACCAGTGTGTCTACATTTTAGATACACACAAAGTAAATATTGTAACCTGTACTGTCAGTTAATCTATGTGGTAAGACCTATCTTCTAATATATGCATAGTTTAGTGACATTTCAATAGATGCTTTATAGGCACCTTTTTAAATTGGCCTTCACTGACACCATCTCGATAAAAGATAATACGTTCTGGTTTACAACGTTTGTTATACTTTAAGTAGAACTTCAATAACATTCCTTTTATCATCTCAGCAAGTTGTTCCATCTCAAATACTTCCTAAAGTAAAAAACCAACATAGTAAATATCAGTACTGTTAGAAAAATACTATAAAATGTTCATAGGATCACTGTATACTACAAGTGGTTTTAGGTTTGTGTCCTATAATGTATAAATGACTACAGTACTAGTGATATGTACTGATGTACATATGTCAAATATATAATATATTATGATGTACCTGTCGATGTTTGAGTACTTTTACTTGTGCTTTGTATTCCATTGCATGTCTATCAAAGCTGGCAGTAAGCTAGAGGGAGATTGGTATCTTAAGAACAATATCACAATGTATCTTACTGCTGCTAATGAGGGACTTCTTGTATCTCCAGGAGCTGGATGAGTGACATCAGCTCCCATTATAATTATAGGTTTTTTAAAAATATGTAGCCTAAAAGTAACATTTAAATATAAACTCTATAGATAAATGTCTTCAACACTTACTCATTAAGAACAACAGAATTTGTGCCTCCTAATTTTGAGTTAATTTTAAGACACAAATTTTTCATAGTAGAAGGGTGTGCCTTTTGTGCATTTTTGACCTGAACACACTGAGTACGCACACCAACTAAATTATCACATACTCTCTTCACTTGATCTGTGTGTTATGTGTGTGCGCGCGCACATGTGTATGTGTGTGTGTGTGTGTGTGTGTGTGTGTGAGAGAGAGAGAGAGAGAAAGCAATTCAAAAATTGTGTAGGATGAAAGTAATTAAAGGTTAATCTTATAACACATTTTTTATGACATAATAATTATTTGATAAAAATATTTTTATAAGTTAAAATAATACATTATCCAGTTTGTCCTATCAATCAGGAAAATTATAAGGTAACATATATTATAGGTTCTCTATAGTCAGTGTCAGTAATACATTATAGGTTCTCTATAGTCAGTGTCAGTATTAATGTATTAAATCTAGTAAGTTAGTTAACTAACCAATTTACTTACTATAACTAATTCCACGAGTACCATCCAAAATAACCACTAACAGTTGAAGACCACTAATCTTTTCTTGAAATAGTCTGACCACAGTTTCTAAATCTTCATCATGTCTGATATAATAGACTTTTGCTGGTCTGTCAGTCATTTCCATACCCTTCTCTCTGCTGGCTTTTGACAGTTCATGAGCAAAAGTACTAAACAAAACATTTAAACATTTAATTATATATCATAATTATATGAAGAATGCATTGTCAAACATGTTTGGGTCAGTTTCTTAAATTAGACAGCTACATGTAGTTGTCATGTCAGTAATTGCTTGAATCAAATTAACACTCAAAAAGCAACTCCCAAAGCATATTGCAACCTCTGTGAATTTACTGAGATGTCAAAAATTGTACTGAGAAAAGATAAATCAAAAACATTTACAAACTAGTATGAACTAGTAAACTGGGACAAACACGAGACAAAACAACAACTACACACAAGCCATTGTTTGTTTGTTTCATTGGTTCTATAACTATAAGTAAGTGACTCCAGTAATTATGTTACTCTTACTAGACTGCATCTTCATGAAAGAATCTTTGATTTGGAATTACAATAATACCCCAACAGGTAATGTTAATTCCTTTAAAGAAATGATTTCCTCTCATATCCCATTGTCCTCTATCTGGGGTGACATTTTTCTTGTCTTTATACTCTAATTTTGGTGGATCAAGGACTCTGCCATCAATTGACATCATATCTCGATGTATCTTGATACCAAAATCACGAAGACATTCATCTCCAGCAAAATTAGCCTCTTTAACCTGAGGTACACAATACAATACATAATAATTCTAACAATTCTAACAAAATTACATTATTATAAATACAGAAATTCTACAGACTTTTTTTCCACATGGTCCTATTTTGGATCATGTATCAAGTAGTTACCTATGTACATTGTATGTTAAATATATATCTAGTTTTATTCTGTTATTGTATAATTAAAATTATAGCTACTATATCACATTTAAAGTAATAATATGTCAACAAAATCTTCAAACAATCTTAAGTCACAATTGTTTCAAGTTTTTATGTAACTAAAATAAAACATACCCTTTCCTTGATCTCTCTCTCTCTTTCATAAGCTGGTCTTGCTGTTGCTTTTATCATTTCACTTGTCTGGTCACCAGTGAGTTTTCTTGTACAGTTCTGACCTAATATCTTACAAACCTAAAACAAATCAATTTATTTTACAGTACATTATTATAACATACCTCAAGTGGTATATATATTGATGGATTTTTACCATCCATATGAAGACAAGGAAGATTAGGATAACCCAGAGGTTTCTTGTGAACTTCTTTGAAGTAATTTTGTACAGTACACTGTCTACCTTCAAAATCAAAACTGTAAAAGACAAACAAATCTATATGTAAAAATATAACTCTATCTACGTCAGTCACAACGGGAGTACATGAGGTTTGCAAAGGAACCTCCAACTCACACTATATTTGTATTCTAACCATTGTTGAATACAGTTAATGATTATTCCATATAAGGAAAATACACTTACATAGCATAATTACTGTTAAGTACATGATGGAATAATGAATATTATTATCATCAATAATGGTGAGTAAAATGAAGAAACTAAGAAAGAAAGAAGTTATGTACATTGAGAAACATTTAAAAGAATTGGACTTGGAGGCTATGGAGGCTTTTGCCTTTAAGATGTGGAAACAGTTGAACAACATCTTTATTCAATAAGATGAGTTCTCTGAATGTCAGGCTAGAGAAGTTACTAGAGTTCTTACAGAGAGCTTTTTGCCACATTTTTGCATCTATTACAAGGTTAACGAACGTTTTGGTTTCCTTGCTGTGTTGTACAAGAAATAGGGACTTTGGCTTGTTCACATAGAACACCAGCACACTTTTGAGTTACCTTGTATGTGAATATAACAATGAGATCTCTAGCTTGAACAGGAGTACCCTGGTCTCAGCTGTTGTTGTTGCTTTGTATACTTATACTAAATTTTATCAATTTAAATTGCAACTAACTGAGATGTTACAGACCACAAACTATTAAAATGCAAAACACGTTCTAAGCCTTGATTCAACAACAGTTAGTTAAAGGATTTGGACACTTGTTTGCATCACTTCACAATGCTCATGTACTCCTGGTCATAAGGACCATTATTATTAGCTCATTTGTTAGAATTACTCTGTGTAATTCTATACATTTTAATTTAACCCTTTAGTATGAACTATATAAACTTAGGAATTTCAACTGACACACTATGTGAGAGAGGTGGTCCAAATTGTTTTAGATCATGTTTTGTAATAAAGTTGTTTGCAACTTTTGAGCTTAGCAAATTAAATTAACACTTATAAAGCAACTCCCAATTGCAACCTATGAATTTAATTATTACTAATAGGTGTGCTTCAAATTGGGTGTGACTGACCACCAAAGCTCAGAGTTCCATAAACATCTTTTAGTAGTAATATAGCTTTTCTAACTCATGCTTAGCAATCTACCACTAAAATAATCTTAGGATAAACTTTAATAATTACAATCCTTACAAATCACATTTACTAGTTGCCTTCTTCAATGATTACTATGACATATTGTACTTTAGCTATAATATATAATATATACCTTAGTCTTGAAGCTGGTTCATGAGTCACATCTTTAACTTTATATTTCCGAGGATAAGAAAGATGTGTTACTTCCACCTTTAGTCCTAGAACATAATGAGTGAACGCATTCAATAATATGGTGAATTGTAAAGTTTTGCTTGGTTGTTTTATTTGGTAAATGTTTGATAAAAGGATGTTTAT
Source organism: Xestospongia muta (assembly GCA_963693285.1). Lineage (NCBI taxonomy): Eukaryota > Metazoa > Porifera > Demospongiae > Haplosclerida > Petrosiidae > Xestospongia > Xestospongia muta. Next base: position 17,625,425 of record OY848917.1, on the reverse strand, counting down.
CCTCTTAACTGTTACAGTACTAATGATCTTAATGATATTAATAGTGTTAGTCAACTTCCAATGATGTATAAATAGGACCAATACTGGGTGTTATAATAATACAATATTAATGTTGTTGTTAACCTTTAATTTCTTTTGCAAACTGACGTCTTTCAGAATCTGATAAAGATGATGGAATACTTGGTTCAAATCCTCCTCTAGCTCCACCTCGTCCATCTCTATACCCACCTCTACCTCTACTTCCTTCTCGACCACGCCCACGCCCACCCCCACCCCCACGTCCACCACTGATAATTTCAGAAAGAAAGTTTAAAACACTTTGCTCTTTATAAAAGGCAGTAGCTGACACTATAAAAGTAGACAATACATCATTTATATGTACATAATAATGTCTAGTTAACATAACATGTTATGAAGTCCTGTTATTGTTTTGACTTATATATTTTGTTACATGTGACTATTGACATCCATCAATTGTATACATTCTTCTACTGACAATATTAATTTTGAAACAATGATCATTTTTCTACCACTGTTGTGTTTTGTCTTCTTAAGTAAAATGATTAGTATTTTACAGATGATAATTTATAGGGTTTAATCAACATAAACTTACAATCTAAATTCAGTGTCATTGACCACATGGTAGGACGTACACTTTGATAATAACCATACCATACTTCTCTCCCACCACCAAGTGGAGTACACTCAGTAGCTCTAGGTTGAGTAAAGAAACTTCTACCAACACTTGTAAGCCTGTAGTAAAATAAAATGATAATCATATAATACTCATCCTTACATATTACATGATAGTATTGTATGACTGTACACAACAATCAAATAAAATGTATTGTCATTAATCTATTTGTAGTGGAGTAGTTTTTCACAATAAATTGTAGCTTAAATTCAAGTACATAACATCTCATTATTCTAATTGTTGGTTTTTTAATCACAATAGTAACTTATTATGTGTGACTTTGTTTTCAGGTTGTTTCCCTCTCTGTCATATTATTAAGTTAATTTAATATTCATATATTTTGTTGTTTTGAGAAAAATAAATTTCAGCAAGAAATAATTGTTATGATATTAACAGTATTTAAAAGTATACTAATATCATTGAAACACTATACCTAACAAACAGATAGAGTAAACTTTCCTATATAAGTAATATTAACAACACAAGATCTATTGTTAACTTGTTAATCTTTAAACATCACTTTATCACATGACATTTACAAGTATTTCTCTATTACTAACTTTCCTTTACCTCAGTGATGGTATCCATCTTAATATAACATCTATTGCATTAATAGCAGATTGTGTTTGATCTAATGTAGTTGTCTTCATAACTGATAACTGATGTAGAACACCTAGTGATATCGTAGCAACAAGTTTAAGTGATACCTATAATATTGAAGGTGTACTGTGAACAAAATATCTTGTATGATATATTAACACTTCATATTACATGTAGTACAAACATATCACCCTAATATAGATATATATGTAGATGTTATGTTATAAGTAGTTTGTGCTGGTGAGGTAATATTAAGTAATAGTTAGAGCCCTACATGAGGTTATTTAGTTGTTTAGTAACCCGAGAATTCCAAAATAATACCGGAGCCGCAGGCGAGGGCCTTATTTTGAATTCAAGGGTTACTGAGCAACTAAATAACCGATGCGTAGGGCTCTAGGTGACTTAGTTAAGAGATGCAATAACATCGCGTTACCATAGTATTTTATACAGGTTACTAATAAATATAAAAACCTGAGGCTTGCCAATCAAATTGCAGTATTTGCGTCTGGTATAAACTAATATATTATAATAATATAATCTAAGTACTTTATATCCACTCACTGTAAACTCTCTTTCCTTCTCTCTCTCAATTTGAAGTGTTATTTTCAATTCACTCTAAGAGATAAACAAAAATTATTAGACAAGCTTACTATGGGTCTTTAATGTTTATAGAAAATTTATAAGATTACAAACTTGACAGCTAAAATGAAATGCAAATAACTAAATCTCAAATGTAAGTTATATATGTCATAGTCACTTATAAAATCTTGTTTTGTCCCAGATCAAAGTGAAGAAGTCTTTCATTTTAGTATGGGAACATATTCCAGTAAATAGACTTATATTCAATTTTTCATATGTAACATGATCTTTCTCTATTTACAGACTGTTAGATTAGCTTAATATATTTTTGTCATTTAGTTAATAAAAAATAATTATTTAACACATAAATATAATAACTCACTCTACTTTGTCCATTGACTGATGGGAGTGGCTTTGAGGTATACAAATTTGCTACACCATCATAGGCTAATTTACATCCTGCTAATTTATCTTTGTACTTGGTTTCTATCTGTTTTATAACTTGACGATTTATTTGATGAGGGCATTTTCCAGGCTGAATACTAACATCATAGTGGTATATATTACCACGAGGAAGATCAATTTTAAAGTGGTTAGTTCTTAATTGGATAGGACGTCCCTTTGTTCCAAACCCTGGACGAGGAGGAGGATCATGTCCAGTAAGTGTAGTAGAGACTGGAGATGACTGAGGTTGAGTTACAGTAGGAGTAGCACCTGTAGTGTCAGTATTTAAGGAAGAAGTCTGACTAGAGGTACTAACTGTCTGACTGATATGTTGTCTCCTTGTCTCACTTGGTCTGGTGTCAGTAGGAGGGATTGGTACAGCTGGTTCCAGTGTTCTTTGTTGTGAACGTGTATTTGGGTATGACTGATTTCTTGATGGTTGTTCACTAACTGTTCTATCAATGCTTGAGCTTTGACTGGCACTATCACTACCTCTTGTTCCTCTACTGTCTTGCTGGGAGGAAGGTCTTGATTGGTCATTTTGATGTAAACCAGGTTGTCTTGTATGGTAATGGTTAGGTCCTCCTCGTCCTCTACCTCTGGTTCTTCCAGCTACTTGACTAGGACTTTGTCCACGTCCACGTCCCCGTCCTTGTCCTTTCCTTCTGCCTCCTCTATTGCCACTATCTGCCATGTTTGTGCGTAATTGTAGTGTGCACAATCAGCATTAACAAACAGTCCCTGGGGAACTCCCTTACAGTAACGCCCCCTCCCACTATTGCGCTAGATGTTGTTGACACGAGAATATTCTATTAACATAAAGTATATTGAGACTCGATTATAGATAGCACAATGAAGTCAAGAGTAGGTACAATAAAATTGTCAGACTTGAAACATTGTGAGGTCATGTAGCAAGGAGCTCCACAGTTCAATAGTAATAAACAGAAACATCTTTGAGATAAATAATGTTGGGAAAAGAATTAGTGGGTAAAATGACTATATTTGAATATAAATTTACTGTTAGTTACCAGAACACAGTTATTATTCAAACAGTGAAAACAGGAAGCTTTTTCCCATTACTTTTTATTTATTAAAAGAACTATTAATTTATTATTATTTAGAAGTAACTTTAGACAGGCACTTGTTGATGTTTGTTCCTGTTATATCTCCACTACTTATAGTTCGTAGAAATTCCAATGTAAATACTTCGAGGGGTGACAACAATATTTACAATATTGAAAGTAATAAATGATGATGACATCAATACATTGTTAGTGGCATAATTATGCCACTAATAATGCATTGATGCCATCATAATGTGTGACTACTCTCATTATATCTGTATTGCTTCAGAAAAGTTCAGATCTTTAATAACTACTAATAATTTTAATTCTTGGGATACCTATTACAGCAGGTAGTGGAATAAATAATCACAATGATATGTCATTTTTACATTATTTGGGATCATGTGCTGACCCTAACTAAAATAACAATGTATTTTTTTAATTCAGATATCTGGCAGAATTATAAAGAGAGAAAAGTTAGAGTCTTCAACATATGAGTTCAACAGGGAGAAAGTATTAGAGGAGAATGACTAGAAGAAGAATAGATATTGAAAAATGTGATTTTTAAATTTAGATGGTAGAAATAATAAAGGTGGGAAGAAGCTGAACAATGGAGGATATATTCTTGGGAATAAATAAGACAATTCTGAAATCAAATTTGTATAGGAAGCTGAATTTAGAAATTTTCTAAAAAAACTATAGCCTGGGAACTGAGAATAGCTTGATGGCAAAGACCAAATTTTTAGCATTATTAATTTCATGCAGATAAGAACATTTTTCTGCCAAAGTTTGGTTAATAATATTATGTTGATATATTCTAAGTTTACATCCACTTACTGTAAACTATTATTCCTTCTCTCTCTTAGTTTACAGTGTTATTAATATTCAATTTCAATGCAACGGTTTTGTGTTAGTAGATTTAACTTTTTGCTGATATGACATTCTGCCAATAGAAGGGAGTATGCTTCAATCTCTCTAAGAGCTTTTGCACACACATATGTAACCTTCCAGGTGAATGGAATGTTTGTCGTTCTTGTTTCATAGAGTAAACAGGTCTGTCACAGGCAAATCTTTTTTTTCTTTTTTTTTCAAAAGTTACTACTTGTTTCTGCAGCAATTGTAATAATTGGATTAGACTTCAGAATTTAATCCGTCCGAAAGCATCTTTAGTGTTTTTTTATTTTCATTTTTATTGACAAAATGAATCCCCAATAGCCACTGGTAGTTTAAAGGGCACAAACTGTGTTGCAATTCTTTCAAAGCATTACCAATCAGTTGCGGAATATAAAGTAAATGTGGGGGTATCTGGACAAACTTTCGTCTTGAATAGTAATTTGTGTTGTTGCCTTTTAGTATTTTCTATCATTAGATAGTTGAACTCTTCCTCTATTCAATTACAAAGTCTTAGTGATGTAACTGACTAAAATGATTTTTTTCTTTTGATCTGTGAATACATTATGAGACTAATAAACAACTTTGCTTAACATTCCACTCCTTACAAGATGCATGGTTCTTCTCCACTCACAGACAATTTGATATTTCCAGGCTGAATACTGACATCAGAGTAGTATATTACCATGACTGCCATGAAAAAATCAATGTTAAATTGGTTAACTCTTAATTGGATAGGACATCCTTTTGTTCTAAACCCTGGATGAGGAGTAGGATCACTACAGTAAGTGCAGTAAAAAAACCAGAAATGATCAAGACTTAGTAGTGTCAGTCTTAAAGGGAAGATTCTGACTGTTTGATCATGACCAAGAATCTCATTCCATGTTTTTTAACAGTTCATCAGGAAGAATGCTCTCCAACCTTGACAGATATTATGATTTATTTAATTGGGTGTGAATCAGTCCTAATCTTAGGTTGGAATTATTAGGCAAGCATAAAATTTACCAATCATAATGGTCCAACAAAGTTTCAGTGTGTTTTTTTACTTTTTAGCTCACATCTAATTTACAAACAGACTTCAATTTATTCAAAGGAGATGGATCTGGCAATTTTTGGATCTCAAGAATTCTTTGGCAACGTTTAATAATTGACTTACTTTTCATCATTTAACCTTATCACTAAAGAATCGATAATTTTTTCTTTTAAATCAAAATACAAGGTTGTGCTAAAATTCTACATAATACTCCAAGATCAAGTTTACATCATACAAAGTTACAAACACAATAAATGTACATAATAAGTCACTGATGAACTTTGTGTGATACAGAGTTTGGTCATACAGGTATAGTCAGTAGTATGAGATATAGGTTAAAGAACAGACAGAAGTTCATTCATATTGTTAGAAGTTGCCAATGTGAATATGTGATTTTACACTATATGTACTGACTGTTGTCATGAACAACTGCAATACAGTGTCACCTCTATTGTTGTCAGAACAGTCTAAATATACAGGAATCTTGAATAATCATCAACCTCTCTGTGATTTACTAGTTGCCATCTACAATAGAAAAGCCTTTACCAGATGAAATTAGGTGAGAATTAGATACAGTACTAATACCTACATACTTTTGAATTAATTTTATACTTCAAAAAAATTATCATCACCTGATATATTTACCATTTCAATCTAAATACCACAAGGATAGTCCTGATAAAACAGAGTGCTTGTGCCTTTGTATGGCTGAGGTCCAATGAATAATAACTCTATCAACAAGTGATCATGCATGCACCATACGATATCCATAATTAGGAATTCTATATTAATTTGTGAAACTAGTAAGTCTAGTCTACAGTCAATGATATTAGAGTATACAGAAGTTATAGACAGCCCAAATTGACTCATTGTTCTTCTAACAGTAACAAAACTGACACTCAGTACATCTACGATTTTAGGACAACTGAATCCTAACTGTAGCAAGTAATGTAGTAGTTCTTGTTTAATTTCTAATCTTGGACAGTTTCTATGGTTCTCTATACGTGATAGTTGAAGAACATACTTATATCCACTTTCTTTATCTTGGGAACTGTTAATATCTTGAAGTAAGGTCAAACTGACACTAACTAGAGGTCTCAAGGGATGTAAGTGTTCGATGAAATCTACCTGTAGCTGTATGTTAGACCAGGAAATCTAATTTTTCTAGATCGTTGCTCTCTTAATATGATTCCAGTAATTATTGCACAGTTCGACATTGCGCACCATTCACTTTCTTCAACTCACAAGCCATTTTTCCTGAGCATGTCATATATGAATATTATTATCAATTTTAAAGTGCTTGAGACCACATTATTTGTTTTCACACCACATCATATTAGTGACCTCATAACTTAGTTAACTGGCCTCATAAAACGTTTGACAGCGTTTAAAGTCTTTTAAACAAATTCATGAGTGAGACCTAATTAAATCACAAATGACGTCATTATAGTATATTAGATGGTAGTAGTGTGAAGTAACTTTATTGCGGAAATTGTCACTTTTCGAATAAATTGTTGTTTGTGAGTTTTCGCATTTGAGCTGTTGCCATGGACCAGGAGAAATTGGTAAGCATATCATAATCCCTATTACTATAATTATTATGTAATGGTTGGGTCACTCCATGGACATTGAAGTAATCTACATATTAATAGTTGTATTTAACTGCCCAGTCTAATTAATATTCTATTCTGTAACTATTGTTACACACCCCATTGTGAAGTGACTCATGTATTTACTGACTAATGGACTTATATATCCAATACCCAATAACATCCCATAGCTCTTAATATCCAATTTGATATTAAGATAATTATGTAGAGCTTGTGTAGTTTAGTCTGTTTGGTTATATAATGTTCTGCTGATAGAAGGGAGTAGTCATCTTCAGTCACTGTAAGCCATACATGTATGTAACCTTACAAGTGTATGGAAAGTTTGTCATTCCTGCTTGATAGGGTACAATAGGTCTACCACAGGCAAACTTCCTTTTCAAATTTTACTTGTTACTCTAGCTATCATAATAAATAGATTAGATGTTAGAATTTGTCCTTTGTGAAAGAATCAAAGCAAACACTTTCAAAACATACTATTCTTATTAATAATTTATCAGCTGTGTACAACACAATACTGTCATACTTCTGTGTATGATATGTGTATACTATTAAAATATATATTATTGCTCAAAATTGATACCTACAACTGTATGTAAAGTTTAATGTTTGTCAAGAAAATACTTGTTATATAATAGTTCTCAACTATCAGTGGTCTGTCAGGGTGGCTATGTTCACATATATAGATTAAGACATATAGTATTATATTAGAAGACTATGAAAATAGCAATGAATATACACCAGTCTAATAATATGATTATGATTAAATTCTAAACTTGTCATTTATTGGTATTGTGAGTAATAAATAAATAAACATACTGATTCTGTATAGTGCCAAGTTTTGAGTAGCGTACTTTTATAAAATTTTACTGCAAACACAAATGCTCTGTATATCTAATGCACATTGCAAGATTTCATATTGTAATGTATAATAATTGTCTCAAATAAATTAAATCTAAATGTTCATAGTGTGGTTTATATGTAATAAAAAGTTGTCAATGAGAATGAAGTGTAGTTAGCCTCTAACAATAATTATATATATATAATATATATTGTATAAATAAATGTATGTGTGTATGTATGTATGTATGTATGTATGTATGTATGTGTGTATGTATGTATGTATGTATGTATGTATGTATGTATGTATATAATGTATGTATGTAATGTATGTATTTATGTATGTATGTATGTATGTATGTATGTGTGTATGTATGTATGTATGTGTGTATGTATGTATGTATGTGTGTATGTATGTATGTATGTATGTAATGTATGTATGTATGTATGTATGTATGTATGTATGTATGTATGTATGTATGTATATATGTATGTATGTATGTATGTATTTATGTATGTATGTATTTATGTATGTATGTATGTATGTATGTATGTATGTATGTAATGTATGTATGTAACGTATGTATGTATGTATGTATGTAAGATGTATGTATGTATGTATGTATGTATATATGTATGTATGTATGTATGTATGTATGTATGTATGTATGTAATGTATTTATGTATGTATGTATGTATGTATGTATGTAATGTATGTATGATGTATGTATGTATGTATGTATGTATGTATGTAATGTATGTATGTATGTATAAATGTATGTAATGTATGTATGTATGTATGTATGTATATATGTATGTATGTATATATGTATGTATGTATGTATGTATGTATGTATGTATGTATGTATGTATGTATGTATGTATGTATATATGTATGTATGTAATGTATGTATGTATATATATATGTATGTATGTATGTAATGTATGTATGTATATATATATATGTATGTATGTATGTAATGTATGTATGTATGTATGTAATGTATGTATGTATGTATATATGTATGTGTGTATGTATATATGTATGTATGTATGTATGTATGTATGTATGTATGTATGTATGTATGTATGTATGTATGTATGTATATAGGTATGTATGTATGTATGTATGTATGTATGTATGTATGTATGTATGTATATAGGTATGTATGTATGTATGTATGTATGTATGTATGTATCCATGTATGTATGAACTATTTCATTCTTTGATAAAGTAACACAATAGTATTATAATATTCCAACTAATTTTGTTCTTTATCCATTTTAAACAATAATACTAATTAGTTGTTATCAGGTGTTAAAGTAAACATTCTCGTAATATAAAGTAGGAACTACTATACATGTATAAAGCTTGTTTTGATGAAGATATATAATCATAAATGAGTTAATAGTTATTTCAAATACACTGATGTCTATATACTAGATAGGAATCACATAGAGCTTTTAATTCATGAAAATTCATGAAAATTCATGGTAGAGTAGTGTTAGTACTATTGATGAGTGGTTTATGATTGTGTATAAATATGAGTTGATGATTACTGTTTATGATTATTGTAATTTCTGTTTTTTTTGTTATGTTTCATTAATTGTTGTTTTAAGATATTGTTTATTGGTCTTTTTATAGTTTGTTAATTACATACTCTATATTCATACACATACTGCATAAGTCATTGAGCAGTTATGGAACATTGTTTATATGGAATATCTATAAAGTATTGTCCCAAGTTTTTAATATGTTTAGATTGCTTTTAGCCCAAGATATATCTCTGAATCAGATTACCTTTGCACTATATTAAAGATGTTCCTATTGATATTATACCCAAACTTTTCACTACTACATGACTAGGTATACTGTTCAATGTTTTGTAGAAATCATTAGACTACAAGAAATCATTAAAATGAATTAACTAAGAAGTTTGCTGGCAAAATTTATTTTAAAGTCTTTTTAGATTTATGTAAATCCTGTTGTAGATTTATTAATGCATTTAATATTTTTGTTTTTATAATAGAATAACAGTCTAATTGAATCTGCTCAGAAAGGAGACTTGTCAGGAGTAAAAGATGCTCTAGTTAGAGGAGCTGATGTAAATGCTACAGACGTTGTAAGTCTATTTCATATTAATGTAGTTATTATATTACATTTAGGTTGTTATGGTAAATAATATAAATAATAATAATAGATAAACATCACTTTTTACATAAATATTCCAGTAATCAGTTCAGGTGCTGACACATAAAAAATAGTGAAGAACATGGTATGAAGCATGACTTCGTTATGTTATGTTTTTAGTTTTTCTTTTAAAATTGGATGTTTAAAACTAGAAGTATTGTGTCTATGGCTATCGGTATATTTCTGAAACTTAGTATGATTATAGTACCAGTATATGCTCAAATGTATTGGTATATCTATTACTATTGTTAACCTTGCTAATATAGAAACATTAGGATGACATTAAATTGAGATTAAAAAGTCAGCCTTGTTTGTTTTTATTGTGCAAATTGCTAATAATTTGTCAGATACAGTAATTGTCAGACGAGATAATGTTGGTTTTTGTAGTAGAGTGATAAATATTATAATAAGAGAGTGATATAATAGTACTGAGTGACACAATGATATTTAATAGACTAACAATGTAAAGACAAGTTGTGTGTATTTGTACTGTTATTGTAGAGTGTTAGTGGTCTAATTTTACAATTGATAGTTTGTGTGTTTTTCAAATAGAGAGGATGGACAGCTCTTCATTATGCAAGTTCTCAAGGAGACAGAGATATTGTTGAAATATTAGTCGACCATAATGCTGATATCAATGTTGTTATTGAGGTAATTGATATCATGAGAATGAAGTCAAATCTTTAAGCTGTGTGAATAGATAGTAACTTTTAGTGAAGACATAACATAAAGATTATAACGATAAACAACTAGTGTGTCTGACTTAAACTAGTCTATCAGACTTTTATTTGTGTCACAATAAGTAGAAAAGATTATTAACAATTATGTTTTGCAAAACATTGTGATTTTACATAAGGTACATAGTTTTAGAAGTCTTATTTCTAACGCTTAACAATGAAAGTATTTTTTATAAAGAGCTAGGAAGTAGTCTCTGTGTAAGAATCCAATTTATTTGTATTTATTAATTAGTTACAATCATATTTATGAGGATGTAACAGAGATCATAAATATAAAGAAAGTTCAATAAGTTAGTATTTGATTCTACCACAAGGCCTGTTCTATGTTGAGTGTACTCGAGTTCCTTCTTCAGTAACCATTGTTTCTGTTGCTTAACTTAAGAAGATTAGATTTATTTTGTCTTATTCATATAGAAAAATGCATACTTAGAGTACATTGCTAGTGCTATCCTAAGTACGTTCATCCAACCTACATGTATAATAATAACAATGAAAAAAGACATTGTGAACATCTTTAGCTAGTATATAATTTAAATAAAAAATAAGACAAAGAAGTGTAAATAAAAGATCTAAAGTTTAATGTAAGGATAGCAATAAAAACATCTGAAACAAGTCCAAAGTATGTAGGAATGGTAGTATGGATATTCCTACATTGTACATAGACGCAATGAAATATTTGAACAGAATATTTATTTTCAAATTTATATTTTAATTTATATTAATATTCAGTGCTTATATTAAAAATATAAAAATATGTCATACATTATATTTATATTTATCTTATAAAGAATGCAATTTTGTCATTATGTTCATTCTGTTGTTTTTTGTTTCCACATTTATGATGCTGTCATTACTTGTCATCTGAATATGTCCTTTGCAATATAATAGGAGGTAAGTGTGATATGTTATAATGTAAATATTCTAAGTGTATTAAATACAATTTTGTCATTTTGTTCACACTATTGTTTTTTGTTTCCGCATTTATGATGCTGTTGTTACTCTTCATCTGAATGTGTCTTTACAATATAATAGCGTGTAAGTGTGATATATTGTAATGTAAATTCTAAGTGTATTGATTCCAATTTTGTCATTTTGTTCATTCTATTGTTGTTTGTTTCCATATTTATGATGCTGTCATTACTTGTCATTTGAATGTGTCCTTTACAATATAATAGGAGGTAAGTGTGATAAATTTTAATGTAAATATTCTAAGTCTATTGAATGCAATTTTGTCATTTTGTTTATTCTGTTGTTTTTTGTTTCCACATTTATGGTGATGTCATTACTTGTCATCTGAATATGTCCTTCACAATATAATAGATGGTAAGTATGATATATAGTAATGTAAATTCTAAATGTATTGAATGTCGTTTTGTCATTTTGTTCATTCTATTATTTTTTGTTTTCACATTTATTATGCTGTCATTACTTGTCATGTGAATGTGTCCTTTGCAATATAATAGCGGGTAAGTGTGATATATTGTAATGCGAATGCTAAGTGTATTAAATGTCTTTTTGTCATTTTGTTAATTCTATTTTTTTTTTGTTTCCACATTTATTGCGATGTCATTACTTGTCATATGAATATTGCTAGTGCTCTTTTTGTATTGATTACACATCCATACATAAATTACAGTTTTTCTATTCATTACTAATTGTTCTAAGTTATAGCAATGCTCTGTTGTATAGTATATCCTAAGTACATTCATATAACCTACATGTATAATAATAACAATAAAGAAAAAATCGTCAAGATATTTAGCTAGTATATAATTTAAATAAAAAATAAGATGTAAAGTAAATAAAAGTTCATTTAATGTAAGTATAGCAATAAAAACATCTGAAACAAGTCCAAAGTATGTAGGAATGGTAGTATGAATATCTTTACATTGTTCTTAGACGTAATGAAATATTTGAACAGAATAGTAATTTTCAATTTTATATTTAAATTTATATTTATATACAGTGCTTATATCACTGATAAAAATATGTCATACATTATCAATTATATTTATCTTATAAAGTGAGGTAGTATATGTTGTCATAATAAAGATATAAAAAAAAATCCAACTAAATTGTCACATTTTATTTACTCTATATATTTTGTTTCCGTAATTATTGTCTGTGATTACTCCTTATCTCAATGTGTCCTATACAATATAATAGAAATAGTGTAATATATAATAATATGTAAATACTAATTGTTATAATGTAAATACTAATTGTATTGAATGCAATTTTGTCATTATGTTCATTCTATTGTTTTTTTGTTTTCACATTCATGATGTTGTCATTACTTGTCATCTGAATGTGTCCTTTACAATATAATAAAAGGTAAGTGTGATATATATTGTAGTGTAAATTCTAAGTGTATTGAATGTAATTTTGTCATTTTCTTCGTTCTATTGTTTTTTTTTGTTTCCACATTTATGGTGCTGTCATTACTTGTCATCTGAATATGTCCTTTGCACTATAATAGCCGGTAAGTGTGATATGTTATAATGTAAATTCTAATTGTATTAAATGCAATTTTTCATTTTGTTCACCCTATTGTTTTTCGTTTCCACATTTATGGTGCTACCATTACTCATAATCTGAATGTGTCCTTTACAATATAATAGCGGGTAAGTGTGATATATAGTAATGTATATTCTAGTGTATTGAACGCAATTTTGTCATTTTGTTTATTCAATTGTTTTTTGTGTTTTCACATTTATGATGATGTCATTACTTGTCATCTGAATATGTCCTTTACAATATAATAGGAGGTAAGTGTGATATATTTTAATGTAAATATTCTAAGTGTATTGAATGCAATTTTGTAATTTTCTTCATTCTATTGTTTTTTTGTTTTCACATTCATGATGCTGTCATTACTTGTCATCTGAATGTGTCCTTTACAATATAATAGAAAGTAAGCGTGATATGTTATAATGTAAATTCTAAGAGTATTGAATGTAATTTTGTCATTTTCTTCATTCTATTGTTTTTTTTGTTTCCACATTTATGATGCTGTCATTACTTGTCATCTGAATATGTCCTTTGCACTATAATAGCCGGTAAGTGTGATATGTTATAATGTAAATTCTAATTGTATTAAATGCAATTTTTCATTTTGTTCACCCTATTGTTTTTCGTTTCCACATTTATGGTGCTACCATTACTCATAATCTGAATGTGTCCTTTACAATATAATAGCGGGTAAGTGTGATATATAGTAATGTATATTCTAGTGTATTGAACGCAATTTTGTCATTTTGTTAATTCAATTGTTTTTTGTGTTTTCACATTTATGATGATGTCATTACTTGTCATCTGAATGTGTCCTTTGCAATATAATAGGAGGTAAGTGTGATATATTATAATGTAAAAATTCTAAGTGTATTGAATGCAATTTTGTCATTTGTTTGTTCTATTGTTTTTTGTTACTAGTGTACTCATATATAGCAGTGTTGATATAGATAATGTACTGATGTTATGATATGTTTGCTTGGCTCATGTTAATGTGGTTATTATAATATATATATTTAGGAGGGATCTACTCCAGTCATGTTAGCAGTGAAGAATAGACACAAGGATGTTGTTTTTTTTTTAACAGAGAAAGGAGCCAATCTAAATCTTGTAAACAAAGTAAGTGTTCATGTACATAGGTTATATTAGAAAAACTGTATAAGTGAGGATGTAATGTATGACAGATAAATTTTGGTTATTGTAGTAGAATTATGAATAATATATAGAAGTACTGACTGACAGATTATATTTAATAGATTAACAATGTAAAGATAAGTTATGTGTATTTTTACTGTTATTATAGAGTGTTATGTGGTCTAATTTTACAATTGATAATTTGTGTGTTTTTCTAATAGACAGGATGGGCAGCTCTTCATTATGCAAGTTCTCAAGGAGATAGAGATATTGTTGAAGTATTAGTCAAGCATAATGCTGATATCAATGTTGTTACTAAGGTAATTGACATCATGAAAATGAAGTCAAATCTTTAAGCTGTGTGAATAGATAGTAACTTTTAGTGAAGACATAACATAAAAATTATAGCGATAAACAACTAGTGTGTCTGACTAAACAAGTCTATCAAACTTCTATTTGTAATTAGAAAATATTTTTAACAATTATTTTTATGTAAACATTGTGATTTTACATGATGTATATGGTTTTAGAAGTGTTATTTCAAACACTTTAACAATGAAAGTGTTTTTTATACAGAGCTAGGAAGTAGTCTCTGTGTGAGATACCAATTTATTTTCATTTATTAATTAGTTACAATAATATTTATGAGGATATAGCAGAGGTCATAAATATAAAAAAAGGTCATTAAGTCAATATTGTATTCTACCACGAGACCTGTTATATGTTGAGTATACTCGAGTTCCTTCTTTAGTAACCATTCTTTAACTTAAGGAGATTAGTTTATTTTGCTTTTATCAGTAAAGAAATATGCATAGTTAGAGTACATTGCTAGTTAAATTAACTATTTCTGTATTGATTACACATCCATGCATATATTACAGTTTCTTTATTCATTATTAATTGTTCTAAGTTATAGAAATGCTCTGTTGTATAGTATATCCTAAGTACATTCATCCAATCTACATGTATAATAATAATAATAATGAAAAGAGATATTGTGAACATCTTTAGCTAGTATATAATTTAAATGAAAATAAGACAAAGAAATAAAGAAAGGGTCTAAAGTTCATTTAATGTAAGGATAGCAATAAAAAAACATCTGAAACATGTCCAAAATATGTAGGAATGGTAGTATTGATATTCCTACATTGTATGTAGATGCAATGAAATATTGAACAGAACATTTATTTTCCAATTTATATTTAAATTTATATTTATTTTCTGTGCTTATATTACTGATAAAAAATATTTCATATGTTATCAATTTTATATATCTTATAAAGTGAAGTCATATATGTTGTCATAATTAAGATATAAAAATAATCCACCTAGATTGCCACATTTTGTTTACTCTATATTTTTTTTTATGACTACTTCTCATCTGAATGTTTTATTGACAAAATAATAGAAGGTAAGAGTGATATACTGTAATGTAAATTCTAAATGTATTAAATGCAATTTTATCATTTTGTTTACTCTATTGTTTTTTTGTTTCCACATTTATGGTTCTGTTATTGTTTCTCATCTGATTGTGTCCTTTACAATATAATAGGAGGTAAGTGTGATATATTGTAATGTAAACTTTAAGTATATTGAATGCAATTTTGTCATTTTGTTCACACTATTTTTTTTTGTTTCCACATTTATGGTTCTGTTATTATTTCTCATCTGAATTTGTCCTTTACAATATAATAGTGGGTAAGTGTGATATATTGTAATATAAATTGTAAGTGTATTCAATGTGGTTTTGTCATTTTGTTCATTCTATTATTTTTTGTTTCCACATTTATGATGCTGTCATTACTTCTCATCTGAATGTGTCCTTTACAATATAATAGTTTGTAAGTATGATATATTGTGATGTAAATTCTAAGTGTATTAAACGCAATTTTGTCATTTTGTTGAATCTATTACTTTTTGTTTCCACATTTATGGTTCTGTTATTATTTCTCATCTGAATGTGTCCTTTACAAAATAATAGCGGGTAAGTGTGATATATTGTAATGTAAATTCTAAGTATGTTGAATGCAATTTTGCCATTTTGTTCACTCTATTGTTTTTTTTGTTTCCACATTTATGGTTCTGTTATTATTTGTCATCTGATTGTGTCCTTTACAATATAATAGGAGGTAAGTATGATATATTGTAATGTAAATTCTAAGTATATTGAATGCAATTTTGTCATTTTGTTCACTCTATTTTTTTTTGTTTCCACATCTATGGTTCTGTTATTATTTCTCATCTGAATGTGTCCTTTACAATATAATAGTTGGTAAGTGTGATATATTGTAATATAATTCTAAGGGTATTGAATGCAATTTTGTCATTTTGTTCAATCTATTGTTTTTTTGTTTCCACATTTATGGTTCTGTTATTATTTCTCATCTGAATGTGTCCTTTACAAAATAATAGCGGGTAAGTGTGATATATTGTAATGTAAATTCTAAGTATGTTGAATGCAATTTTGCCATTTTGTTCACTCTATTGTTTTTTTTTGTTTCCACATTTATGGTTCTGTTATTATTCGTCAACTGATTGTGTCCTTTACAATATAATAGGAGGTAAGTATGATATATTGTAATGTAAATTCTAAGTATATTGAATGCAATTTTGTCATTTTGTTCACTCTATTTTTTTTTGTTTCCACATCTATGGTTCTGTTATTATTTCTCATCTGAATGTGTCCTTTACAATATAATAGTTGGTAAGTGTGATATATTGTAATATAATTCTAAGGGTATTGAATGCAATTTTGTCATTTTGTTGAATCTATTACTTTTTGTTTCCACATTTATGGTTCTGTTATTATTTCTCATCTGAATGTGTCCTTTACGATATAATAGTGGGTAAGTGTGATATATTGTAATGTAAATTCTAAGTATATTGAATGGAATTTTGCCATTTTGTTCACTCTATTGTTTTTTTTTGTTTCCACATTTATGGTTCTGTTATTATTTGTCATCTGATTGTGTCCTTTACAATATAATAGGAGGTAAGTATGATATATTGTAATGTAAATTCTAAGTATATTGAATGCAATTTTGTCATTTTGTTCACTCTATTTTTTTTGTTTCCACATTTATGGTTCTGTTATTATTTCTCATCTAAATTTGTCCTTTACAATATAATAGGAGGTAAGTGTGATATATTGTAATATAATTCTAAGGGTATTGAATGCAATTTTGTCATTTTGTTCAATCTATTGTTTTTTTGTTTCCACATTTATGGTTCTGTTATTATTTCTCATCTGAATTTGTCCTTTACAATATAATAGGAGGTAAGTATGATATATTGTAATGTAAATTCTAAGTATATTGAATGCAGTTTTGTCATTTTGTTCACTCTATTTTTTTGTTTCCACATTTATGGTTCTGTTATTATTTCTCATCTAAATTTGTCCTTTACAATATAATAGGAGGTAAGTATGATATATTGTAATGTAAATTCTAAGCGTATTGAATGCAATTTTGTCATTTTGTTCAATCTATTGTTTTTTTGTTTCCAAATTTATGGTTCTGTTATTATTTCTCATCTGAATATGTCTTTTACAATATAATAGGAGGTAAGTGTGATATGTTGTAATGTAAATTCTAAGTGTATTGATGCAATTTTGCCATTTTGTCACTCAATCACTTTTTTCCCGCATTTATTGTATTATAATTACTTTTTATCTGAATGTGTCATTTTGTTCACTCTATTGTTTTTGTTATATGTTCTCCTAGTTTATGTTAATGTGGTTATTATAATATATTTAGGAGGGATCTACTCCAGTCATCTTAGCAGCAAAAAATAGACACAAAGATGTTGTTTTTATTTTAGCAGAGAAAGGAGCCAATCTAAACTTTGTAAACAAAGTAAGTGTTCATGTGCATATGTTATATTAGAAAAGCTGTATAACTGAAGATATAATGTAAGTCTTTTTCCACAAAGTCAGCTGTTAGTTGTTATACTAATGTAATGAAGTTTGAATTTTTAAAAAAATATACCAAATTTTATGAAGATCAGAAGGAGAAGAGGATACAAACCCTAATGATAATATTAGGAAAATAATAATGTAATTTGTTTTATAACATATACACTAATCAATTTTTTACTTATTTTTATTGAAACCAGCAGATAGATAAACTTCACTTTTCTATAAATATTTCGGTTATCAGTTCAAGTGCTAGCACATAAATAAAATAAGCCATAAATTCAAATAAAGCATTTTAACAAAAATTCCAACTTGAAATTAAAGTTAAATGTAGTAATTAGTTACAATTTTTTTGGCTGAAAAAATTTTAGATTTGTTATATCTATTACATTGTTTGAGGTTCTGATTAGACTTTTCATATTTTAGTCATGTGGTCTAGAAATGCTCAAACATTAATAATTTAATTATTTATTTGAAGTTATTAATTTTTTTTATTTTAGTAAAGTAACAAGTCCACTCTTTAAAAGCCAACCTTGTTTTGTTTTTATTGTGCAAACTGCTCTAGTTTTTCAGATGCAATATTTGTCATTGAGAGATAATGTTGGTTTTTGTAGTAGAGTTATAAATATTATAATAAGAGAGTGATATAATAGTACTGACTGACACAATGATATTTAATAGACTAACAATGTAAGGACAAGTTGTGTGTATTTGTACTGTTATTATAGAGTGTTATGTGGTCTAATTTTACAATTGATATTTTGTGTGTTGTTCTAATAGGGAGGATGGGCAGCTCTTCATTATGCAAGTTCTCGAGGAGATAGAGATATTGTTGAAGTATTAGTCAAGCATAATGCTGATATCAATGTTGTTATTAAGGTAATTGATATCTTGAGAATGAAGTCAAGTCTTTAAGCTGTGTGAATAGATAGTAACTTTTAATGAAGACATAACATAAAAGTTATAACAATAAACAACTAGTGTGTCTGACTTAAACTAGTCTATCAGACTTCTATTTGTAATTAGAAAAGATTATTAACAATTATTTTTATGTAAAACATTGTGATTTTACACGATGTATATGGTTTTAGAAGTGTTATTTCAAACACTTTAACAATGAAATTGTTTTTTATAAAGAGCTAGGAAGTAGTTTCTGTGTGAGAAGCCAATTATTTGTATTTATTAATTAGTTACAATGATATTTATAAGGATGTAACAGAGTTCATAAATATAAAAATAGGTCAATAAGTCAGTATTTTATTCTACCACGATGCCTGTTCTATGTTAAGTATACTTGAGTTCCTTCTTCAGTAACCATTGTTCCTGATGCTTATATTAAGGAGAGATTTTGTCTTATATCAGTAGAGAAATATGCATTCTTAGAGTACATTGCTAGTGCTATTTCTGCATTGAATACACATCCACACATAATTTCGAGTTTCTATTAATTGTTCTAATTTATAACAATGCTCTGTTGTATAGTATATCCTAAGTACATTCATCCAACCTACATTTCTAATAATAATAATGAAAAGAGACATTGTGAACTTGTTTAGCTAGTATATAACTTCAATATAAAATAAGACAAAGAAGTAAAACATCTGAAACAAATGCAAAGTATGTAGCAATATAGCAATATTGTAATGTAAATTCTAAGTGTATTGAATGCAATTTTGTAATTAATTTTTCTTCACTTTATCACTTTTTATTTCCACATTTATGTTGCTGTCAATACTTCTCATCTGAATGTGTCCTTTATGATATAATAGCCGGTAAGTGTGACATATTGTAATGTAAATTCTAAGTATATTGAATGCAATTTTGTCATTTGTTACTCTATTGTTTTTTTTGTTTCCACATTTCTGGTTCTGTTATTATTTGTCATCTGATTGTATCCTTTACAATATAATAGCAGGTAAGTGTGATATATTGTAATGTAAATTCTAAGTGTATTAAATGCAATTTTGTCATTAATTTTTCTTCACTTTATCACTTTTTATTTCCACATTTATTTTGCTGTCAATACTTCTCATCTGAATGTGTCCTTTATGATATAATAGTGGGTAAGTGTGACATATTGTAATGTAAATTCTAAATATATTGAATGTAATTTTGTCATTTTGTTCACTCTATTGTTTTTTTTTGTTTCTACATTTATGGTTCTGTTATTATTTCTCATCTGATTGTATCCTTTACAATATAATAGTTTGTAAGTGTGATATATTGTAATGTAAATTCTAAGTATATTGAATGCAATTTTGTCATTTTGTTCACTCTATTGTTTTGTTTTGTTTCCACATTAATGGTTCTGTTATTATTTCTCATATGATTGTGTCCTTTACAATATAATAGGAGGTAAGTGTAATATATTATAATGTAAATTCTAAGTGTATTGAATGCAATTTTGTCATTAATTTTTCTTCACTTTATCACTTTTTATTTCCACATTTATGTTGCTGTCATTACTTTTCATCTGAATGTGTCCTTTATGATATAATAGCCGGTAAGTGTGACATATTGTAATGTAAATTCTAAGTATATTGAATGCAATTTTGCCATTTTGTTCACTCTATTGTTTTTTTGTTTCCACATTTATGGTTCTGTTATTATTTCTCATCTGATTGTATCCTTTACAATATAATAGTGGGTAAGTGTGATATATTGTAATGTAAATTCTAAGTATATTGAATGCAATTTGTCATTTTTTTCATTTTATCACGTTTTATTTCCACATTTTTTTTGCTGTCAATACTTCTCATCTGAATGTGTCCTTTATGATATAATAGCGGGTAAGTGTGACATATTGTAATGTAATTTCTCAATATATTGAATATAATTTTGTCATTTTGTTTACTCTATTGTTTTTTGTTTTCACATTTATGGTTCTGTTATTATATCTCATCTGATTGTATCCTTTACAATATAATAGTTGGTAGGTGTGATATATTGTGATATAAATTCTAAGTATATTGAATGCAATTTTGCCATTTTGTTTACTCTATTGTTTTTTTTTTATTTCCACATTTATGGTTCTGTTATTATTACTCATCTGAATGTGTCCTTTATGATATAATAGTCGGTAAGTGTGACATATTGTAATGTAAATTCTCAATATATTGAATGCAATTTTGTCATTTTGTTCACTCTATTGTTTTTTGTTTCCACATTTATGGTTCTGTTATTATTTCTCATCTGATTGTATCCTTTACAATATAATAGGAGGTAAATGTGTTATATTGTAATGTAAATTCTAAGTATATTGAATGCAATTTTGCCATTTTGTTCACTCTATTGTTTTTTTTTGTTTCCACATTTATGGTTCTGTTATTATTTGTCATCTGATTGTGTCCTTTACAATATAATAGGAGGTAAATGTGTTATATTGTAATGTAAATTCTAAGTATATTGAATGCAATTTTGTCATTAATTTTTCTTCACTTTATCAATTTTTATTTCCACATTTATTTTGCTGTCATTACTTCTCATCTGAATGTGTCCTTTATGATATAATAGCCGGTAAGTGTGACATATTGTAATGTAAATTCTAATTATATTGAATGCAATTTTGTCATTTTGTTCACTCTATTGTTTTTTTTTGTTTCTACATTTATGGTTCTGTTATTATTTGTCATCTGATTGTATCCTTTACAATATAATAGTTTGTAAGTGTGATATATTGTAATGTAAATTCTAAGTATATTGAATGCAATTTTGTCATTTTTTTCATTTTATCACCTTTTATTTCCACATTTATGGTGCTATCATTGCTTGTCATCTGAATATGTCCTTTACAATATAATATTAGGTAAATGTGATGTATTTTAATGTATTTCTAAGTATATTAAATGCAACTTTGTCATTTTGTTCACTCTATTGTTTCCACATATATTGGTGCTGTTATAACTTATCATTTGATTGTGTCCTTTACAATGTAATAGGAGGTAAGTGTGATATATTGTAATGTAAATTCTAAGTGTATTGATGCAATTTTGCCATTTTGTCACTCAATCACTTTTTTCCACATTTATTGAATTATAATTACTTTTCATCTGAATGTGTCATTTTGTTCACTCTATTGTTAATTAGTTACAATGATATTTATAAGGATGTAACAGAGTTCATAAATATAAAATTAGGTCAATAAATCAGTATTTTATTCTACCACGATGCCTGTTCTATGTTGAGTATACTTGAGTTCCTTCTTCAGTAACCATTGTTCTTGATGCTTATATTAAGGAGATATTTTGTCTTATATCAGTAGAGAAATATGCATTCTTAGAGTACATTGCTAGTGCTATTTCTGCATTGAATACACATCCACACATAATTTCGAGTTTCTATTAATTGTTCTAATTTATAGCAATGCTCTGTTGTATAGTATATCCTAAGTACATTCATCCAACCTACATTTCTAATAATAATAATGAAAAGAGACATTGTGAACTTGTTTAGCTAGTATATAATTTCAATATAAAATAAGACAAAGAAGTAAAACACCTGAAACAAATACAAAGTATGTAGCAATATAGCAATATTGTAATGTAAATTCTAAGTGTATTGAATGCAATTTTGTAATTAATTTTTCTTCACTTTATCACTTTTTATTTTCACATTTATGTTGCTGTCATTACTTCTCATCTGAATATGTCCTTTATGATATAATAGCCGGTAAGTGTGACATATTGTAATGTAAATTCTAAGTATATTGAATGCAATTTTGCCATTTTGTTCACTCTATTGTTTTTTTTTTGTTTCCACATTAATGGTTCTGTTATTATTTCTCATCTGATTGTATCCTTTACAATATAATAGCGGGTAAGTGTGATATATTGTAATGTAAATTCTAAGTATATTGAATGCAATTTTGTCATTAATTTTTCTTCACTTTATCACTTTTTATTTCCACATTTATTTTGCTGTCAATACTTCTCATCTGAATGTGTCCTTTATGATATAATAGTGGGTAAGTGTGACATATTGTAATGTAAATTCTAAATATATTGAATGTAATTTTGTCATTTTGTTCACTCTATTGTTTTTTTTTGTTTCTACATTTATGGTTCTGTTATTATTTCTCATCTGATTGTATCCTTTACAATATAATAGTTTGTAAGTGTGATATATTGTAATGTAAATTCTAAGTATATTGAATGCAATTTTGTCATTTTGTTCACTCTATTGTTTTGTTTTGTTTCCACATTAATGGTTCTGTTATTATTTCTCATATGATTGTGTCCTTTACAATATAATAGGAGGTAAGTGTAATATATTATAATGTAAATTCTAAGTGTATTGAATGCAATTTTGTCATTAATTTTTCTTCACTTTATCACTTTTTATTTCCACATTTATGTTGCTGTCATTACTTTTCATCTGAATGTGTCCTTTATGATATAATAGCCGGTAAGTGTGACATATTGTAATGTAAATTCTAAGTATATTGAATGCAATTTTGCCATTTTGTTCACTCTATTGTTTTTTTGTTTCCACATTTATGGTTCTGTTATTATTTCTCATCTGATTGTATCCTTTACAATATAATAGTGGGTAAGTGTGATATATTGTAATGTAAATTCTAAGTATATTGAATGCAATTTGTCATTTTTTTCATTTTATCACGTTTTATTTCCACATTTTTTTTGCTGTCAATACTTCTCATCTGAATGTGTCCTTTATGATATAATAGCGGGTAAGTGTGACATATTGTAATGTAATTTCTCAATATATTGAATATAATTTTGTCATTTTGTTTACTCTATTGTTTTTTGTTTTCACATTTATGGTTCTGTTATTATATCTCATCTGATTGTATCCTTTACAATATAATAGTTGGTAGGTGTGATATATTGTGATATAAATTCTAAGTATATTGAATGCAATTTTGCCATTTTGTTTACTCTATTGTTTTTTTTTTATTTCCACATTTATGGTTCTGTTATTATTACTCATCTGAATGTGTCCTTTATGATATAATAGTCGGTAAGTGTGACATATTGTAATGTAAATTCTCAATATATTGAATGCAATTTTGTCATTTTGTTCACTCTATTGTTTTTTGTTTCCACATTTATGGTTCTGTTATTATTTCTCATCTGATTGTATCCTTTACAATATAATAGGAGGTAAATGTGTTATATTGTAATGTAAATTCTAAGTATATTGAATGCAATTTTGCCATTTTGTTCACTCTATTGTTTTTTTTTTTTGTTTCCACATTTATGGTTCTGTTATTATTTGTCATCTGATTGTGTCCTTTACAATATAATAGGAGGTAAATGTGTTATATTGTAATGTAAATTCTAAGTATATTGAATGCAATTTTGTCATTAATTTTTCTTCACTTTATCAATTTTTATTTCCACATTTATTTTGCTGTCATTACTTCTCATCTGAATGTGTCCTTTATGATATAATAGCCGGTAAGTGTGACATATTGTAATGTAAATTCTAATTATATTGAATGCAATTTTGTCATTTTGTTCACTCTATTGTTTTTTTTTGTTTCTACATTTATGGTTCTGTTATTATTTGTCATCTGATTGTATCCTTTACAATATAATAGTTTGTAAGTGTGATATATTGTAATGTAAATTCTAAGTATATTGAATGCAATTTTGTCATTTTTTTCATTTTATCACCTTTTATTTCCACATTTATGGTGCTATCATTGCTTGTCATCTGAATATGTCCTTTACAATATAATATTAGGTAAATGTGATGTATTTTAATGTATTTCTAAGTATATTAAATGCAACTTTGTCATTTTGTTCACTCTATTGTTTCCACATATATTGGTGCTGTTATAACTTATCATTTGATTGTGTCCTTTACAATGTAATAGGAGGTAAGTGTGATATATTGTAATGTAAATTCTAAGTGTATTGATGCAATTTTGCCATTTTGTCACTCAATCACTTTTTTCCACATTTATTGAATTATAATTACTTTTCATCTGAATGTGTCATTTTGTTCACTCTATTGTTAATTAGTTACAATGATATTTATAAGGATGTAACAGAGTTCATAAATATAAAATTAGGTCAATAAATCAGTATTTTATTCTACCACGATGCCTGTTCTATGTTGAGTATACTTGAGTTCCTTCTTCAGTAACCATTGTTCTTGATGCTTATATTAAGGAGATATTTTGTCTTATATCAGTAGAGAAATATGCATTCTTAGAGTACATTGCTAGTGCTATTTCTGCATTGAATACACATCCACACATAATTTCGAGTTTCTATTAATTGTTCTAATTTATAGCAATGCTCTGTTGTATAGTATATCCTAAGTACATTCATCCAACCTACATTTCTAATAATAATAATGAAAAGAGACATTGTGAACTTGTTTAGCTAGTATATAATTTCAATATAAAATAAGACAAAGAAGTAAAACACCTGAAACAAATACAAAGTATGTAGCAATATAGCAATATTGTAATGTAAATTCTAAGTGTATTGAATGCAATTTTGTAATTAATTTTTCTTCACTTTATCACTTTTTATTTTCACATTTATGTTGCTGTCATTACTTCTCATCTGAATATGTCCTTTATGATATAATAGCCGGTAAGTGTGACATATTGTAATGTAAATTCTAAGTATATTGAATGCAATTTTGCCATTTTGTTCACTCTATTGTTTTTTTTTTGTTTCCACATTAATGGTTCTGTTATTATTTCTCATCTGATTGTATCCTTTACAATATAATAGCGGGTAAGTGTGATATATTGTAATGTAAATTCTAAGTATATTGAATGCAATTTTGTCATTAATTTTTCTTCACTTTATCACTTTTTATTTCCACATTTATTTTGCTGTCAATACTTCTCATCTGAATGTGTCCTTTATGATATAATAGTGGGTAAGTGTGACATATTGTAATGTAAATTCTAAATATATTGAATGTAATTTTGTCATTTTGTTCACTCTATTGTTTTTTTTTGTTTCTACATTTATGGTTCTGTTATTATTTCTCATCTGATTGTATCCTTTACAATATAATAGTTTGTAAGTGTGATATATTGTAATGTAAATTCTAAGTATATTGAATGCAATTTTGTCATTTTGTTCACTCTATTGTTTTGTTTTGTTTCCACATTAATGGTTCTGTTATTATTTCTCATATGATTGTGTCCTTTACAATATAATAGGAGGTAAGTGTAATATATTGTAATGTAAATTCTAAGTATATTGAATGCAATTTTGCCATTTTGTTCACTCTATTGTTTTTTTTTTGTTTCCACATTAATGGTTCTGTTATTATTTCTCATCTGATTGTATCCTTTACAATATAATAGCGGGTAAGTGTGATATATTGTAATGTAAATTCTAAGTATATTGAATGCAATTTTGTCATTAATTTTTCTTCACTTTATCACTTTTTATTTCCACATTTATGTTGCTGTCATTACTTTTCATCTGAATGTGTCCTTTATGATATAATAGCCGGTAAGTGTGACATATTGTAATGTAAATTCTAAGTATATTGAATGCAATTTTGCCATTTTGTTCACTCTATTGTTTTTTTGTTTCCACATTTATGGTTCTGTTATTATTTCTCATCTGATTGTATCCTTTACAATATAATAGTGGGTAAGTGTGATATATTGTAATGTAAATTCTAAGTATATTGAATGCAATTTGTCATTTTTTTCATTTTATCACGTTTTATTTCCACATTTTTTTTGCTGTCAATACTTCTCATCTGAATGTGTCCTTTATGATATAATAGCGGGTAAGTGTGACATATTGTAATGTAATTTCTCAATATATTGAATATAATTTTGTCATTTTGTTTACTCTATTGTTTTTTGTTTTCACATTTATGGTTCTGTTATTATATCTCATCTGATTGTATCCTTTACAATATAATAGTTGGTAGGTGTGATATATTGTGATATAAATTCTAAGTATATTGAATGCAATTTTGCCATTTTGTTTACTCTATTGTTTTTTTTTTATTTCCACATTTATGGTTCTGTTATTATTACTCATCTGAATGTGTCCTTTATGATATAATAGTCGGTAAGTGTGACATATTGTAATGTAAATTCTCAATATATTGAATGCAATTTTGTCATTTTGTTCACTCTATTGTTTTTTGTTTCCACATTTATGGTTCTGTTATTATTTCTCATCTGATTGTATCCTTTACAATATAATAGGAGGTAAATGTGTTATATTGTAATGTAAATTCTAAGTATATTGAATGCAATTTTGCCATTTTGTTCACTCTATTGTTTTTTTTTGTTTCCACATTTATGGTTCTGTTATTATTTGTCATCTGATTGTGTCCTTTACAATATAATAGGAGGTAAATGTGTTATATTGTAATGTAAATTCTAAGTATATTGAATGCAATTTTGTCATTAATTTTTCTTCACTTTATCAATTTTTATTTCCACATTTATTTTGCTGTCATTACTTCTCATCTGAATGTGTCCTTTATGATATAATAGCCGGTAAGTGTGACATATTGTAATGTAAATTCAACATATATTGAATGCAATTTTGTCATTTTGTTCACTCTATTGTTTTTTTTTGTTTCTACATTTATGGTTCTGTTATTATTTGTCATCTGATTGTATCCTTTACAATATAATAGTTTGTAAGTGTGATATATTGTAATGTAAATTCTAAGTATATTGAATGCAATTTTGTCATTTTTTTCATTTTACCACCTTTTATTTCCACATTTATGGTGCTATCATTGCTTGTCATCTGAATATGTCCTTTACAATATAATATTAGGTAAATGTGATGTATTTTAATGTATTTCTAAGTATATTAAATGCAACTTTGTCATTTTGTTCACTCTATTGTTTCCACATATATTGGTGCTGTTATAACTTATCATTTGATTGTGTCCTTTACAATGTAATAGGAGGTAAGTGTGATATATTGTAATGTAAATTCTAAGTGTATTGATGCAATTTTGCCATTTTGTCACTCAATCACTTTTTTTCCACATTTATTGAATTATAATTACTTTTCATCTGAATGTGTCATTTTGTTCACTCTATTGTTAATTAGTTACAATGATATTTATAAGGATGTAACAGAGTTCATAAATATAAAATTAGGTCAATAAATCAGTATTTTATTCTACCACGATGCCTGTTCTATGTTGAGTATACTTGAGTTCCTTCTTCAGTAACCATTGTTCCTGATGCTTATATTAAGGAGATATTTTGTCTTATATCAGTAGAGAAATATCCATTCTTAGAGTACATTGCTAGTGCTATTTCTGCATTGAATACACATCCACACATAATTTCGAGTTTCTATTAATTGTTCTAATTTATAGCAATGCTCTGTTGTATAGTATATCCTAAGTACATTCATCCAACCTACATTTCTAATAATAATAATGAAAAGAGACATTGTGAACTTGTTTAGTTAGTATATAATTTCAATATAAAATAAGACAAAGAAGTAAAACATCTGAAACAAATACAAAGTATGTAGCAATATAGCAATATTGTAATGTAAATTCTAAGTGTATTGAATGCAATTTTGTAATTAATTTTTCTTCACTTTATCACTTTTTATTTCCACATTTTTTTTGCTGTCAATACTTCTCATCTGAATGTGTCCTTTATGATATAATAGCGGGTAAGTGTGACATATTGTAATGTAATTTCTCAATATATTGAATGTAATTTTGTCATTTTGTTCACTCTATTGTTTTTTGTTTTCACATTTATGGTTCTGTTATTATATCTCATCTGATTGTATCCTTTACAATATAATAGCAGGTAAGTGTGATATATTGTAATATAAATTCTAAGTATATTGAATGCAATTTTGCCATTTTGTTTACTCTATTGTTTTTTTTTTTATTTCCACATTTATGGTTCTGTTATTATTACTCATCTGAATGTGTCCTTTATGATATAATAGCGGGTAAGTGTGACATATTGTAATGTAATTTCTCAATATATTGAATGCAATTTTGTCATTTTGTTCACTCTATTGTTTTTTGTTTCCACATTTATGGTTCTGTTATTATTTGTCATCTGATTGTGTCCTTTACAATATAATAGGAGGTAAATGTTTTATATTGTAATGTAAATTCTAAGTGTATTGAATGCAATTTTGTCATTAATTTTTCTTCACTTTATCACTTTTTATTTCCACATTTATGTTGCTGTCGTTACTTCTCATCTGAATGTGTCCTTTATGATATAATAGCCAGTAAGTGTGACATATTGTAATGTAATTTCTCAATATATTGAATGCAATTTTGTCATTTTGTTCACTCTATTGTTTTTTGTTTCCACATTTATGGTTCTGTTATTATTTGTCATCTGATTGTGTCCTTTACAATATAATAGGAGGTAAATGTTTTATATTGTAATGTAAATTCTAAGTATATTGAATGCAATTTTGTCATTTTTTTCATTTTATCACCTTTTATTTCCACATTTATGGTGCTATCATTGCTTGTCATCTGAATATGTCCTTTACAATATAATATTAGGTAAATGTGATGTATTTTAATGTATTTCTAAGTATATTAAATGCAATTTTGTCATTTTGTTCACTCTATTGTTTCCACATATATTGGTGCTGTTATAACTTATCATTTGATTGTGTCCTTTACAATGTAATAGGAGGTAAGTGTGATATAGTGTAATGTAAATTCTAAGTGTATTGATGCAATTTTGCCATTTTGTCACTCAATCACTTTTTTTCCACATTTATTGAATTATAATTACTTTTCATCTGAATGTGTCATTTTGTTCACTCTATTGTTTTTGTTATATGTTCTCCTAGTTTATGTTAATGTGGTTATCATAATATATTTAGGAGGGATCTACTCCAGTCATCTTAGCAGCAAAAAATGGACACAAAGATGTTGTTTTTATTTTAGCAGAGAAAGGAGCCAATCTAAACTTTGTAAACAAAGTAAGTGTTCATGTGCATATGTTATATTAGAAAAGCTGTATAACTGAAGATATAATGTAAGTCTTTTTCCACAAAGTCAGCCGTTAGTGGTTATACTAATGTAATGAAGTTAGAATTTTTAAAAAAATATACCAAGTTTTATGAAGATCAGAAGGAGAAGAGGATACAAAACCCTAATGATAATATTAGGAAAATAATAATGTAATTTGTTTTATAACATATACACTAATCAATTTTTTACTTATTTTTATTGAAACCAGCAGATAGATAAACTTCACTTTTCTATAAATATTTTGGTTATCAGTTCAAGTGCTAGCACATAAATAAAATAAGCCATTAATTCAAATAAAGCATTTTAACAAAAATTCCAACTTGAAATTAAAGTTAAATGCACTAATTAGTTACAAATGTTTTGGCTGAAAAAATTTTAGATTTGTTATATCTATTACATTGTTTGAGGTTCTGATTAGACTTTTCATATTTTAGTCATGTGGTCTAGAAATGCTCAAACATTAATAATTTAATTATTTATTTGAAGTTATTAATTTTTTTTATTTTAGTAAAGTAACAAGTCCACTCTTTAAAAGCCAACCATGTTTGTTTTTATTGTGCAAACTGCTCTAGTTTTTCAGATGCAATATTTGTCATTGAGAGATAATGTTGGTTTTTGTAGTAGAGTTATAAATATTATAATAAGAGAGTGATATGATAGTACTGACTGACACAATGATATTTAATAGACTAACAATGTAAGGACAAGTTGTGTGTATTTGTACTGTTATTATAGAGTGTTAGTGGTCTAATTTTACAATTGATATTTGTGTGTTGTTCTAATAGGGAGGATGGGCAGCTCTTCATTATGCAAGTTCTCGAGGAGATAGAGATATTGTTGAAGTATTAGTCAAGCATAATGCTGATATCAATGTTGTTATTGAGGTAATTGATATCTTGAGAATGAAGTCAAGTCTTTGAGCTGTGTGAATAGATAGTAACTTTTAATGAAGACATAACATAAAAATTATAACGATAAACAACTAGTGTGTCTGACTTAAACAAGTCTATCAGACTTCTATTTGTAATTAGAAAAGATTATTAACAATTATTTTTATGTAAAACATTGTGATTTTACATGATGTATATGGTTTTAGAAGTGTTATTTCAAACACTTTAACAATGAAAGTGTTTTTTATAAAGAGCTAGGAAGTAGTCTCTGTGTGAGAAGCCAATTTATTTGTATTTATTAATTAGTTACAATGATATTTATAAGGATGTAACAGAGGTCATAAATACAAAGGAAGGACAATAACTCAGTATTTTATTCTACAACGAGGCCTGTTCTATGTTGAGTATACTTGAGTTCCTTCTTCAGTAACCATTGTTCCTGATGCTTATATTAAGGAGATATTTTGTCTTATATCAGTAGAGAAATATGCATTCTCATAGTACATTGCTAGTGTTATTTCTGCATTGAATACACATCCACACATAATTTCAAGTTTCTATTAATTGTTCTAATTTGAAGCAATGCTCTGTTGTATAGTATATCCTAAGTACATTCATCCAATTTTTGTTCACTCTATTGTTTTTTCTTTTTACATTTATGGTACTGCCATTACTTCTCATCTTAATATGCCCTTTACAATATAATAGGAGGTAAATGTGATGTATTTTAATGTTTTTCTAAGTATATTGAATGCAATTTTGTCATTTTGTTAACTCTATTGTTTCCACATTTATGGTGCTGTTATTACTTATCATCTGATTGTGTCATTTACAATATAATAGGAAGTAAGTGTGATATATTGTGATGTAAATTATAAGTGTATTGATATAATTTTGCCATTTTGTCACTCAATCACTTTTTTCCACATTTATTGAATTATAATTACTTTTCATCTGAATGTGTCATTTTGTTCACTCTACTGTTATTGTTATATGTTCTCCTAGTTTATGTTAATGTGGTTATTATAATATATTTAGGAAGGATCTACTCCAGTCATCTTAGCAGCAAAAAATGGACACAAAGATGTTGTTTTTATTTTAGCAGAGAAAGGAGCCAATCTAAACTTTGTAAATAAAGTAAGTGTTCATGTGCATATGTTATATTAGAAAAGCTGTATAACTGAAGATATAATGTAAGTCTTTTTCCACAAAGTCAGCCGTTAGTTGTTATACTAATGTAATGAAGTTAGAATTTTTTAAAAAATATACCAAATTTTATGAAGATCAGAAGGAGAAGAGGATACAAAACCCTAATGATAATATTAGGAAAATAATAATGTAATTTGTTTTATAACATATACA
The DNA here is from genome assembly GCA_963693285.1 of Xestospongia muta. Classification (NCBI taxonomy): domain Eukaryota; kingdom Metazoa; phylum Porifera; class Demospongiae; order Haplosclerida; family Petrosiidae; genus Xestospongia; species Xestospongia muta. The sequence continues at coordinate 17,592,968 of OY848917.1, read as the reverse complement.
CTAATCAATTTTTTCTTATTTTTATTGAAACCAGCAGATAGATAAACTTCACTTTTCTATAAATATTTCGGTTATCAGTTCAAGTGCTAGCACATAAATAAAATAAGCCATTAATTCAAATAAAGCATTTTAACAAAAATTCCAACTTGAAATTAAAGTTAAATGTACTAATTAGTTAAAATTTTTTTGGCTGAAAAAATTTTAGATTTGTTATATCTATTACATTGTTTGAGGTTCTGATTAGACTTTTCATATTTTAGTCATGTGGTCTAGAAATGCTCAAACATTAATAATTTAATTATTTATTTGAAGTTATTAATTTTTTTTATTTTAGTAAAGTAACAAGTCCACTCTTTAAAAGCCAACCATGTTTGTTTTTATTGTGCAAACTGCTCTAGTTTTTCAGATGCAATATTTGTCATTGAGAGATAATGTTGGTTTTTGTAGTAGAGTTATAAATATTATAATAAGAGAGTGATATGATAGTACTGACTGACACAATGATATTTAATAGACTAACAATGTAAGGACAAGTTGTGTGTATTTGTACTGTTATTATAGAGTGTTAGTGGTCTAATTTTACAATTGATATTTGTGTGTTGTTCTAATAGGGAGGATGGGCAGCTCTTCATTATGCAAGTTCTCGAGGAGATAGAGATATTGTTGAAGTATTAGTCAAGCATAATGCTGATATCAATGTTGTTATTGAGGTAATTGATATCTTGAGAATGAAGTCAAGTCTTTGAGCTGTGTGAATAGATAGTAACTTTTAATGAAGACATAACATAAAAATTATAACGATAAACAACTAGTGTGTCTGACTTAAACAAGTCTATCAGACTTCTATTTGTAATTAGAAAAGATTATTAACAATTATTTTTATGTAAAACATTGTGATTTTACATGATGTATATGGTTTTAGAAGTGTTATTTCAAACACTTTAACAATGAAAGTGTTTTTTATAAAGAGCTAGGAAGTAGTCTCTGTGTGAGAAGCCAATTTATTTGTATTTATTAATTAGTTACAATGATATTTATAAGGATGTAACAGAGGTCATAAATACAAAGGAAGGACAATAACTCAGTATTTTATTCTACAACGAGGCCTGTTCTATGTTGAGTATACTTGAGTTCCTTCTTCAGTAACCATTGTTCCTGATGCTTATATTAAGGAGATATTTTGTCTTATATCAGTAGAGAAATATGCATTCTCATAGTACATTGCTAGTGTTATTTCTGCATTGAATACACATCCACACATAATTTCAAGTTTCTATTAATTGTTCTAATTTGAAGCAATGCTCTGTTGTATAGTATATCCTAAGTACATTCATCCAATTTTTGTTCACTCTATTGTTTTTTCTTTTTACATTTATGGTACTGCCATTACTTCTCATCTTAATATGCCCTTTACAATATAATAGGAGGTAAATGTGATGTATTTTAATGTTTTTCTAAGTATATTGAATGCAATTTTGTCATTTTGTTAACTCTATTGTTTCCACATTTATGGTGCTGTTATTACTTATCATCTGATTGTGTCATTTACAATATAATAGGAAGTAAGTGTGATATATTGTGATGTAAATTATAAGTGTATTGATATAATTTTGCCATTTTGTCACTCAATCACTTTTTTCCACATTTATTGAATTATAATTACTTTTCATCTGAATGTGTCATTTTGTTCACTCTACTGTTATTGTTATATGTTCTCCTAGTTTATGTTAATGTGGTTATTATAATATATTTAGGAAGGATCTACTCCAGTCATCTTAGCAGCAAAAAATGGACACAAAGATGTTGTTTTTATTTTAGCAGAGAAAGGAGCCAATCTAAACTTTGTAAATAAAGTAAGTGTTCATGTGCATATGTTATATTAGAAAAGCTGTATAACTGAAGATATAATGTAAGTCTTTTTCCACAAAGTCAGCCGTTAGTTGTTATACTAATGTAATGAAGTTAGAATTTAAAAAAAATATACCAAATTTTATGAAGATCAGAAGGAGAAGAGGATACAAAACCCTAATGATAATATTAGGAAAATAATAATGTAATTTGTTTTATAACATATACACTAATCAATTTTTTCTTATTTTTATTGAAACCAGCAGATAGATAAACTTCACTTTTCTATAAATATTTCGGTTATCAGTTCAAGTGCTAGCACATAAATAAAATAAGCCATTAATTCAAATAAAGCATTTTAACAAAAATTCCAACTTGAAATTAAAGTTAAATGTACTAATTAGTTAAAATTTTTTTGGCTGAAAAAATTTTAGATTTGTTATATCTATTACATTGTTTGAGGTTCTGATTAGACTTTTCATATTTTAGTCATGTGGTCTAGAAATGCTCAAACATTAATAATTTAATTATTTATTTGAAGTTATTAATTTTTTTTATTTTAGTAAAGTAACAAGTCCACTCTTTAAAAGCCAACCTTGTTTGTTTTTATTGTGCAAACTGCTCTAGTTTTTCAGATTCAATATTTGTCATTGAGAGATAATGTTGGTTTTTGTAGTAGAGTTGTAAATATTATAATAAGAGAGTGATATAATAGTACTGACTGACACAATGATATTTAATAGACTAACAATCTAAGGACAAGTTGTGTGTATTTGTACTGTTATTATAGAGTGTTAGTGGTCTAATTTTACAATTGATATTTGTGTGTTGTTCTAATAGGTAGGATGGGCAGCTCTTCATTATGCAAGTTCTCGAGGAGATAAAGATATTGTTGAAGTATTAGTCAAGCATAATGCTGATATCAATGTTGTTATTGAGGTAATTGATATCTTGAGAATGAAGTCAAGTCTTTGAGCTGTGTGAATAGATAGTAACTTTTAATGAAGACATAACATAAAAGTTATAACGATAAACAACTAGTGTGTCTGACTTAAACAAGTCTATCAGACTTCTATTTGTAATTAGAAAAGATTATTAACAATTATATTTATGTAAAACATTGTGATTTTACATGATGTATATGGTTTTAGAAATGTTATTTCAAACACTTTAACAATGAAAGTGTTTTTTATAAAGAGCTAGGAAGTAGTCTCTGTGTGAGAAGCCAATTATTTGTATTTATTAATTAGTTACAATGATATTTATAAGGATGTAACAGAGTTCATAAATATAAAAATAGGTCAATAAATCAGTATTTTATTCTACCACGATGCCTGTTCTATGTTGAGTATACTTGAGTTCCTTCTTCAGTAACCATTGTTCCTGATGCTTATATTAAGGAGATATTTTGTCTTATATCAGTAGAGAAATATGCATTCTTAGAGTACATTGCTAGTGCTATTTCTGCATTGAATACACATCCACACATAATTTCGAGTTTCTATTAATTGTTCTAATTTATAGCAATGCTCTGTTGTATAGTATATCCTAAGTACATTCATCCAACCTACATTTCTAATAATAATAATGAAAAGAGACATTGTGAACTTGTTTAGCTAGTATATAATTTCAATATAAAATAAGACAAAGAAGTAAAACATCTGAAACAAATACAAAGTATGTAGCAATATAGCAATATTGTAATGTAAATTCTAAGTGTATTGAATGCAATTTTGTAATTAATTTTTCTTCACTTTATCACTTTTTATTTTCACATTTATGTTGCTGTCATTACTTCTCATCTGAATGTGTCCTTTATGATATAATAGCCGGTAAGTGTGACATATTGTAATGTAATTTCTCAATATATTGAATGTAATTTTGTCATTTTGTTCACTCTATTGTTTTTTTTGTTTCCACATTAATGGTTCTGTTATTATTTCTCATCTGATTGTATCCTTTACAATATAATAGGGGGTAAGTGTGATATATTGTAATGTAAATTCTAAGTGTATTTGAATGCAATTTTGTCATTAATTTTTCTTCACTTTATCACTTTTTATTTTCACATTTATGTTGCTGTCATTACTTCTCATCTGAATGTGTCCTTTATGATATAATAGCGGGTAAGTGTGACATATTGTAATGTAAATTCTCAATACATTGAATACAATTTTGTTATTTTGTTCACTCTATTGTTTTTTGTTTCTACATTTATGGTTCTGTTATTATTTCTCATCTGATTGTATCCTTTACAATATAATAGAAGGTAATGTATTATATTGTAATGTAAATTCTAAGTATATTGAATGCAATTTTGCCATTTTGTTCACTCTATTGTTTTTTTTGTTTCCACATTTATGGTTTTGTTATTATTTGTCATCTGATTGTGTCCTTTACAATATAATAGCGGGTAAGTGTGATATATTGTAATGTAAATTCTAAGTATATTGAATGCAATTTTGCCATTTTGTTCACTCTATTGTTTTTTTTGTTTTCACATTTATGTTGCTGTCATTACTTCTCATCTGAATGTGTCCTTTATGATATAATAGCCAGTAAGTGTGACATATTGTAATGTAAATTCTAAATATATTGAATGCAATTTTGTCATTTTGTTCACTCTATTGTTTTTTTTGTTTCCACATTAATGGTTCTGTTATTATTTCTCATCTGATTGTATCCTTTACAATATAATAGTTGGTAAGTGTGATATATTGTGATGTAAATTCTAAGTATATTGAATGCAATTTTGCTATTTTGTTTACTCTATTGTTTTGTTTTTTTTTCCACATTTATGGTTCTGTTATTATTTCTCATCTGAATGTGTCCTTTATGATATAATAGCTGGTAAGTGTGATTTATTGTAATGTAAATTCTAAATATATTGAATGCAATTTTGTCATTTTGTTCACTCTATTGTTTTTTTGTTTCTACATTTATGATTCTGTTATTATTTGTCATTTGATTGTGTCCTTTACAATATAATAGGGGGTAAGTGTGATATATTGTATTGTAAATTCTAAGTGTATTGAATGCAATTTTGTCATTTTTTCCATTTTATCACCTTTTATTTCCACATTTATTTTGCTGTCAATACTTCTCATCTGAATGTGTCCTTTATGATATAATAGCGGGTAAGTGTGATATTTTGTAATGTAAATTCTAAGTATATTGAATGCAATTTTGTCATTTTGTTCACTCTATTGTTTTTTGTTTCCACATTTATGGTTCTGTTATTATTTGTCATCTGATTGTGTCCTTTACAATATAATAGTTAATAAGTGTGATATATTGTAATGTAAATTCTAAGTGTATTGAATGCAATTTTGTCATTAATTTTTCTTCACTTTATCACCTTTTATTTTCACATTTATGTTGCTGTCATTACTTCTCATCTGAATGTGTCCTTTATGATATAATAGCCGGTAAGTGTGACATATTGTAATGTAAATTCTCAATATATTGAATACAATTTTGTCATTTTGTTCACTCTATTGTTTTTTGTTTCCACATTTATGGTTCTGTTATTATTTCTCATCTGATTGTATCCTTTACAATATAATAGGAGGTAATGTATTATATTGTAATGTAAATTCTAAGTATATTGAATGCAATTTTGTCATTAATTTTTCTTCACTTTATCACTTTTTATTTCCACATTTATGTTGCTGTCATTACTTCTCATCTGAATGTGTCGTTTATGATATAATAGCCGGTAAGTATGACATATTGTAATGTAAATTCTAAATATATTGAATACAATTTTGTCATTTTGTTCACTCTATTGTTTTTTTTGTTTCTACATTTATGGTTCTGTTATTATTTCTCATCTGAATGTGTCCTTTATGATTTAATAGCTGGTAAGTGTGATTTATTGTAATGTAAATTCTAAATATATTGAATGCAATTTTGTCATTTTGTTCACTCTATTGTTTTTTGTTTCCACATTTATGGTTCTGTTATTATTTCTCATCTGATTGTGTCCTTTACAATATAATAGTTAATAAGTGTGATATATTGTAATGTAAATTCTAAGTATATTGAATGCAATTTAGTCATTTTTTCCATTTTATCACCTTTTATTTCCACATTTATTTTGCTGTCAATACTTCTCATCTGAATGTGTCCTTTATGATATAATAGCGGGTAAGTGTGATATTTTGTAATGTAAATTCTAAGTATATTGAATGCAATTTTGTCATTTTGTTCACTCTATTGTTTTTTGTTTCCACATTTATGGTTCTGTTATTATTTGTCATCTGATTGTGTCCTTTACAATATAATAGTTAATAAGTGTGATATATTGTCATGTAAATTCTAAGTGTATTGAATGCAATTTTGTCATTAATTTTTCTTCACTTTATCACCTTTTATTTTCACATTTATGTTGCTGTCATTACTTCTCATCTGAATGTGTCCTTTATGATATAATAGCCGGTAAGTGTGACATATTGTAATGTAAATTCTCAATATATTGAATACAATTTTGTCATTTTGTTCACTCTATTGTTTTTTGTTTCCACATTTATGGTTCTGTTATTATTTCTCATCTGATTGTATCCTTTACAATATAATAGGAGGTAATGTATTATATTGTAATGTAAATTCTAAGTATATTGAATGCAATTTTGTCATTAATTTTTCTTCACTTTATCACTTTTTATTTCCACATTTATGTTGCTGTCATTACTTCTCATCTGAATGTGTCGTTTATGATATAATAGCCGGTAAGTATGACATATTGTAATGTAAATTCTATATATATTGAATACAATTTTGTCATTTTGTTCACTCTATTGTTTTTTTTGTTTCTACATTTATGGTTCTGTTATTATTTCTCATCTGATTGTATCCTTTACAATATAATAGCTGGTAAGTGTGATATATTGTAATGTAAATTCTAAGTATATTGAATGCAATTTTGTTATTTTTTTCATTTTATCACCTTTTATTTTCACATTTATGGTGCTATCATTACTTGTCATCTGAATATGTCCTTTACAATATAATAGGAGGTAAATGTGATGTATTTTAATGTATGCCTAAGTATATTAAATGCAATTTTGTCATTTTGTTAACTCTATTGTTTCCACATTTTTTGGTGGTGTTATAACTTATCATCTGATTGTGTCCTTTACAATGTAATAGGAGGTAATTGTGATATATTGTAATGTAAATTCAAAGTGTATTGATGCAATTTTGCCATTTTGTCACTCAATCACTTTTTTTCCACATTTATTGTATTATAATTACTTTTCATCTGAATGTGTCATTTTGTTCACTCTACTGTTATTGTTATATGTTCTCCTAGTTTATGTTAATGTGGTTATTATAATATATTTAGGAAGGATCTACTCCAGTCATCTTAGCAGCAAAAAATGGACACAAAGATGTTGTTTTTATTTTAGCAGAGAAAGGAGCCAATCTAAACTTTGTAAACAAAGTAAGTGTTCATGTGCATATGTTATATTAGAAAAGCTGTATAACTGAAGATATAATGTAAGTCTTTTTCCACAAAGTCAGCCGTTAGTTGTTATACTAATGTAATGAAGTTAGAATTTTTTAAAAAATATACCAAATTTTATGAAGATCAGAAGAAGAGGATACAAACCCTAAAGATAATATTAGGAAAATAATAATGTAATTTGTTTTATAACATATACACTAATCAATTTTTTCTTATTTTTATTGAAACCAGCAGATAGATAAACTTCACTTTTCTATTAATATTTCGGTTATCAGTTCAAGTGCTAGCACATAAATAAAATAAGCCATTAATTCAAATAAAGCATTTTAACAAAAATTCTAACTTGAAATTAAAGTTAAATGCACTAATTAGTTACAAATGTTTTGGCTGAAAAAATTTTAGATTTGTTATATCTATTACATTGTTTGAGGTTCTGATTAGACTTTTCATATTTTAGTCATGTGGTCTAGAAATGCTCAAACATTAATTATTTAATTACTTATTTGAAGTTATTTTTTTTCTTTTAGTAAAGTAACAAGTCCACTCTTTAAAAGCCAGCCTTGTTTGTTTTTATTGTGCAAACTGCTCTAGTTTTTCAGATGCAATATTTGTCATTGAGAGATAATGTTGGTTTTTGTAGTAGAGTTATAAATATTATAATAAGAGAGTGATATAATAGTACTGACTGACACAATGATATTTAATAGACTAACAATGTAAGGACAAGTTGTGTGTATTTGTACTGTTATTATAGAGTGTTATGTGGTCTAATTTTACAATTGATAGTTTGTGTGTTTTTCTAATAGGGAGGATGGGCAGCTCTTCATTATGCAAGTTCTCGAGGAGATAGAGATATTGTTGAAGTATTAGTCAAGCATAATGCTGATATCAATGTTGTTATTGAGGTAATTGATATCTTGAGAATGAAGTCAAGTCTTTAAGCTGTGTGAATAGATAGTAACTTTTAATGAAGACATAACATAAAAGTTATAACGATAAACAACTAGTGTGTCTGACTTAAACAAGTCTATCAGACTTCTATTTGTAATTAGAAAAGATTATTAACAATTATATTTATGTAAAACATTGTGATTTTACATGATGTATATGGTTTTAGAAATGTTATTTCAAACACTTTAACAATGAAAGTGTTTTTTATAAAGAGCTAGGAAGTAGTCTCTGTGTGAGAAGCCAATTATTTGTATTTATTAATTAGTTACAATGATATTTATAAGGATGTAACAGAGTTCATAAATATAAAAATAGGTCAATAAATCAGTATTTTATTCTACCACGATGCCTGTTCTATGTTGAGTATACTTGAGTTCCTTCTTCAGTAACCATTGTTCTTGATGCTTATATTAAGGAGATATTTTGTCTTATATCAGTAGAGAAATATGCATTCTTAGAGTACATTGCTAGTGCTATTTCTGCATTGAATACACATCCACACATAATTTCGAGTTTCTATTAATTGTTCTAATTTATAGCAATGCTCTGTTGTATAGTATATCCTAAGTACATTCATCCAACCTACATTTCTAATAATAATAATGAAAAGAGACATTGTGAACTTGTTTAGCTAGTATATAATTTCAATATAAAATAAGACAAAGAAGTAAAACATCTGAAACAAATACAAAGTATGTAGCAATATAGCAATATTGTAATGTAAATTCTAAGTGTATTGAATGCAATTTTGTAATTAATTTTTCTTCACTTTATCACTTTTTATTTTCACATTTATGTTGCTGTCATTACTTCTCATCTGAATGTGTCCTTTATGATATAATAGCCGGTAAGTGTGACATATTGTAATGTAAATTCTAAGTATATTGAATGCAATTTTGCCATTTTGTTCACTCTATTGTTTTTTTGTTTCCACATTTCTGGTTCTGTTATTATTTGTCATCTGATTGTATCCTTTACAATATAATAGCAGGTAAGTGTGATATATTGTAATGTAAATTCTAAGTATATTGAATGCAATTTTGCTTACTCTATTGTTTTTTTTTATTTCCACATTTATGATTCTGTCTTTACTTCTCATCTGAATGTGTCCTTTATGATATAATAGCCAGTAAGTGTGATTTATTGTAATGTAAATTCTAAATATATTGAATGCAATTTTGTCATTTTGTTCACTCTATTGTTTTTTTGTTTCCACATTTATGGTTCTGTTATTATTTGTCATCTGATTGTGTCCTTTACAATATAATAATTAATAAGTGTGATATATTGTAATGTAAATTCTAAGTGTATTGAATGCAATTTTGTCATTAATTTTTCTTCACTTTATCACTTTTTATTTTCACATTTATGTTGCTGTCATTACTTCTCATCTGAATGTGTCCTTTATGATATAATAGCCGGTAAGTGATGTAAATTCTAAGTATATTGAATGCAATTTTGTCATTTTGTTCACTCTATTGTTTTTTGTTTCTACATTTATGGTTCTGTTATTATTTCTCATCTGATTGTATCCTTTACAATATAATAGCGGGTAAGTGTGATATATTGTAATGTAAATTCTAAGTATATTGAATGCAATTTTGCCATTTTGTTTACTCTATTGTTTTTTTTATTTCCACATTTATGGTTCTGTCATTACTTCTCGTCTGAATGTGTCCTTTATGATATAATAGCCAGTAAGTGTGATTTATTGTATGTAAATTCTAAATATATTGAATGCAATTTTGTCATTTTGTTCACTCTATTGTTTTTTTGTTTCCACATTTATGGTTCTGTTATTATTTCTCATCTGATTGTGTCCTTTACAATATAATAGTTAATAAGTGTGATATATTGTAATGTAAATTCTAAGTGTATTAAATGCAATTTTGTCATTAATTTTTCTTCACTTTATCACTTTTTATTTTCACATTTATGTTGCTGTCATTACTTCTCATCTGAATGTGTCCTTTATGATATAATAGCGGGTAAGTGTGACATATTGTAATGTAAATTCTAAGTATATTGAATGCAATTTTCCCATTTTGTTCACTTTATTTTTTTTTGTTTCCACATTTATGGTTCTGTTATTATTTCTCATCTGATTGTATCCTTTACAAAATAATAGCGGGTAAATGTGATATATTGTAATGTAAATTCTAAGTATATTGAATGCAATTTTGTCATTTTTTTCATTTTATCACCTTTTATTTCCACATTTATTTTGCTGTCAATACTTCTCATCTGAATGTGTCCTTTATGATATAATAGCGGGTAAGTGTGACATATTGTAATGTAATTTCTCAATATATTGAATGTAATTTTGTCATTTTGTTCACTCTATTGTTTTTTTTTGTTTCAACATTTATGGTTCTGTTATTATTTCTCATCTGAATGTTATTTATGATATAATAGCTGGTAAGTGTGATTTATTGTAATGTAAATTCTAAATATATTGAATGCAATTTTGTCATTTTGTTCACTCTATTGTTTTTTGTTTCCACATTAATGGTTCTGTTATTATTTCTCATCTGATTGTTTCCTTTACAATATAATAGTTAATAAGTGTGATATATTGTAATGTAAATTCTAAGTAAATTAAATGCAATTTTGTCATTAATTTTTCTTCACTTTATAACTTTTTATTTCCACATTTATTTTGCTGTCAATACTTCTCATCTGAATGTGTCCTTTATGATATAATAGCGGGTAAGTGTGACATATTGTAATGTAATTTCTCAATATATTGAATGCAATTTTGCCATTTTGTTTACTCTATTTTTTTTTTATTTCCACATTTATGGTTCTGTTATTATTTTTCATCTGAATGTGTCCTTTATGATATAATAGCCGGTAAGTGTGATTTATTGTAATGTAAATTCTAAATATATTGAATGCAATTTTGCCATTTTGTTCACTCTATTGTTTTTTGTTTACACATTAATGGTTCTGTTATTATTTGTCATCTGATTGTGTCCTTTACAATATAATAGTTAATAAGTGTGATATATTGTAATGTAAATTCTAAGTATATTGAATGCAATTTAGTCATTTTTTCCATTTTATCACCTTTTATTTCCACATTTATTTTGCTGTCAATACTTCTCATCTGAATGTGTCCTTTATGATATAATAGCGGGTAAGTGTGATATTTTGTAATCTAAATTCTAAGTATATTGAATGCAATTTTGCCATTTGTTTACTCTATTGTTTTTTTTATTTCCACATTTATGGTTCTGTTATTATTTCTCATCTGAATGTGTCCTTTATGATATAATAGCTGGTAAGTGTGATTTATTGTAATGTAAATTCTAAATATATTGAATGCAATTTTGTCATTTTGTTCACTCTATTGTTTTTTGTTTCCACATTTATGGTTCTGTTATTATTTGTCATCTGATTGTTTCCTTTACAATATAATAGTTAATAAGTGTGATATATTGTAATGTAAATTCTAAGTGTATTGAATGCAATTTTGTCATTAATTTTTCTTCACTTTATCACTTTTTATTTTCACATTTATGTTGCTGTCATTACTTCTCATCTGAATGTGTTTTTATGATATAATAGCGGGTAAGTGTGACATATTGTAATGTAAATTCTCAATATATTGAATACAATTTTGTCATTTTGTTCACTCTATTGTTTTTTGTTTCCACATTTATGGTTCTGTTATTATTTTTCATCTGATTTTATCATTTACAATATAATAGAAGGTAAATGTTTTATATTGTAATGTAAATTCTAAGTATATTGAATGCAATTTTGCCATTTTGTTCACTCTATTGGTTTTTTTTGTTTCCACATTTATGGTTCTGTTATTATTTGTCATCTGATTGTGTCCTTTACAATATAATAGCGGGTAAGTGTGATATTTTGTAATGTAAATTCTAAGTATATTGAATGCAATTTTGCCATTTGTTTACTCTATTGTTTTTTTTTATTTCCACATTTATGGTTCTGTTATTATTTCTCATCTGAATGTGTCCTTTATGATATAATAGCTGGTAAGTGTGATTTATTGTAATGTAAATTCTAAATATATTGAATGCAGTTTTGTCATTTTGTTCACTCTATTGTTTTTTGTTTCCACATTTATGGTTCTGTTATTATTTGTCATCTGATTGTGTCCTTTACAATATAATAGTTAATAAGTGTGATATATTGTAATGTAAATTCTAAGTGTATTGAATGCAATTTTGTCATTAATTTTTCTTCACTTTATCACTTTTTATTTTCACATTTATGTTGCTGTCATTACTTCTCATCTGAATGTGTTTTATGATATAATAGCGGGTAAGTGTGACATATTGTAATGTAAATTCTCAATATATTGAATACAATTTTGTCATTTTGTTCACTCTATTGTTTTTTGTTTCCACATTTATGGTTCTGTTATTATTTTTCATCTGATTTTATCATTTGCAATATAATAGAAGGTAAATGTTTTATATTGTAATGTAAATTCTAAGTATATTGAATGCAATTTTGCCATTTTGTTCACTCTATTGGTTTTTTTGTTTCCACATTTATGGTTCTGTTATTATTTGTCATCTGATTGTGTCCTTTACAATATAATAGGGGGTAAGTGTGATATATTGTATTGTAAATTTTAAGGGTTATTGAATGCAATTTTGTCATTAATTTTTCTTCACTTTATCACTTTTTATTTCCACATTTATGTTGCTGTCATTACTTTTCATCTGAATGTGTCCTTTATGATATAATAGCCGGTAAGTGTGACATATTGTAATGTAAATTCTCAATATATTGAATACAATTTTGTCATTTTGTTCACTCTATTGTTTTTTGTTTCCACATTTATGGTTCTGTTATTATTTCTCATCTGATTGTGTCCTTTACAATATAATAGGGGGTAAGTGTGATATATTGTATTGTAAATTTTAAGGGTTATTGAATGCAATTTTGTCATTAATTTTTCTTCACTTTATCACTTTTTATTTCCACATTTATGTTGCTGTCATTACTTTTCATCTGAATGTGTTCTTTATGATATAATAGCCGGTAAGTGTGACATATTGTGATGTAAATTCTAAATATATTGAATGCAATTTTGTCATTTTGTTCACTCTATTGTTTTTTTTGTTTCTACATTTATGGTTCTGTTATTATTTCTCATCTGATTTTATCCTTTACAATATAATAGCTGGTAAGTGTGATATATTGTAATGTAAATTCTAAGTATATTGAATGCAATTTTGTAATTTTTTTCATTTTATCACGTTTTATTTTCACATTTATTTTGCTGTCAATACTTCTCATCTGTATGTGTCCTTTATGATATAATAGCCGGTAAGTGTGACATATTGTAATGTAATTTCTCAATATATTGAATGTAATTTTGTCATTTTGTTCACTCTATTGTTTTTTTTGTTTCCACGTTTATGGTTCTGTTATTATTTGTCATCTGATTGTATCCTTTACAATATAATAGAAGGTAAATGTGTTATATTGTAATGTAAATTCTAAGTATATTGAATGCAATTTTGCCATTAATTTTTCTTCACTTTATCACTTTTTATTTTCACATTTATGTTGCTGTCATTACTTCTCATCTGAATGTGTTTTTATGATATAATAGCGGGTAAGTGTGACATATTGTAATGTAAATTCTCAATATATTGAATACAATTTTGTCATTTTGTTCACTCTATTGTTTTTTGTTTCCACATTTATGGTTCTGTTATTATTTTTTTCATCTGATTTTATCATTTACAATATAATAGAAGGTAAATGTTTTATATTGTAATGTAAATTCTAAGTATATTGAATGCAATTTTGCCATTTTGTTCACTCTATTGGTTTTTTTTGTTTCCACATTTATGGTTCTGTTATTATTTGTCATCTGATTGTGTCCTTTACAATATAATAGCGGGTAAGTGTGATATTTTGTAATCTAAATTCTAAGTATATTGAATGCAATTTTGCCATTTGTTTACTCTATTGTTTTTTTTATTTCCACATTTATGGTTCTGTTATTATTTCTCATCTGAATGTGTCCTTTATGATATAATAGCTGGTAAGTGTGATTTATTGTAATGTAAATTCTAAATATATTGAATGCAGTTTTGTCATTTTGTTCACTCTATTGTTTTTTGTTTCCACATTTATGGTTCTGTTATTATTTGTCATCTGATTGTGTCCTTTACAATATAATAGTTAATAAGTGTGATATATTGTAATGTAAATTCTAAGTGTATTGAATGCAATTTTGTCATTAATTTTTCTTCACTTTATCACTTTTTATTTTCACATTTATGTTGCTGTCATTACTTCTCATCTGAATGTGTTTTATGATATAATAGCGGGTAAGTGTGACATATTGTAATGTAAATTCTCAATATATTGAATACAATTTTGTCATTTTGTTCACTCTATTGTTTTTTGTTTCCACATTTATGGTTCTGTTATTATTTTTCATCTGATTTTATCATTTGCAATATAATAGAAGGTAAATGTTTTATATTGTAATGTAAATTCTAAGTATATTGAATGCAATTTTGCCATTTTGTTCACTCTATTGGTTTTTTTGTTTCCACATTTATGGTTCTGTTATTATTTGTCATCTGATTGTGTCCTTTACAATATAATAGGGGGTAAGTGTGATATATTGTATTGTAAATTTTAAGGGTTATTGAATGCAATTTTGTCATTAATTTTTCTTCACTTTATCACTTTTTATTTCCACATTTATGTTGCTGTCATTACTTTTCATCTGAATGTGTTCTTTATGATATAATAGCCGGTAAGTGTGACATATTGTAATGTAAATTCTCAATATATTGAATACAATTTTGTCATTTTGTTCACTCTATTGTTTTTTGTTTCCACATTTATGGTTCTGTTATTATTTCTCATCTGATTGTGTCCTTTACAATATAATAGGGGGTAAGTGTGATATATTGTATTGTAAATTTTAAGGGTTATTGAATGCAATTTTGTCATTAATTTTTCTTCACTTTATCACTTTTTATTTCCACATTTATGTTGCTGTCATTACTTTTCATCTGAATGTGTTCTTTATGATATAATAGCCGGTAAGTGTGACATATTGTGATGTAAATTCTAAATATATTGAATGCAATTTTGTCATTTTGTTCACTCTATTGTTTTTTTTGTTTCTACATTTATGGTTCTGTTATTATTTCTCATCTGATTTTATCCTTTACAATATAATAGCTGGTAAGTGTGATATATTGTAATGTAAATTCTAAGTATATTGAATGCAATTTTGTAATTTTTTTCATTTTATCACGTTTTATTTTCACATTTATTTTGCTGTCAATACTTCTCATCTGTATGTGTCCTTTATGATATAATAGCCGGTAAGTGTGACATATTGTAATGTAATTTCTCAATATATTGAATGTAATTTTGTCATTTTGTTCACTCTATTGTTTTTTTTGTTTCCACGTTTATGGTTCTGTTATTATTTGTCATCTGATTGTATCCTTTACAATATAATAGAAGGTAAATGTGTTATATTGTAATGTAAATTCTAAGTATATTGAATCCAATTTTGCCATTTTGTTCACTCTATTGTTTTTGTTTTCACATTCATGATGCTGTCATTAATTCTTATCTGAATGTGTCCTTTACAATATAATAGTTGGTAAGTGTGATATATTGTAATGTAAATTCAAAGTGTGTATTGAAGCAATTTTTTCAATTGTTCAATTTATTTCTACACGTTATTACTTGTTATTTGAATCAGTCATTAAAATTTGCTGATATTTGTGCAAAATATATCTTATATGTAATAACTACATTTATTTATGTACATATCAGTATTATTTGTATTGTTGACATTGTTGTTAAAGTTCGTGTATGCTAATAAAATAATATTTTGTAAAGTTTTGCTAATTGTTAAGGGTGAATGGATTCATATTTTATATGAGTAGATATACTGTTATATAGGTTTATAATGTTACTGGTGTACTCATATATAGCAGTGTTGATATAGATAATATGCAATGCTATGATATGTTCTCTCGGTTCATGTTAATGTGGTTATTATAATATATTTAGGAGGGATCTACTCCAGTCATGTTAGCAGCAAAGAATGGACACAAAGATGTTGTTTTTATTTTAGCAGAAAAAGGAGCCAATCTAGACCTTGTCAACAGAGTAAGTGTTCATGTACATAGGTTATATGAGAAAACAGTATAACTAAATATAATAATATGTAACTTCTTTTCCTGAAATAAGCATTATTTTTTTACTATTACAAGAAAAATTGAAAATGAAATATATGATGTGCAGACTGTTGAAGAGCTACAGTTTGTCTGATGTAATAATTGTCATATAGAGATTATGTTGGTTATTGTTGTATGCTTGTGAATAATATAATGAGACTTATGTGGTAGTACAGACATGATCTTTTATAAGTGAAATGACATAAAAAGCTACATGTTCTATTTTGATATGATGTTTGCTTAATAGAATAGTCATAAGCCTCAATAATTTTTCTGAGTCTCAATGTAAATATTTGTAGTTATATTTAGCATATTTTATCAGTTGGGTGATTCAAGGCAATTAATTGTTTTGATATATGGCTGCAACTGCTTTGCCACCCCTCTCCCCCACTAAGGTTTTTTTATCTCTGTATTGTAATTTATATTTGCTTTTTTACCTAGTTAAGTTGGTTAGTTGGTTACTTGTTCCACCATTTGTCCTAATGAATTTACATGAATAGATGTTGAAGCACTGCCTATGTAGAGATAACACAATGTTTTTTGTTCTTTAATCTTTTTGACCATGATAACTACAAGAGAGTAGGCTTTAAAAGAGTACACTTACACTGCAAGGTATGTTTTCACATGAAGTATCCACTTTTAGAAATCTTATATTGAGCACTTTAGTTATGAAAGTAGTGATGTACAAGGAGCTTGAAAGTATCCCCTGTAGCATACATTGTTTTATAAGTATTATAATTATAGCAATGCTCTGTTGTATAATATGTGTGAGTACACTCATCCAACCTATAATTATAAACAAAAGACAATAATTATGAACATAATTTAGCTAATTTATGATTAAAGTAAAAATAACACAAACAAGTAAATGAAATTTAGCAAAGTTCATTAATGTGGGAATGGTGGTCAAGGAAATCCAAAGTAGGAATGGCAGTATGGACATCCCTACATAATAGTCAAATGAATGTACATGAATATAAAATTATGTTTATTTTTTGTTATGTTGAACATCTGTTTACTTCTAATGGGACATTTTCCTTAAATACTAGTACAACTATTGCAACAAAATAAACATTATGCCCTTGATATTGTGGCAACCATGTAGGGATTTCCTTACTGCCATTCCTACGTTAGGAGATGTTTCATCTTGTCTGCATTTATGGAATTTTTGGGAATGTTTATGTAATTATTCTGATAAGTATTGGCTAGTGAATAATTTATGTATTTAAATGATATACAAGTAAATAAAAAATATATTAAATATAAAGTAAATGGTTTAAAACTAGAAGGCTTTTAAAGATTTATTTCATTGAAATTATGTTTAAATTAAATGAGGTGTCTGATTTTGGATATCTTATTATTTTAAGTGAATAAAAATAGTGATTTTGCAGAATTTGAAATTAACCTCCCAATAGGCACCATTTTGTTTAAAATGAATTAATCTTTATTATTTATGAGAGGGAAGATAGAGAGTGGTCAGTGATCTTAATCAAGTGTTTGTTGGTGCATTATAAGGAGAGGATACATTTCTATTTATCTCAAACCTACTAGTAATAAAAGACAGGACATCCATGTGACTGATGGGTTTGGAGTATTTGGCTACCAGTTAGTTCACTGTTTTAGCGCTTACACACACGCACACACACACACACACACACACACTCAATTGATAGTAATATTATTATTAAAAAAGTTGTTTTCTAATAAAGCAATGTAAACAAGTACATTAAAATTAATAATAAGTTCATAAAATGGTGTGATGGTTATGTAAATATCTGACCACAGTAGGAATGGTAGTATTAAAATATTATCCATTACATAACACCATATATATACATTAATAGATAATGACCTTCACTAGATATATCTTTACAATCATTTCAAGTTATATTAAATTTATTATGAGCTGTCTTTATCATTACATCATTTCATGTTATATCAATTTTATGTATTATTGAATACTTAAATGACACTAAATGTAACAAATTTATTATTGTAGAAGTTATTTTTAATTTTGCTATGAAATATTAATAAATCATCTATATACTTCTGTCATATCTGAAGTATGATTATGTCTTTTGCCTGACTTATTGACTGTCTAAATGTAATGATTATTGGCTTTATAATTAACTTTCAGTATTACATGTTTTTTGATTTTTTTGCTATGTAGGATGGCAAAACTGTTCTCTATATATCATGTTATAAAGGTCATGATAAGGTTGTTCAAGTCCTTCTAGATGCTGGTGTGAAAGTGAATGTTCCAGACAAGGTCAGTGGCATATTAGTACATAAATGTAATAATTGCTGTTTATAATACTTACTATATGTAATGTGTTATTGACACTATATTTTGATGAATACAAAGTAATGATATAAAGTCACACATTCATTCTATGTCTTCAGTAAACATGAGAGTTTTAGTTCTACAATCCAAGTGATTGTTATTTCTAGGTACTGAAAATACTGACTTCACAATGAAACATTGACTTGAGCTACAAAGATTGCATAATTAATAGCAGTGTCAGTAGAAGACTAAAAGCTATAGAATGCTTGAATACAAAAGAACAGGCTAGCTAGAAGCTTCAAGCATTATCAGTCACATCTATAGTCATACCACAGGGTTAATAAAAGTCTTTGCTTGCTATATGTGCCTGCAGTCAAGGGATGCAATTCATATTCATTTGTGCTCTTAAAAGTCTCACAGCCATGCTTGCATAATATGCTAGGCAGAAAAGTTCATTTCTGAAAATAACAGCTGTCATAGGTATTATTACCAGGAGTATTTATGAGCTAATTTATCATCACAATAGCTTTAAGAGAAGTGTTTAGATATAGCCTGGTAGACAATGTAGCTCTGATCTGATATTTATTGACTATTTGTCATTCTCTAACATTCACGATACATGGACACCTGATTTACATTACAATGGACATTTATATGTATTATATGATATAGATAATAATCCTGCACTTGTGATAATTGATGCCTTCAAGGAACGAACTACTGATTCAATTTGTGAAATGCTTGAAATAATCATGACTTTGTAGTTAAAATTCTAACATATTGTACAGATAGGTTACAACCCATAGATTGTAGTATCAATTACTCAGTGAAGGAGATCTTATGACAGAAGTTTATGTAATGGTACTTGACTCAGGTCATTTAAAAGCTATCCTAGAATCCATTGATTTAAAATCTCTATTACAAAACTGTTTTGAGTGAAAGGGCTCATAGCATTTAATGACAAAAGAAGACCAACAAACATACAAACTTAAAGCTATTCTTTAGTTGGTATGTTTGATCAGCTATCTTCTTGAACTTTGGCAGCATGATTTCCCAAATGTTGGAGTCACATGCCATGTGGCTACTCCTATGATGTCTGTGCATAGTTCAGAATTCAATGAGAGATAGACTTCTGGGAAAGGTTCTTCTTTTCAATCATATTCACCTTGAATATAACAATACTTAAGTAATGAAAATGCACTAAAGTGCTTAACCTTGCTGTAGTGTCCAGTGTAGATCTATACTGCAGGGTGCATGTACTATACTTTTAAGCATAGGCAATAGAGAGGGAGGAGGGATTGAAAATGCAATGCAAATTTGCGGTGGATGCTAGACACGGTCATATGATCAATCTAAAATGGCCAGTGGAATGGTAAGAGCTGCTATGTGGTCAATACTGTACTGACTGATTCAGACATCAGTGATTCAGAACACTGTAGGAAAAGCAAGCAACAGATCACTGAATGTTTTCAGGCAATGAACAACAATCATCAGGTCTGTTCATTTGATACTTTTGCAGATACTTTAATGAAAACCTTAGAACGACATTTCTATACTTGTTTGTCAACTGAACATTCCAGTCGTTCAATAAGTGTTTTGAAGAGAGAAGCTATGGAGCACATTTCACTCTATTAGAATTAATGAATTACCTAAGATTTGTAGTGACTTCTCTAAAATCAAAGAACACCCAATTTAAGCCCACTTATATACCAATATGTTAACCACCGATTGTATGATGGTATAATTAGATCTAGCATACCAAGTCATGACCCACATATCAACATCACTCTGAATGAGGATGAATAGAATATAATAAGGTATGCTACTGGTTACATCCTTTCATGTTGCTTAAAAAGTACAAAAAGAGTTTTTCAGCTCTTGCTGTGTCTGCTGTCGAATGTTTATCAACGATAGCCATAATGGTGATGAAAGCAGGTTATTAGAGTACACTAGAAATTGGATACTACAAATAAACAGGAGCCTTGTTTGAAATTAACGATTTAAGTTATGAACTTTTTAAGGAAATCAAAATGAATGTACAGCACCATTTTTTTACTGTTCTGTTTTTCAGAAAGGTTTTGAAAAAAAACTATTATTAAAGCACTTTCATCCAATGATAACATTCTGTTCTTTTGGACTCAGCCAATGGTGGACTATCTAAACAAGCTTAATGATTACAGGACAGCCGTGCTTGCATAACATGTTAAACAGATCATTAAGATCATTTCTGAAAATACCAGTTGCCATCAATATTATTACTGAGAGAATTATGAGGTAATTTATCACCATGATAGCTTCAAGAGAAGTGTTTAGATATAGGCTGGTAGAGGATGTAGCTCTGATCTGGTATTTGTTAACTATTTCTCATTCTCTAACAGTCATGATTCAAGGACACCTGATTTACATTACAATGGACATTGTATGTATTATATGATATAGATAATAATCCTGCACTTGTGATAATTGATGCCTTCTAGGAATGAACTACTGATTCAATTTGTGAAATGCTTGAAATAATCATGGCTTTGTAGTTAGAGTTCTAGCAAATTGTGCAAATAGCTTACAACACATAGATTGAAGTGTCAATTAGTCAGTGAAGGATGTGTAATTACAAAGTTTATGTAATGATACTCAACTCAAGTCATTGAAAAGTTATCCTAGAGTCCATTGATTTAAACTCTCTATTATGAAACTGTTAAGAGTACAAGAGCTCAGAATTTAACAACAAAAGAAAACCAACAGACATACAAAATAAAAACATATAGTTTTTGTTTGATATGTTTGATCAGCTATCTTCTTGAACCTTTGTAACACATGATTCCCAGTTATTGGAGACATGTGTCACATGGTCATTCCCATGATGTCTGTCACATGATTCAAAATACAACGAAAGACTTCTGAGAGAGGTCATTCTTCTTGATCACACTAATCTTGAATATTCCAATACCACATATTGAATTCCTACGTATTATTTAGTTTTAATGCATAATGTTAGTTATTGTTGTATACTTGTGAATAATATAATGAGACTTACATGGAAGTACAGACATGATTTTTTATAAGTGAAATGACATAAAAAGCTACATGTTCTACTTTGATATGATGTTAACTTAATAGAATAGTCATAAGCCTCAATAATTTTTCTGAGTCTCAATATAAGTATTTGTACTTATATTTAGCATATTTTATCAGTCTGGTGATTCAAAGCAATTAATTTTCTTTGATGTATGGCTGCATCTGGTTGCCCCCTCACGCCCACAAAGGTTTTTTATCGTTGTTTTGTGATTTATATTTGCTTTTTACCTAGTTAAGTTGGTTAGTTGGTTACTTGTTCCACCATTTGTGATGAATTCACATGAATTGGTGTTGAACCACTGCCTATGTAGAGATAACACAATGTTTTTGTTCGTTAATCTTTTTGACCATGATAACTACAAGAGAGTAGGCTTTAAAAGAGTACACTTATACTGCAAGGTATGTTTTCACATGAAGTATCCACTTTTAGAAATCTTATATTGAGCACTTTAGTTATGAAAGTAGTGATGTACAAGGAGCTTGAAAGTATCCCCTATAGCATACATTGTTTTATAAGTATTATAATTAAGGCAATGCTCTGTTGTATAATATGTGTGAGTACACTCATCCAACCTATAATTATAAACAAAAGACAATAATTATGAACATAATTTAGCTAATTTATGATTAAAGTAAAAATAACACAAACAAGTAAATGAAATTTAGCAAAGTTCATTAATGTGGGAATGGTGGTCAAGGTAATCCAAAGTAGGAATGGCAGTATGGACATCCCTACATAATAGTCAAATGAATGTACATGAATATAAAATTATGTTTATTTTTTGTTATGTTGAACATCTGTTTACTTCTAATGGGACATTTTCCTTAAATACTAGTATAACTATTGCAACAAAATAAACATTATGCCCTTGATATTGTGGCAACCATGTAGGGATTTCTATACTGCCATTCGTACTTTAGTAGTGTTTGAGATATTTCTATCATCTTGTCTGCATTTATGGAATTTTCGGGAATGTTTATATAATTATTCTGATAAGTATTGGCTAGTGAATAATTTATATATTTAAATGATATACAAGTAAATAAAAAATATATTAAGTATGAAGTAAATAGTTTAAAACTAGAAGGCTTTTAAAGATTTATTTTATTGAAATTATGTTTAAATTAAACGAGGTGTCTGATTTTGGACATCTTATTATTTAAAGTGAATAAAAATGGTGATTTTGCAGAATTTGAAATTAACCTCCCAATAGGCACCATTTTGTTTAAAATGAATTAATCTTTATTATTTATGAGAAGGAAGATAGACAGTGGTCAGTGATCTTAATCAAGTGTTTCTTGGTACATTATAAGGAGAGGATACATTTCTAATTATCTCAAACCTACTAGTAATAAAAGACAGGACATCCATATGACTGATGGGTTTGGAGTATTTGGCTACCAGTTAGTTCACTGTTTTAGCGCTTACTCACACACACACACACACACACTCAATTGATAGTAATATTATTATTAAAAAAGTTGTTTTCTAATAAACCAATGTAAACAAGTACATTAAAATTAATAATAAGTTCATAAAATGGTGTGATGGTGATGTAAATATCTGACCACAGTAGGAATGATAGTATTAAAAAATTATCCATTACATAACACCATATATATACATTAATAGATAATGACCTTCACTAGATACATCTTTACAATCATTTCAAGTTATATTAAATTTATTATGAGCTGTCTTTATCATTACATCATTTCATGTTATATCAATTTTATGTATTATTGAATACTTAAATGACACTAAATGTAACAAATTTATTATTGTAGAAGTTATTTTTAATTTTGCTATGAAATATTAATAAATCATCTATATACTTCTGTCATATCTGAAGTATGATTATGTCTTTGCCTCTGACATCTTTTTTATATACTTTTTATTGACTGTCTAAATGTAATGATTATTGGCTTTATAATTAACTTTCAGTATTACATGTATTTTGATTTTTTTGCTATGTAGGATGGCAAAACTGTTCTCTATATATCATGTTATGAAGGTCATGATAAGGTTGTTCAAGTCCTTCTAGATGCTGATGTGAGAGTGAATGTTCCAGACAAGGTCAGTGGCATATTAGTACATAAATGTAATAATTGCTGTTTATAATACTTACTATATATAATGTGTTATTGACACCATATGTCAATGAATACAAATTAATGATATAAAGTCACACATTCATTCTATGTCTTCAGTAAACATGAGAGTTTTAGTTCTACAATCCAAGTGATTGTTATTTCTAGGTACTGAAAATACTGACTTCACAATGACACATTGACTTGAGCTACAAAGATTGCATAATTAATAGCATTGTCAGTAGAAGACTAAAAGCTATAGAATGCTTGAATACAAAAGAACAGGCTAGCTAGAAGCTTCAAGCATTATCAGTCACATCTATTGTCATACCACAGGGTTAATAAAAGTCTTTGCGCCAGCAGTCAAGGGATGCAATTCATATTCATTTGTGCTCTTAAAAGTCTCACAGCCATGCTTGCATAATATGCTAGGCAGAAAAGTTCATTTCTGAAAATAACAGCTGTCATAGGTATTATAGGAGTATTTATGAGCTAATTTATCATCACAATAGCTTTAAGAGAAGTGTTTAGATATAGCCTGGTAGACAATGTAGCTCTGATCTGATATTTATTGACTATTTGTCATTCTCTAACATTCATGATACATGGACACCTGATTTACATTACAATGGACATTTATATGTACTATATGATATAGATAATAATCCTGTACTTGTGATAATTGATGCCTTCTAGAAACAAACTACTGATTCAATTTGTGAAATGCTTGAAATAATCTTGGTTTTGTAGTTAAAACTCTAACATATTGTACAGATAGGTTACAACCCATAGATTGTAGTATCAATTACTCAGTGAAGGAGATCTTATGACAGAAGTTTATGTAATGGTACTTGACTCAGGTCATTTAAAAGCTATCCTAGAATCCATTGATTTAAAATCTCTATTACAAAACTGTTTTGAGTGAAAGGGCTTATAGCATTTAATGACAAAGGAAGACCAACAAACATACAAACTTAAAGCTATTCTTTAGTTGGTATGTTTGATCAACTATCTTCTTGAACTTTGGCAGCATGATTCCCAAATGTTGGAGTCACATGCCATGTGGCTACTCCTATGATGTCTGTGCATAGTTCAGAATTCAATGAGAGATAGACTTCTGGGAGAGGTTCTTTTCAATCATGTTCACCTTGAATATAACAATACTTAAGTAATAAAAATGCACTAAAGTGCTTAACCTTGCTGTGGTGCCCAGTGTAGATCTATACTGCAGGGTGCATGTACTGTACTTTTAAGCATAGGCAATAGAGAGGGAGGAGGGATTGGAAATGCAATGCAAATTTGCAGTGGATGCTAGACACGGTCATGTGATCAATCTAAAATGGCCAGTGGAATGGTAAGAGCTGCTATGTGGTCAATACTGACTGATTCAGACATCAGTGATTCAGAACTTTGTAGGAAAGGCAAGCAACAGATCACTGAATGTTTTCAGGCAATGAACAACAATCATCAGCTCTGTTCATTTGATGCTTTTGCAGATAATTTAATGAAAACCTTAGAATGACATTTCTATACTTGTTTGTCAACTGAACATTCCAGTCGTTCAATAAGTGTTTTAAGAGAGAAGTTATGGAGCACATTTCACTCTATTAGAATTAATGAATTACCTAAGATTTGTAGTGACTTCTCTAAAATCAAAGAACACCCAATTTAAGCCCACTTATATACCAATATGTTAACCACCGATTGTATGATGGTATAATTAGATCTAACATACCAAGTCATGACCCACATATCAACATCACTCTGAATGAGGATGAACAGAATATAATAAGGTATGCTACTGGTTACATCCTTTTGAGTTGCTTAAAAAGTACAAAAAGAGTTTTTCAGCTCTTGCTGTATCTGCTGTCGAATGTTTATCAACAATAGCCATAATGGTGATGAAAGCAGCTTATTAGAGTACACTAGAAATTGGATACTACAAATAAACAGGAGCCTTGTTTGAAATTAACGATTTAAGTTATGAACTTTTTAAGGAAATCAAAATGAATGTACAGCACCATTTATTGACTGTTCTGTTTTTCAGAAAGGTTTTGAAAAAAACTATTATTAAAGCACTTTCATCCAATGATAACATTCAGTTCTTTTGGACTCAGCCAATGGTGGACTATCTAAACAAGCTTAATGATTACAGGACAGCCGTGCTTGCATAACATGTTAAACAAATCATTAAGATCATTTCTGAAAATACCAGTTGTCATCAATATTATTACTGAGAGAATTATGAGGTAATTTATCATCATGATAGCTTCAAGAGAAGTGTTTATATGTAGGCTGGTAGAGGATGTAGCTCTGATCTGGTATTTGTTAACTATTTCTCATTCTCTAACATTCATGATTCAAGGACACCTAATTACATTGCAATGGACATTTATATGTACTATATGATATAGATAATAATCCTGCACTTGTGATAATTGATGCCTTCTAGGAATGAACTACTGATTCAATTTGTGAAATGCTTGAAATAATCATGACTTTGTAGTTAGAATTCTAGCAAATTGTGCAGGTAGGTTATGACCCATAGATTGGAGTGTCAATTAGTCAGTAAAGGACGTGTAATTACAAAGTTTATGTAATGATACTTGACTTAAGTCATTCAAAAGTTATCCTAGAGTCCATTGATTTATACTCTCTATTATAAAACTGTTAGGAGTACAAGAGCTCATAGAATTTAACAACAAAAGAAAACCAACAAACATACAAAATAAAACATATATATATTTTTGATATGTTTGAGCTATCTTCTTGAACCTTGGCAACAAACAATTCCCAGTTGTTGGAGGCATGTGCCACATGGTCACTTCCATGATGTCTGTCACATGATTCAAAATACAACAAAGACTTCTGAGAGAGGTCATTCTTCTTGATCACACTAGCCTCGAATATACCAAGACCACATATTGAATTCCTATGTATTATTTAGTTTTAATTCATAATCAACTTTAAACAATTTACATTGCAATTTACATGTTTTGTCATATATAATTAAGGTCCAACATCTTTAAATTATATCCACGATGTACATAACATTACTAACACTTCGTAGCCTCTGACTCCAGTTTGTTATATAATAAAAAGCTTACAGAGATAATTATAGTCTGAATTAAGAAGAAATAACTTACTATTTAAGCCTTTTGGCTTCGACAAAGTTTTGAAAGGAACTTGTTTAGGCCACCAACCTGCTTTCTCTGATTAAATTTTATTTTACATTATTCATCAGTTGGTCAAAGTTTCATAATTTTCTGTTAATTTTGGCAACATAATAGATTAAATTGTAAATCTTAAACTTGTTTTCATTACTGATATCTGTTCTTATCATCTCTTCATCTCTGATGATGCAAATAGTCTGTTTTCGAATGTACACATAGAACAGCCGAGTTCCTGTAACTCTAATACCTGTTTTTCCAATATTTTTTGGTCTCTGGTTAATATCTCAAGCTTGAGCAAACATTTTACAGATTAACATTAGCAATGTGGATGTCAAATGGAAAAATGAACAAAATGCCATCTGTTTCAGAGTTTAAAAGTCAATTTTAGTGCTCAAATTTGTCCCAAATTTGTAATTGTTACAGCTCAAAATTATAATCTGTAGCTGTATGTTCTAATGATTTATTAAGTGTTTGTGTCTTTTAAAATTGTCTAGTTGATTGAGTTTGTTAGCGCTGTATGTTAGTTCCGAGAGCCTTCATAATCCACTTTTACCTAATAGTGAGACATTGAACCATTCCAAAATGAATTAATAAACTTCTAAATTAACAGAAAGATTTTTCAAACTAGTAGGACAGGTAATTAAGAAATCACATCACTAAAATGATTACTTTGTATTATTATATATTCCATTTTTAATTAATAACTATTCTTTAATTTTCATGTTAGCGTGCCTAGGTTTGCTAAACCAATCAGAACTCGTAAAATCCCCAATTCCATGAAACCATGTATTCCATAATAAAATACCAGGTTAGGACTGTCAAATTAAGTTTTGACATGTTTCAAAGCTTAATATAGCAAGAACCAATTAGTTCAATTAACACTTGTCTCTGACTGAACAGATACAAGTACTTTAGGTGGTTAAGTATGGAATCAAGTTTTAAGGCTGGCTACCACAAAATGATCTGTGTTGCTAAATACTCTGACTGTAAAGTAATAGACCAAACATGAAAAAATAGTTGATAATTCAAAAAATGTCTTTTTATTAACAAATAACTTATCCCATATTGTGAACATCTGATATTGCTGCCACAAGATTTATTGTATTGACATCCACATTTTTATATCTTAGTGATGTCTGTTAGCATTGTTACTTGGGCAAATTATACAATTCAAAATTACAGAAATTATGACAATTTCAAACATAAAGTCAGCAATCATTAATACCTTGTTGATATTATCTTTATTAATATTTAACAAAATAATTTTCTAATTTCTTATTAATCAAATTTCAAATGTTCATTACTATAGTAGTAATGTACAGAATGTGGTAACTTTCCTTCTTCAAATTAATTGGAATAATGTGGCTTTGTATAAAGGCTGTAATTTTTTATCTAAATACTTGACCACTGCTCATAGTAAAGCCCTACAATAGTATATCTTACACAATAGTATATTAGTCAACAACAACAAAATTATATTCACTTGTTTACACACTCTTTTGTTTACTGTATAATGTTTAATTATCCTGCCCCGATGTAGTTTTTGGTCTTGTGCTGCAATAGTTGTACATCTACAAACATGGTTTCTATAGCAGATACATAGTAAAATGCAATTCAAACGTGACAAACTATAATTAAATGTACAATAATATACAGAGTAACCACGTTTTTTAAATCAATTATTAAGCTTACAGTTATAAATGTATGATATTTATATTTAGCAAATCGCTATGTAGCACTTTCTAGTCAGAAAGTGACCTTTTTCTGAAAAAAAACTCCCAAATTTGTAGTCATCTGACTTTTTTTATCTAATATATCCTTGTTTAAACTTGTGAAACAATAAGCCCATACAATCTATGGTTAGATCTTGTGTAAAATATCTTTGTTGCCATGACTTTGTATAGATATTCTTACTTCAGAAAAACACAGTATTTTGCCAGGTCTTAGAGACATGCTTTGCCTGTTATGTTATCTTCTAGAATAGCTCTAGAAACATGCCCATAATATTTGTTATTTGCTGTCTATCATTGAAGTTAATCTTGACTAGTTCTTTGGTGGCTTATTTGCTGACCTCACATCATGTGATGTGACCAGGAGCACTTGGTGCACTAAAAATGTTTATGTTGCACTATAGCACTAGACGAAGCTTATATTTGCATAGGAGAGAATATTTTGTGCCAGCAGTCTAGCTTAAAAGTCACTTGACAGTGAGGTATCCAATACTTAGCGTTTTATCTTTATATCTATGTCTTACTTTGATCTGACTCGTATCATGTCTTTTTATATATTTATATCATGTAGTATGGCCGTACAGCACTTCATGCAGCATATTGGACTAAAAATGAAGTCATTCAAAAGATGTTAGTTAATGCTAATGCTAATGCCAACAATTTAGAAGCTGTACAGGCTGTAAGTCATATGTTATATATTTGTACACACTTGTATGTATTAAGCACTGAATCTTTCTGTAACTCAATTTGTTGTGTTTGTTAGTATGTACATTTTATATTATTATAGCATTCACAATATATAAACATGCACATATATATTCATGTAAATGTAAAAAGTATACAGTCAATATTATTTGGCAAATGAATATTTTTAGCAATGTGATTGCATGTTTTGAAGTTCATACATATGCTAAATACAAGCATTCTATACAAATATATTTACACCTTAAAATTCAGGAATATAATCTGTTGTAATGTAGAAATTGAGAAACTTTACCTTTTCCATTTAGGACACTTTACTTTTAGAATCTTTGAGAAAAGGAGATTTGGAAGGTACTAAGGATGCTCTGTCCAGGGGAGCTGTCGTTAACATTGGAAACAATGTACGTTGAATTGTAATTGATAGTATTAAGTATATGTACACAACCATGAGAGTTGTGTCACAGATACAGGTGCCATGATGCAAAACAAACCCAAAGGCCAACAGACCCAAGGGTTGCTAATGTCACAGTTGTGTTTGTGGCATGATTGGATACCATCGAAGTTGAAAGTAATATCACATTCATGTATCTGATAAAATGCTGTTCTAAAGCAGTTTGTTGACACTTTCAACTCCTTTAGTATCATGTCAACTTTAACATGTTATGGAAAAACATGCTTTGTTATTAGATTCACTTAGCTAGGGTCATTACATAAGCACATGACAGCCCAATGAGGAAGACTATCATTCATTTAGACCACAATTCACTTATCTGTAGCAACATTGTCTGACAGTTTGCTGCATTAAAATTTTTTCCTAATGAATTTTTAATAAGTGGTGTATACTCCATAATGGTTCATGCAAACTGCATAACAGGTTTGCTAATATTTGCCAGACACCGTTCATGTAATGCAGTTGAATGTTGACCACATAAAGTTGTTCCTAATTAAATATTAATAAGTGGTCTAATATTTGTTTGGTACCGTGTTGAAAAATTTGCTCATGATTGTGAAGAAGACATACTGCCTTTTATTCAAGCATTTTATGTCATTTTTACCTACAATCATTTTTATTTGTTTTACATATACAAAGGATGGCCAAACTACTTTGTACATTGCATCAGAGAAAGGGAATAATGAATGTGTTCAGCTTCTTCTTGAAGTCAGTGCTAACCCTGACATTGCTGATCATGTAAGTTGTGACAAGAATTTTATAGTTTACTATGCCCTAAAACATTTTAATCAGGTTACTCAAAGATTACCAGAGAAAGTAACTCCACAATGATTTGGCATGTAACCACTAAGCAACATTGTGCTACATTTATGAAATGTTACTAAAAATCTGCAAACCATAATAGTAGATGAAAATTATAAAGTTTTTAATGGAATGTATTAGCTCCTATAAATTTACCTTTTATCTCAAGAGCCAAGTTATCTGATGCATAATAAAATTCCTTGTCTGCATGAGTCATTCTATTATTACAATAGAGAAGATCAGTGACACATATCAATAGTGCTATTATAAAACATATTGTAAAACCATGCTATACATTTTACTTGAAGTCCCCAATAGCATTTAAGTGATCTTAAATATTGACCATATGAAATTGTTTTCTTAATGATTTATTAATGAGTCATCTAATGTTTATTTAATACCATGTTAAAGAACATCTCTTTCATGATTGGTTATAGTTAAAAGGAAATGTTCTGAATTTATTCAGTCACTTTATGTCATATATACTAACATTCATTTGTTATATGTCCTTTTACATATACATAGAATGGCCAAACTGCTTTGTACATTGCTTCAGAGAAAGGGAATAATAAATGTGTTCAGCTCCTTCTTAAAGCCAATGCTAATCCTGACATCGCTAATCAAGTAAGTTGTGACATGGATTTTATAGTTTATTATGTCCTAAAATGTTTTAACCAGCTCACTCAAAAAAATCATAGAAAGTATTGGCACAATGATTTGACATATAACCACTGAGCAACATTGTACTAGATTTATGAAATGTTATTAAAAATCTCCAAACCATATTAATAGATGAGAATTATAAGAAAATAAAGTCAGACTCATCCACAATATTTGCTGGTTTAATTTTTTACACTGATGAGATTGAGTTTCTAATAGTTTAATGAAATAAAGCTTGTATTAGCTCCAATACATATATACCTTTTATCTCAAGAGCCAAGTTATCTGATGCATAATAAAATTCCTTGTCTGCATGAGTCATTCTATTATTACAATAGAGAAGATCAGTGACACATATCAATAGTGCTATTATAAAACATATTGTAAAACCATGCTATACATTTTACTTGAAGTCCCCAATAGCATTTAAGTGATCTTAAATATTGACCATATGAAATTGTTTTCTTAATGATTTATTAATGAGTCATCTAATGTTTATTTAATACCATGTTAAAGAACATCCCTTTCATGATTGGTTATAGTTAAAAGGAAATGTTCTGAATTTTATTCAGTCACTTTATGTCATATATACTAACATTCATTTGTTATATGTCCTTTTACATATACATAGAATGGCCAAACTGCTTTGTACATTGCTTCAGAAAAAGGCAATAATGAATGTGTTCAGTTCCTTCTTAAAGCCAATGCTAATCCTGACATCACTAATCAAGTAAGTTGTGACATGGATTTTATAGTTTACTACATCCTAAAATGTTTTAACCAGCCCATTAAAAAAAATCATGGAAAGTATTGGCACAATGATTTGACATATAACCACTGAGTAACATTGTAGAAGATTTATGAAATGCTATTAAAAATCTGCAAACCATATTAATAGATGAGAATTATAAAAAGATAAAGTCAGACTCATCCACAATATTTGCTGGTTTAATTTTTTACACTGATGAGATTGACTTTCTAATAGTTTAATGAAATAAAGCTTGTATTAGCTCCAATACATATATACCTTTTATCTCAAAAGCCAAGTTATGTGATGCATAAAAAAATTCTTGTCTGCATGAGTCATCCTAAAATTATAATAGAGATCAGTGTACATATCAATAGTCCTATTATAAAATATGTTACCATTGAACACATAGATATTATAAAACCTTATCTTTTGATAATTCTTAATAGCATTCAAGTTATGTTAGCTGTTATATGTTATAATTCAATGTTCAAATGTTTACCTTATTTTCCTACTGCTTTATAAATTGAGTTACTTCAGTTACAATGATTAATGATTTATTTTGGTGTTTTCAGTGTATTAAGCTAGACCCTTCTCTTTGCTGATCCACAAGAAGGATCTAGCAAAGGTCATATCAGAACCTCAACTAATTACAATAAACAAAAAAGAAGCTCCACAACATTAACATTCAATACATTTTATCTACTTTAAAAGACTTTACAGTTCATATGTTTCAATGTAAAGATCTCTAGACATGCATTTCCAAAAAACGACATCTATAACAAAGTGTTAATTCTAACTATCCATGCATACTATCCAGAATATGGGTAGTGTAATACCATGTTAAAGAACATCTCTTTCATGATTGGTTATAGTTAAAAGGAAATGTTCTGAATTTTATTCAGTCACTTTATGTCATATATACTAACATTCATTTGTTATATGTCCTTTTACATATACATAGAATGGCCAAACTGCTTTGTACATTGCTTCAGAGAAAGGCAATAATGAATGTGTTCAGTTCCTTCTTAAAGCCAATGCTAATCCTGACATCGCTAATCAAGTAAGTTGTGACATGGATTTTATAGTTTACTACGTCCTAAAATGTTTTAACTAGCTCACTTAAAAAATCAAAGAAAGTATTGGCACAATGATTTGACATATAACCACTGAGCAACATTGTGATACCTTTATGAAATGTTATTAAAAATCTGCAAACCATATTAGTAGATGAGAATTATAAGAAGATATAGTCAATCTCATCCACAATATTTGCTGGGTTAATTTTTTACACTGATGAGATTGACTTTCTAATAGTTTAATGAAATAAAGCTTGTATTAGCTCCAATACATATATACCTTTTTTCTCAAAAGCCAAGTTATGTGATGCATAAAAAAATTCTTGTCTGCATGAGTCGTCCTAAAATTATAATAGAGATCAGTGTACATATCAATAGTCCTATTATAAAATATGTTACCATTGAACACATAGATATTATAAAACCTTACCTTTTGATGATTCTTAATAGCATTCAAGTTATGTTAGCTGTTATATGTTATAATTCAATGTTCAAATGTTTACCTTATTTTCCTACTGCTTTATAAATTGAGTTACTTCAGTTACAATGATTAATGATTTATTTTGGTATTTTCAGTGTATTAAGCTAGACCCTCCTCTTTGCTGATCCACAAGAAGGATCTAGCAAAGGTCACACCAGAACCTCAACTAATCACAATAAGAATAAAACAAAGAAGCCCACAACATTACTATTTAATGTGTGTTATCTACTTTAGAAGATTTACAGTTCATATGTTTCAGTTTAAAGATCTCTAGACATATATTTTCCCCTTTATGCAAAACATCAAACATTTATCTCTTTGTACTTACAAAATATCAGTGACCCCAAAAATGACATCTATAATAAAATGTTACTTCTTACTATCCATGCATGCTGTCCAGAATATGTATAGTGTGATCTGATTGGTCAATTAAATATACTCAGTTGTGACCTCTCTTCTTTTATAGAGTAAAGAGCAGGAGGGTCTAGCTAAAATGACTGATGTTATCATTGATAACCAAGTTATTTTACCTTGTCATTGGTGGCCTTTTACATACAAAATGGTTGGCTTGACAAATAAAGATGTTGTGGAAAGTATTGAAGTAGTGTTGCATCACGATATAATCCACAACAGTTGGTAACAACATGCCATTTTGTATTATAGAAATCTCATTCAGATATATGAATGGTGTCAACTGTATGAGAAGCAGTCCTTGCAAACTCAGCATGCAAGAAAAGTTTTAAATTTTTTCTGAAAAATTAGCTGTTGTTTTAGTCGGTTTCGCTTGCTGTACATTTGCTTCCATTGGAAAATGAAGTAGAACATATTTTTTTTCAATGCAGGCTTAGAAATCGTCTATCAAGAACATATGGATGAGTTGAGGCATTTTCAAAGTTTTTAGTTCTCATTGCTTCAGAAATATTTAGGTTTTCATTAATACAAATTAATTAATTATTGTTTGTTTGCCACATTCATAATTAACTGGCTAAAATACTCACAAAATACTATCACTATAAATGAGGTAAACATTTGAAATGTAGGTATAAATGAAGTAATTCTAACAATCAATCACACATTGTAAACTGAAATAAAAGGAATGCCAATTACTGAAATTTACTCTAATTTTTTAGGATGGTAATACACCTCTTCACGTTGCTTGCAGGGGTTGTTATGGTGATGTAGTCAAATCCCTTTTATCATCAGGAAAGGTCAACCCAATGGCTAGAAACCGAAATAATCAAACAGCCATGGAACTTGCTTATCGTGACGACGTAAATCGCTTCAGTATTTTAAAGATGTTTGAGCCATTTGAGCAATGTCGAAAAGATTTCCCTGTAGAATCTTATAGCAAAGTATTTTTTTGTGGTAACACTGGTGCAGGTAAAAGTTCACTTGCAGCAGTCATTAAGAAACGAGCTGAGGAACCACCTAACTACGAGTTCGATATGTCTGATCCTCCTATTCCAGTGAAATTGTTAACTACTGGGATTAATGCACATACCCTTTCAAGTCACGAAGTGGGAAACATGGTCCTTTATGATCTTGCAGGTCATATGGAGTATTACAGCAGTCATGCAGCAATTCTAGAAAATCTCATGTTAAACACTCCTGCTGTTTTTGCCATACTTTCTAAGATGACCGACAATCTTGGCACCATTAAAAGTGATTTATACTACTGGTTTAATTTTATAAAGAATGTGAGTCTTCAATTATCAAGCTCAAGACGATCTCAAATACTTGTCATTGGAAGTCGACTCGATGAAATGACTGATGGTTGTGAGAAAATTTCTAAAGTAGTTGCTGAAGTTGCTGAAAAAGCTGATCATTCACAAGAATATGTTGGGTTCCTACCTATGGAATGTCATCGTCCTGGAGGAAAAGGTGTCAAAGAGTTTGTTGCTAAGCTTTCTTATAGCTGTAAAGCTGTACAAGATCGATCCGATAAAATTAGTTTCTACTGCCACGTTCAATTCTCCTTTTTGCAATTGCTTCGAAACAAAGAGAATATTATAGCCATTAGCCTGGAAAAGCTGTGTCTTGTATTAAAAAAGCGTGATGACCCTTCACTTCCTACAGAAAGGTCAGTCTTATTGCAATTCTTATTCACTTTAAATGACAAGGGTCTCATCTTATTCCTTAAAAATGAGGATGATGCTGAAAGTTGGGTAGTTATTGACAGAGCTGCTATTCTCAATGAAGTCAATGGTGTCCTTTTTGCTCCAAAGAAATTTGAACATGTCCATCAATATATTGCTAGTAATACTGGCATTGTGCCTACCTCTGTTCTTAAAAAATTATTTCCAAAGCATGATATTCGTATGTTAATTGGGTTCCTTAGAAGTCTTCAGTTCTGTCATGTGTTAGAATATAATACACTACAACAGCTCAAAACCAATATATCAGCTTTAACTCCTCTGCTATCAGATGAGCTCTTATTTTTTCCATCTCTCATTTATGCTGAGCCCCCTGCAGATATTAAAATAGAAAATGGGATAGGATGGTGCCTCTGGTGTCGTGATCCTAACCAATTCCTCTCAACACGATTTCTTCACCTTCTTCTTTTTAGTCTTTCCTACATTTTTTGTCTTCCACGCCGCAATATAGCTGGTGAACTTGCTGATAGTGATCCACAAATCGAAATGTTAGCTCGTCGTTGTAATGTATGGACGACTGGTATTTATTGGGAGAAAGATGAAGTTGATATTATTGTTGAAGTAACTGAACACTGTCGTTGTGTTACAGTAATTACATCAATGAAAGACATTGAAGAGAGCCGCAAAGACAACAAGAACAGCCGCAAACTTTTCAATGATGTTGTTCAGGTCATATTAACATTGAAGAGTCAGGTGGACTCATTTGAGTGCGAGGAGTACCTCATAGCTCCTAGTGATGTAGCAAAAGTTCGTAGCCTTCTTGTTAGTAAACGCACACTTTATAATATAAAAGACATTGCTCGATCAGTGCTTAGAAAGTGTATTGTTAGTGACAACAGTAATACTAAGAAGGTGGGTATTGAACAGATTGTGGGAGCTCATGATCCTTTTCTTTGTATTGCTCCTTCAATCACAAAAGCACTTTTCAGTGCTAAGCTGCCACTTCCAGATCACCAATTTCAACACATAGTGAATAAATGCTCATATTTCTCATCATCATTAAGCCCAATGTCAATTAAGGATCGTTTCTGTCAGTTCAGTGTCTTTGCTGGACGTAATCCTTTGGTAAGTATAAGTTAATTTGATAATACAAAAAATATTGATTAGCCATGTATCACATTTACACAAAATTCTTTATTGTCTCACACTTATATCACATTCTGTATCATTTCATACTTACACCACATTCTGTACCTTATCATACTTATATCACATTCTGTACTGTTCTATAGGATCTTGCTGACCCTCCATTGAATGAAGATGATATAGAAATTATATCTGAGGAATGCCTTGATGGTTAGTGTACAATATTTGTAGCTCCTTGTTTTATTAAATAACATATCCAATTAGTCCCTGAAAGTTAGATCACATACCTACTCTAGTTGAGTGTGAAACCAGTTTTATAAGGCAATTTTATATTAAGGCAATTTACTACAAATAACCTTCTAGTGTTTATTTAATGTAAATTTGATAAAGGTCCTTATCCGCAACATGTATGCTATTATGAAATTAATGAATTTTTAAAAAAAAATTTAAAGCACACTAGTAGCAGTGTCTTGCCTCAAACAAAGATTATTAATTGTTTATTTTGCTTGTAACAACTTTTTTTAATTCTTATGTACATGTGTCGGGAATGTTTGATGACACAAATACCATAGTTTAATTATTAACCTGTTAGAAAATCCTGAACTTGCAAATCCATTTCAAACTATTCCATGGCCTACATTTTTTCTTGGCAATTATTTTTTTTCTAAAGCACACTAAAGCAGTTGTGAAATGTAAAATATGTTTATAGCATCACATTTTGTTTTGTCCTCTATTGATTTGTAACAAATGTACTTACAGTACATTACGAGTCAAATTAGCTATTTTTGGCTTGATTACACATAAATTCTTTTTCCTAAAAATTGAGATGATGTAGGAATTATTTTGATTGTTATCAACCCAATTTAAAACAAGCACAATGAAAGTTGTGGCAATAAAATAGCATTATTTCTACATAGTGGCATAACACAAGGATTGGAAACTATTATTAACAGTACAAAATTTGTTTATAAGACATCTAAAGCAGCATCAAAGTAAATTAGACAAAAGGATAAGTTAGAAGCTTTTTATGTGTGCACTATCAATGTTAAAGTTTTGGCAATGACAGTTAGAAACTAAGTGAGATCAAAGCTGGACTCATCAATCTAGTATTGGAAACTATCCATGTATTGCTAGTTATGTATATTTCTATTATTGCTACTTTGTTTGTGTTTGGATTATTAGTATATAAACTTTTCCTACATCATGTCATTTTCAAAGAAAATGTTAATATATTTTCAGATGTATTTCTGTAATTAAAGCTATGTATGTTTACCGAAGATATATATGTTTGTCCTTATACATTGTTTTCTACCACAGATATTAGCCAGATTATTTCCAAAGTTCCTGCAAAGAAAGATGTTGCCTGCAGAGAAGGTTAATAAATGTACTAGTACCCCTGCTTGTTTGATTTGTTATTATTTAGTTTTGGAGGATGTGTCTAAATGAAATATTGAATTATTAATGTTACAATGACTTCTAGCTACTGTCTTTAAATCTCTATTTTTTATGCAGGTACGCCAGATATTTTAAATACTGCCCCTGATGAACACGATCTACTCGAGTTATTAGCTGATATCGATCATCAGTGGTATGTTACTGGCACAGCTTTGAAAGTTTCCTTCAATGTTTTGAGTGGTTTACTAACCAATCCACAAGATAATAAAGTTAAACTCATTCAAGTGATCCACACCTGGTTGACTTCACAGCCATCACCTATTACCTGGAAGACAGTGATCTCTGCTATTGAGGGAAGGATCGTTAATAACCTAGCAAAAGCTGATGAAATACGTGACCATCTAGGTCTCCCCAGACGTCAATAATTAGCTAACTAAACTATCTTATATATATACTGTTAGTGCTTTATAGTTTGAAACATTTTTTACATAATACAAATATTATTATATAACTTCCCTTCTTGCTGCATTTAATTTTTTGTAATAATAAGATTATTAAAAGCGGGAGGGTACCAGGGAGGACTGTGTACTTCAATTGCAAAAATGATCACTAGATAAATTTAGTTGTATATATGTAATAACCTAAAATATGTCAATAATCTAATAAAGTAGTTTATTATCTCAATGATCCTTGTTCTATTGTTGATCTTTGTGTCCATGAACATGTTAATGTATTTTTACCAATATCTTACCACCAATGTAAGCACAATCAGTCTAAGAAAACAAAGAAAGGAACAAGTAAATATTAAACACATGATTATACATAATTGTTATTGCTTTTATCACTCAGTGGCTTTATGAAGTGAAAACTCACAATGCAATTACGTGTACCTAATAATGAATGTCACTATACCTTAGCAGTAGTGACAACACTCCTTATTGGTTTGATCACTCCATGGATATTGGCTAAATGATTATTGGACCTAATGCACTTGTATAATCATTATGACACTATTTACTGATAATATGGGGTGGTTCTTGGTGTAACTTGACTATGATGACATAATAATGAAATGACACATAGTGATGTCATCATATGATGACATCACCTAAACCCTAAACCAAACCTAATTAACATTATTAACTCTATGACGCATAGTGATGTCATCATAGGACATGTTGTTACATCATCAGTCAAATTACACCAAGAACCACCCTTTTCTATTTTCATTATTTACTTTGTTTCTGTTGTTTTTTGATGATAGAGTTATTAATAAAAAAAGAGAGAGATGGTCAATATTGCATTGGTTTCTGTAAAAAGAATTCATTATTTAAAAAAAAATTGGATAAACATGTGGATATACACTCTAAATGTGGGTACAACAGGAGCTGTATTAATAATCAACAACTACCTGAAGGTATTTTACTTCCTCTTCCACTTTCCCTAATATTTTTTATTAGTAAGTGAAAACAAAACACTAGCATACTTTCCTTCTAATCAATATATTTGAATAACAGCTTGCAATATAAATAATAATGCTGTTTATACTAGTCACAAATCACAATAGATGTCATTCTTTTGTTGTAAATCTAAATTAATCTAATGACCATATGCCATCTATTTACTAGTAATAATTTAGTGTTTTGCAATAAATTGTCTTATACACATACCTCTGTATGTCTGGTGATGTTATTAATTCAAATTAAGGATGGATTGTAATTACTATAAATTTTTGTAATCCACATAAGCTAGATAAAGCTGATGGCTTGAGAGAAAGCCCACATACTGCATGTAATTACTCATTAATAGTACCAAATAAATATCCTTTAACGAGACAATTGTCTCATGAAAATGTAGACTAATAATTATTATAACTATCATGATAGTCACTTTAGACCATTAATACTTTTAAAATTGTGTTCCTAGCTGTTACAATGTTGTACTCAGATATATCACTGAACTAGTCTACATTAATAAAAAAGCAAGTCACATAAAATTAATGTACTATAACTTTTAATATGTTTGACATACATTTTAATACTGATTGTCTCCAATTATCTATGCTCAGATGAAAGAGGTTACCCATGGCCATTACTGATTTTTGTAACAATAACCAACAAGAACACCAGACAGAACAGTAATATCTTCCATGATCCTATTACATATTTGTTATTAGGTCTGTTCTTTCAGTATCAATGTTCCTAACTCCTTACACTTGTATTTAAGTTGGTTTTGTTGCTAGTTGTTCATGGAAACTTTTAATTAACATATATTTCCCATTGTTTTGTACATCAACATGTATGTATGTATATTCATTTATTTCTACCAGTGCTACCTCATTAAATAATTAAAAAATAAAATAACATGCATTCACAATAAACATTGATCTTAACAATGACATAATGTATTTTGTCAAATCTTTGCAATTTAGTATAATCATATGCATCAAATCAAAATATTTAATATAACACCATGTATCTCACACAACTAAAATTAGAACTAGCTTTGTGCAAGTTTATGCCATAATATTATAGTAGCTAATTAAATGATACAAAATATTGTATCATTTAATTAGCCATTTAATGCCATCTTCCATTTAACAGGTCGTACACTTTGAAAGTAACCAAACCAAACTATTTTACCTCCACCTAAAGATGTGGCTAAACTTCTTGCTGTGAAATAAGATCGTACAACACTTGTATGTCTGTCCAATAAAATAAATGATATAACCTCATTAAGTCACTTATATAATCAATGATCATATCACACTTAAAATAAATGAGTTTGTGACTAAAAACCTCCTATGATTGTTTAGAGGGTGTTCATTTTGTGAATGCACAGAACAATTTGTTTCAATTGAAGATTGAGTGCATATGT
Organism: Xestospongia muta; assembly: GCA_963693285.1. Taxonomy (NCBI): domain Eukaryota; kingdom Metazoa; phylum Porifera; class Demospongiae; order Haplosclerida; family Petrosiidae; genus Xestospongia; species Xestospongia muta. Next base: position 17,551,697 of record OY848917.1, on the reverse strand, counting down.
AGTATGTAGACAGCTTGCTTTGAAGCATTATTAATAACATTCATTAATTTAGCAGTTGGGGAAGAGATGTAGTACAATATTGTCTGACTAATGACATGTAGTGTAAAACAATCACGGGACTGCTAGCATGCAAAATGCATCAGAAAAAAATAACATGTTAAAATAATAAGATATTATGTTACTTAGCATTAATACTCAATGAACCTCAATGTTATACAAGGCAAGTAAGTTTTGTCTATTATATATTACAATATATTACCTCATATATGGTAATTGTTTCATAATGATGTCTAAAACCTGAATGGCTTCTTGGAAGTCTTTAATGTTAGCATCAGCAGAAAGTCTTCCTGACAGAACTTGTTGTAAAATGTCCAGGCCGATTTCACCAGGTTCAGTTTTCTTAATAGTGATCTACAAAACACAATACATTGACTTGAATTAATTGTGTATCCTCTAATGTTTCAATGAAGCTGTTTCTGTTAAAGTAAGCACTTCCATGTTAACACAGGATGAAGCTACTATAGTCACCAATAAGGTCAAACTTAGCATAAACACGTTTTAGTTGTAGCCTTAGACTTGCTTGTAGATAATGCATGTGATTTAGTTAGCCTAAGTAATGTCTAATGTTAGCATATTGTTCACTTCACCATCAAAGTTAAGTGAGTATGTGATCACATTACCTCAAACTTTTTCTTTTATTTCTTCTGGGAGTAAAATTGAAACTGTAATTTTTCCCTAAAGTGACCAAAATACAGTATTGAGGTAAATCCATTTCACACAGGGCTAGGTATATCAACATATATACCTCATTTTGTGCTGATATTCCATTAAGTGGTTTACAAACATATAGGTTCTTTTGATAGTTCACGACCTCTTGAAGATTGTGGACTTCTGTCTGAGCTTTGATGTACACCACGACCACCTCTTACTCCACCTCTGTGATGTAAGTCTGCCTGACTTCGATTTGAAGTAGGGCTTTCACAGTATTGATGGCCAGGCCTTCTGTCTCTTTCACATCTGTTACCTCGACCACGTCCTCGTCCACCTCTTTGACCTCCTCTAGTATTAGTGTATCTCTCTGCCATTTACATAAGTACACGAACTTTCAAGTCATACAATACAATAATGAAACTATAAAATTCCCAGGGGAATCCCCAATTATTTGTTATTTAATTATTATTATTATTGTTAAGACGAATGCCACAACTACTTTCCTGTTATTGCTTTATTAATTAGTTATTAAAATTATATATATATATATATATATATATATATATATATATATATATATATATATATATAAATATACAGGATGGGCAATAGCTGTCCAATACAAAGAGTGCAAGCGAGACAATAGGGATGGCCATTGGATCATCCCTACATAATAGTACAGGTGGTACAAAGAGTTAAGGATATTCGACAAATATCTGAATCAGTTAAGTAATATCAGTGATAAAATCCTAAATTCTGTGCCTGTATTATTATATATAAGGATGATGCAATTATCAATCCTACTATCTTGGTTACATTCTTTGTATTGGACTGATATATTACCCACACTACTTTTACTTTATATTTAGAAAATATTTTTATTTACTTGTATAATATAAATAAATTAAAAGACAATGCAAGCAACAATTGCTACAGGCTAAGGAAGTTTATTTTAGTCAATGATCTTACCATCAGCACTGTTGAGATTATAAAGGCAAGTTTATCACACAAATTGAGCCTTGTCAACTGTTTTTAAGATAAGACTATAAGCATCACTTTTTATTAATTATTGTGAAAAACCATGCACCAGTTCCCTACCATAACAATGAAGTTCAGCAATGTCGGGTCAGTGTAGTACAGAAATGGGAGTTTGCTTCAGAGCTGCTGGTGTTGCAGACATGTAAGTTTATAATATTCTTTAAATAGTTCAATGTAAATATTAATGAAAATTTTTATTGCATATATACAAAAAAACTGTATAATAACAAGAAAATAACGAACCATCAAAACCACAAAAATAAGAATTCAAAACATAAATTTAGATTTTAAAAATGTTAGATCAATCAAATGATTACATCATTCTAGATAAAGCAAAATAATATCTAAAATAATTATGTCTGCTCTTCATTACTGCTTTGTACTTGAATGTCCCATACATCTAAAATTATAAAGTTTTAATTTGTAAATGTGGAGTTGATCAAAAATGTTTGTTATGATAATAAGTAATTACAACTGAAGTAAAATCTTCCATGAGCACTATGACAGTTAGTGTAACTGATTGAGTATCAAAACTTCTAATTGCCTTACAATATTTCATAGTTACTCTTGAACTTCTGGAAACTCTTTAGAATAATTATAGTATGTTTTTATTCAAACCTTTTCAGAAAGAACTCATTGAAATCAAATTAATTAGGGAAAATACTTAAAGACACAATCTTTATTTATAAATTTGAGAGCTATATTGTTTTAATAATTATTACTTAGATATACTATTCTACCTTCTTCATTGTCGACAACATTATAAGTTAAATCAACTTCCATCTCACCAGAGATTCTATAATTTTCATTGCCATAATGTGACTATATAAAACAATAGAAATACATTCAAGACATATCACATAAAATTATAGTTCGTACCTGATTTCTTGTACTAACACTTAGCTTATGTTCTACCTAATAAGAAAAGATTTGGTAAGTATCATTTTCATGAACATAGCAATAATATTATTAATTAACGGCAAATAAAAAGAACTACAATAATCTAGTAATTGGTGATTAAGGAAATTTAGCAAAAAGCAATGATACTGCATGTAACTGCAATGAGTGTAACAATAACTGATACATTGACTTCTAGTTCTGTTTATTTGGATTTAACACTATCATCAATAGTTTGTACATTGTAAAATTGATTGGTAGGTTTAATCATTACTTGGTTATACAGGTTACAATTGCAAAGTTATTTTAATTGAAAAAGTAATCATAATACTGTTTTCATTACTAATGTACTACTGTTTATGTATAATGAATGTACCTTTAACTACGTGTAAATCTGATATGTCTTGTGAGTAAGTTATGAGTAAGTTACTATAAGCAAGTACTCCACCTTAAGTCACACTCACTTTAATAACTGTTGTTCATACAATTATAGCATTATTAATATAGTCTTTTTAAGTCAGAATTAAATAGAGAAATTGATAGTATAGTTTAATCATACTTACTTCTTCAAATATTTCTCTAGATGTCTGAGTATTTCTAGCATCAAAAACTTCTCTTCTAAACTTTGACACTCTCTTTGACTCTCTTCTCTTGTCCATTTCCTATTAAGCAATAAGTGAAATATGATCATATTAACTATAATAATTATCATTGTTATCTACATTATGTTGAGTATTTATATAAAAAGGGACATTTCAGCTTAACTATATGTAGTTTGTTTAACAACTGTGACTTTGTTCACTAGGTTAGTTATACTGTAATACTAAAACACAATGTAATATTTCCATATAGTGTCCAATAATAAATATAATATTTTATATCTGTCAGTGACAAGTTGACTTTATCTTTGTAATACCTTTTGTTTTCTCTCTGAAACTGCTCTCTGTTTATCATCTATTTGTTCCTTTGTAATTACTGAACTATTCTCTAGTTTCTAAAGTAAATATAACAATATGAATGGTGTAACATCAGATTAATAAAGTGCCTACAAAAGGACTAACAAAGACTCACCTCTAGTCTTCTTGGAAAAGGTTTTCTCTCAATACTACTAATACCATTATTAAGAGGAACATCAAAGGCCACTGGTTTAGGATATCTGTTTATATTCTCATGTTCATTATTATCATCAGGGACTTGAGGAGCATGTTCAGGTACTTCTCTAGTATTTGAAGGATGTACACTATAAGACTGTACATGCCTAGAATCTTCCATTTGTCTTATTGTTAAATCTTGAATCTATATGGAGGAATATTAATATTACATCTATTATAAAACTATATAGTACTAGACTAGGACACACATAGCTATGATCACTCGCTATAAACTTTATCACATAGTATTTCTAATATCATGATAATGAATGGTCTGGGTACTAAAGCTTGACTCAAAGGTGTATGTAAGCCAGTACTTTAGGTGGTACTTATGAGTATATTATGTAGTTAGAAGGAGAAATGAGTAGGTAGAAAATGATCAGTATAATGTATAGCTCAATCACATAATACTTGGATAAACATAGATTACCTGTCAACACTATATGATTATTGACTATCATAATACAACATTATTTTGTCAATGTCAGTATATTAGTTAGAGGTATATTACATGTACTGACTTGTTTTTCTAATTCATTATCAACTCCATCATCATTAGTTGACGCTTTAATTGTGACATCTCTTTGTTCTTCTGATACCGACTCATCATTTGATGGGCAATGATCAGGACGGGGTGTTATTGTAATGACGGACTCATCAACTTGAGATGATTTGGAAGTACCACACCCCATCTGAGGATATAGATATAAGTTATATACCTATAATATTTGTTTCAAATATTATAGCTGTAACGTATCCAATAGTTATTATAAAAATTATATTTTACAATGATGTATGTGTGTGCATACGCTACACTACACTCTAAAGTTTAAACAATGGAGCCTAAATGTATTAATTCACACTAAAGTATGGTGTTTGGTTAATACACCATCTACAAGTATTGTGTTTTACTAGGTCTCTAGATACAGCCTATCATAATTGACTAGCATAATCTGATACATCAGATACAATTATCTACTTAATCCATTATTATCACTTTCTTCTCAAACGCTAACTATATCTCACCTTCCTTGAATTCTCTGTATCTCTAGTAAGTTAGGTTACTATGGTAACAATAGGCGTGGTCAACAAACAGTTTAATACATCCAGCCAAGTCGCTAGAAAGGGACGAACAGTTATTTGTGCTCAAGTTATCGGCTGTTAGTGTGACCATTATTTATTGCTAATTCAAGTGTAACAGTTCCTGTCCAACACCATATCCACTCAATGAGACACTATAACACATATACAATACATTTCACACAATATTGACATGATGACATCACGTGCATTATAAATTGTAGGTGTGTCTCACAGCTTATTATCCAACAGTGCTGCTGTATGTGTTGAGTCTCCCCTCTGACAGCTCCGTCAGTTGGCGCAATCAAAATATCAAGGTAAGTAGACACGAAGTAATTGTGCAGAATGTGACGTGTAACGTTATATTTAAGATATAAGATCACAACTAATAAAGTACTTGTACTCCATTATGATGTGTGTATATTAGTATATGTTCATTGTGACACACATATTGTATGTGTGTGTCACAATGAATGCTGCCACATAACTATAGTAAAGGGTGGGGTAATTGATGTATTACTTTTTATCCCTGCTGTGTTACAAGACTGAATGGTGTATTCTGTGACCTCAATACATATACAATTATACTAACCAAAACCCACAATAACATGGCATAATGTAGAATGTGTGTAGTACCACTGTGCACTGTGGTTATAATAAATTAACATGAATTGTTTGTTATAACTGGCACAAAAAGATGGAGGATATTAATAGTGTTATACCAGGTTTACATGATGTGGTACATAGTACTACGAATGTGCTGGCTTTATTAATAAGTATACTGAACCAGTTGTTAAGTATTTTCAAAGCTTTATTTATTTTCAGGTACACTAATAGAATAGGTTGACTGGTATTAAGAGAGCCCAGTGGTTTAAAGCAATCCTTAACGCCTTAATGTTTTTGCGGGTGTGTGTAATATATCTATCTATCTATCTCTATATATATATACATACATACATACATACATGCATGCATACATACATACATACATACATACATACATACATACATACATTGTGTGTGTGTGTATCAAATGTAACTGTTAGAGATATGTTTTGTTTATCATTAACACATTACTTTACATACTAAACTTTGTATGATATCTCTGGAACTGTTTATGCATGATCTCTTTCCTCAAGCTATAAATGTAAAATTACTGGCTATCATACAGGTAGTCCTTTATAGTAAGAACAAATAAACCTCTTTATATGCTAAGTAGTAAGTAGCATCCCAATATCTGCCCTTTTCTAAACTAAAACAATGACTAGTCACTGATAACTATTAATTGTTTATATAGAACTTGTAGTTAGTATCTTGATATCAGGTGTCATAGATTTATTAATATAAGATGTTATCAATTTTTTGATATCAGATGTTGTTAGATTTATTAGTAGAAGATGTTATCAGTAGCATATTATGTAGTACAATGTAGTATATTATTAATTCACCAGTGATCACTATGTGTATGTGGATGAACAGTTTCTTTAAGCTATTGTGTGTTATCATAATTTTAGACAACAGTGGAAAGTATTTACTCATAGCACACCTTGAATGGTCTTGATTTAAACTAAAATTTAGTACTAAATAGCATTTTTTGTTCTCTCTCTCTCTCTCTCTCTCTCTCTCTCTCTCTCTCTCTCTCTCTCTCTCTCTCTCTCTCTCTCTCTCTCTCTCTCTCTCTCTCTCTCTCTCTCTCTCTCTCTCTCTCTCTCTCTCTCTCTCTCTCTCTCTCTCTCTCTCTCTCTCTCTCTCTCTCTCTTCCTTAGATGTCTATATTTCAATGGAGATATCAACAACACTGGTGTTCTGTTCTACTTTGTCTTTGTCTGATATTGTTAGTAAAGTCACAAGATGAAGATTTATCTAACTTTACATCACTCATATCTCTCTCTACTATGATGTCTTTTTCTCCTACTCCAAGGTTTGCTTATTTTATTAGAACAAGTTTAGACTCAACACAGCTGCAGAATGGGTTGTATTCATTGCTATATTAACAATATTCATTACCTATATATTACCATTCATGTCAGTGTCGTGATTGCTGTCATCCTGTGCATGTGCTATAAGCATGATGATGATGGTAGTGATATGAATATATTATACTAGAGGTTATTTTGAGAAAGGGAACTTCTTTTGATTTTATTGTTATGTTTATGTTTCAAATTTATATACTTTTGGTTTCAAAATTTATCACATGCTGATAACTTTTTTATTAGGCATACATAACCAGAGAAAAACTTAGGTTACCATGTATTTCAGATTATATTCAAGAGAGCATATATGGAAATTGATAATTTACCACAAGACCTCACTTTATATTGATGTATCAAGTTTACTTTGTACTATGTCAATTCATATATTGTTAGGTAATTTTATGTTATAGTAACAGTCTTTGTCATTGTACATATTATTTTATAACTCTCTCTTCACCTTAGTTCTATTCCTACTCACATCACTCCTGCTGAAAGTATTACTGTAGTTGTTCCCGATTGCTTCTTTTTGGAAGCTACTGAAATGAACTTTACCATTTGTAAGTTTCATAATGTAATATTGGATATGCTTAAGTGTCATGTCATGTAGATAGACACCAGATCTCTTAGTTACATATAAGAACGTGTTTTATGCTAAGATGTAGTGTGTACTGGTACTAATAATGACCAATTTGCTAATGAAAGTGTGCCCAGTAGATTGGTTACTGATATATGTTTTAAGAAATGAAGGTTTATCTCTATTGGTTAACACTATATTACATCATAGTAACTATTTAATGCACAGTGATGATGTAAACTAAATAATTATACACACAATAGTCTTAATATGACAATTAACCATATACTTTCCTCTCCTTTGTCCAACAGTTAACGGTAACTATCAAAATGTGAGTCTGTTAAGTCTCTCTACAGAGTATCCAAGTTTTACTGATACTATCAAAGGTTGTAATGACACACATAAACAGCTACATAATTTTACTCGAGTATACCATGACAACAACCACATAGCCTTCTGGTTCACTGTGAGTTCGATCTTTTATAAAATCCTTGTTACTTAGCATTGTTGTAAATGCTACTATCAATTATCATACACATTTGTAGCAGTAGACAATGAATTATCATGTCCTCTCATAATATTTTCAATGATATTTTTGTCATAATCATGAAATTTAAGTAATACATATTTTTTGCTTGATATGACAAATTTGACATGATTATTTTGATGTTTATTCTATATTATTTGGTTGCACAGATGCAATTCACTTATGACAATATGGAGGCTTCATGGAGTTTATCTGTTCTCAAATTCGGCAATGTAACTAATAACCAAGTACATATCTTTGATTATGCTGACTGTGGAGGTGTTATTGATGTCCCTGATGATGTCAGCTATTTCTGTAGTAAGTATAGATTTAGACTGGTTCACTATATATTATACTATATGTTCACTTTGATGGGTGTGGCTACCTCCATTGTTGGAGAGTGAGTAGTTTTGACAGTCAGAAATAACTGGAGATTGTAAAACAATCGTCAGCTATGTACATTAGATTGAAAACATATTAACTTACTCATTATTTGCGGTGATCAGTGTGGTTTGTGTATACTATACGTTAATAGCACACACAGTATACATTACTGTTACTATGTCAGTCCACTCTGTCCTTTGACATAGCTACTTAGTGACTTAACAATCTGTCGCTGTTCCTTTTAAGAGCAAGTATGTAGTGTGGACAGATGTGTCCATAGACTCTATTGTAACAGCCTATTTGAGAGGATATTGGACAAACAGACTGAGAACAGTAGTTACTAATGATATAATGCTATACTTTTAACCATACCAAAATTGTTGCTAAGATGATTGCAGTCTAATTCTTAGTACTAGTACATTTAGTTCTTGCATATCTGACACTTTGTGGTCATATATGTACATATAGCAAATAATGATATATATGATGTAATTTGTTGTTCTAACAAACTAATTATTTATTGTTTGTGATAGGTCAAGTGGAATGTCATGGTCATGAGAGTCTTCAAAATCAAATCCGATCAAGACTGAAAATAGTGAACTTCAGAGTGGATGCTTTTCTTAAGAAGGGTTCTGATCCAGCTCCTGGTATGTGCACGTTATTTTAGTACACATGCATACACCATTACCAGTAGCATAGCTAGATAATAGTAAATAGAAGGACACAAATGGAGATAAGGCTTGGAGAAATTTAGCTTAATTTATTATTAATTTTAGAGATTGATGATTATCAAATGTCATCACTGATCTTGTTAAGCATTGAAAGTAGGTAATTTATTTGTCTAAAGCTAAAAATACATTGTCATAGTGGCTCCTCATTCCTGTATGAATGAACAACTATGTGAGCCTGAAAAGTAGTTACATTTTGCCATACTTATGTATTGAACTAATGTTACAAGTGTCTGTGGCTTATAGCTATGCCTCTGATGTGTACCACAACACCTAATAAAATGAGTCCATATAACATTCTTAATAAACACCATAATGCCAAATTTCATTGTTCTTTTACCTGACATTTGATTCAGGGCCTTACAAGACCGTGTTGTGTGTGCATTAATTGGAAATGAGTTTTGTTATGTATTAAGTTCTACTATTATTTTTATATTTTTAGTAATGAATGTGTGCGGTTCATCATCTCCAAGTAACAAAATAGTGAGTCAACAACTGAGTCATAGTATCAAATATTTGCATTTGAAATATACTGTAATTTTGAAGGTATATAGAATTTCATGATTTTTTTATAAGCATTGTTTCACAAATATTGTTATCACAGAAGCATTTGAATGATACCTTATAATATAACCCATTAATGAAACATTGTTTCAGAATCTTATAGATAGAGTGCTTCTTTGAAACTTCAACTTCAATGATAACGTAAAGTGAATATGTATAAGGATTGATATTGAGGCAAAATGTTGGCATTGTTCATATTATACTATTGTCTCAGTATACTTAAGAAATTGATTGATATTTTATCGATTAAAGTCACCCATATAAGCTTATTTTAAATGCCAGTATTATGGTGTAGTTTATGGAGGGATCTCATCATGTATTTGTTGAAAAACCCCTTGGTGAATGTATCATGAAGTGTTTGTTCCTCAAAATTTTGCTATTCCGTAATATGTATTTTTGACAATTATATTCATTACTGTCCACATTATAATTATATTCGTGATCTTTACTGGCTATTGTTGTTATCTTCCTCTTTTCTTGTTAGGCTTTTATCATTACTGGACTAGTTGTTGGGATAACGTTGATTCTAGTAATAATAATTATTATTTTATCATTTATTTATAAGAGACTTAAATATGGTCAATATAATTTACTAGATTAAAACATGTTTTTTAAATTTCTGTTTTGTTGTTTTTGACTACTGTATTTTAATTTTTGTAATTTGATGGTTCAGTCTCGCTATACACCTAATCTCTTAAATTCTTATTAATATCATTTATACATAATTATGAAATTGATCTCCTCATAATAAATGACCAATAGCTACACTATAACAATACAAAGTACAACACACTAACATTTAATTATATTAATAAAATATGTTGGCACACTTGCCATGTAATCAAAAAGTGCTTTCCAAATTCTCTATATATAGATAGTTCATTATTTACTATTATTATTATAGACACACATTCATTGAGTTATTATCTAGCATAAAAGTCTTGAATTGTCATAGACATCTTCCCGTATAATTTACCCTCATATTGTAGCAATTGCAACAAGAAACCATCATTTGGTTTAGCTGAAGGATGGCACTGCTTGAGATACAGCCATGCTTGCTCTAATGTCCAACCATCTTCTTTCATCAAATGGGCTAAGGCAACGGAACAGGAACGTGACAAACCAAAGTATGAGTAGACCAAAATCCGAGACTTCATTGCTTCACATTTCTTTTTAGCCTTGTGTAAGAAAGTAAGGCATTCATCAAGATGACTCAATAAGTCTTCATCATCTTCATCATTCAGCAAAATTGTTTTGTATTCAATGCCATCTTTAATACATGGTACAGCTGTGTTAGACAGGTTAAGAACAAACTGTATCTTTTTACGAGACAAGAACTCATCATTCTCGACACAAGGCTGATTACCAACAATAAGATAACCATTGAGTTCACTGGCATCTACCATTTCATAGAATGATGTACGTCTTGAGACTCTGGAATCTCGACTTCCCTTACTATTTCTTGGTGAATTCCCGGTATTTTGTGAATTCGTAGAGTCATTTCTTTCCGAACGCCTCGAAGGGTGACCGTTCTTGTCGCCAGTTTTTTCTTCAGGTATTGGAGTAATAGAAGATTTTGATACTGACTTGGATTTCTTGAATTTTCTTTTTCTTATGTCTAGTCGAATTGCAGATTGTCGAGACGTTCCTGCACCCATGGCTCACTATATACGAATAATGCGGCAACGCAGTTTATTTTATTAAGTTTGCTGAGACTCTCGCGTGGGTGTCTCAGTACTTGTAAACCACAAAGGGTAAACAATTACTGAATTAATTTATGTCTATTAGCGAGATAAATAGATTGTGGCTTATAAGCATTCGATTCCAATTCCATGATGAACTCGTCTTGATGTCACATCAAGTACAGTACTTCAATATCTTAGTGTCAATGCTCTGCGTCTACAATACAACCAGTTGTAGTTGGTATTACAGACATAATGTTTGCTATATATGCAATTGCATACAATACTTAGATACACACTTTCTTAAAGTGTCTCTTAAGCTTAATACTCTTTGTAATAGCCTTTGTACTGAATGAGCCAAGAATGTGTATTATAATTACATTACTTTTACTTTGTGAAGTCAAAACATCTAATGTTTGCAAAACAATCTTCACCACCTGTGCATGTAATCATAACCTATACCCAAACTTGCAGCTGACACCTGATGTTGTACCTACTCAATTGTTTGATAGAGACATAGCAAAACTTTATGTAGGAGACTTGTTATAATACTAAGTGACTTGCATGTTATTGCTTGGATATCTATGCAATAAAGCTATTATTAATTACACACATGTAAACTTCTCAAAAAGAACTCTTGTTTCAAAAAATTAAAATTTATGATATACTATAAGAAGATTGTTTAAAAAAATGCAAAAATTATCATGCAGCATTGTAAAATCTAAAAAAGATGTGTGAGCCGGCCAGCACATTCTCATCAGCAAAGTTAAGCAGTTATTTAGCAATATATCTATACATATAAATAGATAGATATATGTTAAGGCAAAAATGGTCCCCAAAATCCACCATATTTATTCAAAGCTGTGTCACAAGCTCCAGGCCAGACACCACCACGATCAGGGTTGAAGTAAGTAGCTTGAACTTGCTTTAATTTTGTCTGCATTTCCTTGAGCATATCTGGCATCTTAGTAGCTAAATTTACTCTCTCTTCAGGATCATCCTTAATATTAAAGAGGCACCCATCATCTCCACAGTGCTCAATTGCTTTGATACCACCATTAGGATTGGTTAGGTTAGGATATTGAGGTCCTGTCCATCCACTTTGACCAACATCACCAGTTAAGATTTTATAATCACCGCTAATTAAGGTATTAATGCTTGCTGGGATTTCTGTACGAGGAGAAGTTGTTGTTTGTCCAGAGATAAGAGGCCACATATTATAGCTATCTACTGGTGGTAGTTTCGCTTTAGCAGCTTTTTCGTCTACCTGATTGACACCAGCAATAGCACAGAATGTACCATACCAGTCAGCCAAGTGAATATAACCATCTGTCTTTTGGCCTCTCATTTTTTCAGGAAGATACCCACCAGACACAAATGCATTCACTCTAATACCACCTTGCCAGTCACTCACCTTTCCTCCTCTCAGGGGGTAATTATTGGCACCCCCTCCAGCATATACTGGTCCTCCATTGTCACTGCTAGTCACAAATAACAAGTTATCCCACATCCCACGTTTCTTCAAAGCAGCAGTGAGGTCACCAACAACATCATCCAAGTAGGTCACCATAGCATGATAAAACTGTCGATCTTTATCATCAATAAAACTGAACATGTTCAAATATGTTTGAGGAACTTGTAATGGTGTGTGTACAATATGAGGTGCATAGTAGAGGAAGAGAGGCTTATTTGTATCGTGATTGTTGACAACATCAAGTAGACGTTGCTTAAAAAGTCCTTCTTCATAGTTATCAGGTCCTGTTCCATTAATTCCATGTGCTGGATGATCTGTCTCCCATAAATCAACAATAGGTGTTTTGTGGCATCCACTTGCTTGTTCAGTGTAATAATCATTAGCATGATGATAGTAACCAAATGAAGAGTCAAAACCACGTCCTTGAGGTGTGTGATCAGGTGTAGCCATACCTGCATCCCATTTACCAACTTGATGTGTGACATATCCTGCATCTTTCATCTTCTCAGCTAAACCAGTCATATTTCGAGGGATTGCCGAATATCCAGACACAGGATCATTTGGGTTGTAGTGATCTGGAGAGAGGTTTAGGTCATTGACATGTATTGGTAGTCTGCCACTCATTAAGCATGATCGAGAAGGTGAACAAAACTGAAAAACGTAGTGTTGATTGAGTTCAAGACCTTCCTTAACCAAATTATCAATATTAGGAGTGACAACCTCTCGAGTAGGAGGATTACGATGATAGCCTACATTAGCCCATCCCCAGTCATCAACAAGCATGAAAACTAGATGAGGTTTAGCTGGTTGTGCAACAGCTAGTTCTGCGAACAGAACAACAAAAAGAACGACAGCTTTATGAAGCATCATATTGGTTGCATTGGAACGAGCCACACCTAACCCAAGTGAACAGTTAGTTATGTTACGTCATTTCCTCATTTCTGCTTCGTTTCCTCTCTAGTTATCTACAGTGTTTAGCAGATCCATCGTTAGTGTTCATCCTGATCTAATGTAGCCAACAATTATAGCTATTACTAGTAACGATCACAATTGCAATATTATAGTTCAAATAAACAAGAAGAGGAATACATTTAAATTAGCTGTAATCAGCCAGGTTTTAGAAGTTGCTTAGCATTTACTTTAAGGCAAGAATGGTCCCCAAAATCCACCATACTTATTCACAGCTGTGTCACAAGCTCCAGGCCACACACCACCATGATTGGGATTAAAGTAAGTAACTTGAACCTCCTTCAGTTTGTCTGCATTTCCTTGAGCATGCTATTGTCTATGCAATAAAGCTATTATTAATTTCACACATGTAATTCAAACTTCTCAAAAAGAACTCTCTTGTTTAAAAAAATTAACAATCATGATATACTATAAGAGGATTGTTTAAAAAATGCAAAGATTATCATGCAGCATTGTAAAATCTAAAAAGGATGTGTGAGCCAGCACATTGTCATTGGCAAAGTTAAGCAGTTATTTAGCAATATATCTATACATATAATTAGATAGATATTATTAAGGCAAAAATGGTCCCCAAAATCCACCATATTTATTCAAAGCTGTGTCACAAGCTCCAGGCCAGACACCACCACGATCAGGATTGAAGTAAGTAGCTTGAACCTGCTTCAATTTTGTCTGCATTTCCTTGAGCATATCTGGCATCTTAGTAGCTAAATTGACTCTCTCTTCAGGATCATTTTTGATATTAAAGAGGCACCCATCATCTCCACAGTGCTCAATTGTTTTGATACCACCATTGGGATTGGTTAGGTTAGGATATTGAGGTCCTGTCCATCCACTTTGACCAACATCACCAGTTAAGATTTTATAATCACCGCTAATTAAGGTATTAATGCTTGCTGGGACTTCTGTACGAGGAGAAGTTGTTGTTTGCCCAGAGATTAGGGGCCACATATTATAGCTATCTACTGGTGGTAGTTTCGCTTTAGCAGCTTTTTCGTCTACCTGATTGACACCAGCAATAGCACAGAATGTACCATACCAGTCAGCCAAGTGGATATAACCGTCTGTCTTTTGACCTCGCATTTTTTCAGGAAGATACCCACCAGACACAAATGCATTCACTCTAATACCACCTTGCCAGTCACTCATTTTTCCTCCTCTCAGAGGATAATTATTGGCACCCCCTCCAGCATATACTGGTCCTCCATTGTCACTGCTAGTCACAAATAACAAGTTATCCCACATCCCATGTTTCTTCAAAGCAGCAGTGAGGTCACCAACAACATCATCCAAGTAGGTCACCATAGCATGATAAAACTGTCGATCTTTATCATCAATAAAATCGAACATGTTCAAATATGTTTGAGGAACTTCTAATGGTGTGTGTACAATATGAGGTGCATAGTAGAGGAAGAGAGGCTTATTTGTATCATGATTGTTGACAACATCAAGTAGACGTTGCTTAAAAAGTCCTTCTTCATAGTTATCAGGTCCTGTTCCATTAATTCCATGTGCTGGATGATCTGTCTCCCATAAATCAACAATTGGTGTTTTGTTGCATCCACCTACTCGTTCAGTGTAATAATCATTATCATGATGATAGTAACCAAATGAAGAGTCAAAACCACGTCCTTGAGGTGTGTGATCAGGTGTAGCCATACCTGCATCCCATTTACCAACTTGATGTGTGACATATCCTGCATCTTTCATCTTCTCAGCTAAACCAGTCATATTTCGAGGGATTGCCGAATATCCAGACACAGGATCTTTTGGGTTGTAGTGATCTGGAGAGAGGTTCAGGTCATTGACATGTATTGGTAGTCTGCCACTCATTAAGCATGATCGAGAAGGTGAACAAAACTTAAAAACGTAGTGTTGATTAAGCTCAAGACCTTCCTTAACCAAATTATCAATATGAGGAGTGACAACCTCTCGAGTAGGAGGATTACGATGATAGCCTACATTAGCCCATCCCCAGTCATCAACAAGCATAAAAACTAGATGAGGTTTAGCTGGTTGTGTAACAGCTAGTTCTGAGAACAGAACAATAAAAAGAGCGACAGCTTTATGAAGCATCATATTGGTTGCATTGGAACGAGCCACACCTAACCCACGTGAACAGTTAGTACGTCATTTCCTTGTTTCCATTTCGTTTCCTCTCTAATTAACTACAGTATTTAGCAAAACTATGATCGTTAGTATTAATGCTGATTTAATGTAGCCAACAGTTATAGTTATTACTATATAGTAACGATCACAATTACAATATTATAGTTCAAAAAAACAAGAAGAGGAATACATTAAAATTAGTAGTAATCAGCCAGATTTTAGAAGTTGCTTAGCATTTACTTTAAGGCAAGAATGGTCCCCAAAACCCACCATACTTATTCACAGCTGTGTCACAAACTCCAGGCCACTCACCACCATGATTGGGATTAAAGTAAGTAGTTTGAACCTCCTTCAATTTTGTCTGCATTTCCTTGAGCATGCTATTGTCTATGCAATAAAGCTATTATTAATTACGCACATGCAAACTTTTCAAAAATTAACAATCATGATATACTATAAGAGGATTGTTTAAAAAATACAAGCCTTATCATGCAGCATTATAAAATCTAAAAAGAATGTGTGGGCCAGCACATTGTCATTGGCAAAGTTAAGCAGTTATTTAGCAATATATCTATACATATAGATAGATAGATACATGTTAAGGCAAAAATGGTCCCCAAAATCCACCATATTTATTCAAAGCTGTGTCACAAGCTCCAGGCCAGACACCACCACGATCAGGGTTGAAGTAAGTAGCTTGAACCTGCTTCAATTTTGTCTGCATTTCCTTGAGCATATCTGGCATCTTAGTAGCTAAATTGACCCTCTCTTCAGGATCATCCTTAATATTAAAGAGGCAACCATCATCTCCACAGTGTTCTACACCTATTATACCACCACGTGGATTGGTTTGGTTAGGATATTGGGGTCCTGTCCAACCATTTTCAGTCACGTCACCAGTTAATATTTTATAGTCACCACTAATTAAGGTATTAAAACTAGCTGGAATTTCTGTACGAGGAGAAGTTGTTGTTTGCCCAGAGATTAGGGGCCACATATTATAGCTATCTACTGGTGGTAGTTTCACTTTAGCAGCTTTTTCGTCAGCTTGATTGACACCAGCAATAGCACAGAATGTACCATACCAGTCAGCCAAGTGAATATAACCGTCTGTCTTTTGACCTCTCATTTTTTCAGGAAGATACCCACCAGACACAAATGCATTCACTCTAATACCACCTTGCCAGTCACTCACTTTTCCTCCTTTCAGAGGATAATTATTGGCACCCCCTCCAGCATATACTGGTCCTCCATTGTCACTGCTAGTCACAAATAACAAGTTATCCCACATCCCACGTTTCTTCAAAGCAGCAGTGAGGATACCAACAATATCATCCAAGTAGGTCACCATAGCATGATAATACCTTCTATCTCTATTGTCTATAAACCTAAACATGTCCAAATATGTTTGAGGAACTTGTAATGGTGCATGTACAATATGAGGTGCATAGTAGAGGAAGAGAGGTTTGTTTGTATCATGATTGTTGACAACATCAAGTAGACGTTGCTTAAAAAGTCCTTCTTCATAGTTATCAGGTCCTGTTCCATTAATTCCATGTGCTGGATGATCTGTGTCCCATAAATCAATGATAGTTGACTCATTACATAAACCAAAGTGTTCAGTGTAATAATCATTTTCATGATGATAGTAACCAAATGAAGAGTCAAAACCACGTCCTTGAGGTGTGTGATCAGGTGTAGCCATACCTGCATCCCATTTACCAACTTGATGTGTGACATATCCTGCATCTTTCATCTTCTCAGCTAAACCAGTCATATTTCGAGGAATACCTGAATAGCCAGAAACAGGATCGTTTGGGTTGTAGTGATCTGGAGGAGAGTTTTGATCATTGACATGTATTGGTAGCCTACCACTCATTAAACATGATCGAGAAGGTGAACACACCTGGTATGCATAATGTTGATTGAGTTCAAGACCTTCCTTAACCAAATTATCAATATGAGGAGTGACAACCTCTTGAGTAGGAGGATTACGATGATAGCCTACATTAGCCCATCCCCAGTCATCAACAAGCATGAAAACAAGATGAGGTTTAGCTGGTTGTGCAACAGCTAGTTCTGCGAACAGAACAGCAAAGAATACAACAGAGCTACAAAGCATGAATGAGCCACACCTTTGGCAACGTCAGCAAATAAGGTCAATTCCGGTTTTGTGGTTGTGGTCAATATACTTCCGCTGATTAAGGAAGTTCCTACACAATATCTAACCTAAGTGAGAGCTCACGTGCACGATTGACTCCACGTGTGGCAGTTCACTGTGTCAGGATATGGATGATGTCTGCTTGGCCGATAAGCGGCATAGAAGGAGATGGAGTCAGGATCCTAGAAATGTATTTTGGAGCAAAGGTAACCATTATTTCAAATTCCTACTAATCACAGTACGTTCTTCTTATCTATATATTCAGATCAAGGACGGTTTGGCTACCGTATGTTAGAGAAGATGGGTTGGGCTGATGGCAAAGGATTAGGAATTCGAGAAGATGGACCTAAAGAACATATAAAATTGAAAAAGAAGGATGATGTTCTAGGTTTGTGAATGTTCATTATTTTAACTTCATACTGACAGCTCTTTTAGACCATGTGGTACATGTAATTAGTCTAGTTATTGTAACCACTCATACCTCTACTATTTGAAATAAACAATTCTTTCTAGCTTTTAAAAGTGGTTATTTGATCATGACCAGCAACTCATGAATTTTGGCTATCTAACCAGCACTCCATTCTGATTGGCCAATACATATGTCATAATCAACAGGTGTGCTTATAATTAACCCTTTAACAATGATTGATGCAAATTCATGTCATGCTGAGTTAGTTACAATCTTTTGTTTATAATTTAGACTTTGTTGCCATGAGAGATCTCAACTTTTCATAGCCTAAACGTGGGTTCACAAAACTATGTTTGTATATGCGTCACATTGTGTTCTTGGCATCACGTAGCATCGCGTCAATGCTGTTCATATAACCAAGCAGACTCGTGTGAACTAAAACTCCGCCCTCATTATTATAAACTTTATTAGTTCAAAATGGAAGCTGAAGTGTTGCTAGCTTGCTTTGTGTACAGACAACAAAGAAGGCAACAGAAACAAAGAACAAGGTGGGTGTCTTCTTTTTTATTCAATGGCTCCAACAAGGAGAGTTTCAGTTACCTGGCTAATCACCTATATTTATGTTTTTTCTCGTGGTCTTGGATCCTTGTAGCTTTGGCTAGATACTTGCTATAAGCAAGGAAAACAAGGAACAACCTCTCAATAAATTTCTCTGTTATAAAACACATTGGTCTGTGTAAACACGTGGTTATTGAAATCTAATTAGCTGAATGTACTGCTTGGAACATCAAGATAGAAATCGATTCTACCCTTGTGTTGCAACATGTCACATTTGTGTATTGTGCATACATTGTGTTCATAAAATAATGTATGTATACGATGTGACGTAACGCAAATCTTTGCATCGTTATGCGAACGAGCCTTAATGGCACAGTAGAATAGCTCTCTAATGGTACTATATTGATACTCCTATGCCCACAGATGCTATGAATAATCTATCAGTTTGCAGATAGTATTGGCGGCTGTCAACAAGAAAAAATGCTCTTAGCTTTCCATATATGCTACAATCTTTGAAATTGGTAAAATGTTTCTTGCTAATAATGTTTCAAAGCTTCTAGTTTGTTTGGTTTTACTGTATAGTGTTCTGTTTACTCTGATGATTGAGCCAATTTTTCAATTTCAAAATTTTACTCGTTAAAAATAATAGAATAATTTTTATAATTATACCTTGTCCTTAGTAAATGTAAATTTTATTTTTGAATTTTATTTTTTTTGTAAGTCGCACAACTCAATTGATATTATCAGTGGAAATTAAATTCCAAATATAGCAATCATTGCAGTATTGCTTTAAATTATATAGGTAATTAATTTGTTCATTATACATGGAATGTACCATAGTGACTGATGTTATTAGCTCCTCCTTACTATGTTATAAACTATCATACTATTATTATATGTAGGTGTAGGGGCTAAAAAGAGTAGGGATCATGACTGGATTGCTCATCAAGATTCCTTTGATAATCTCCTGCTAGAATTAAATGATCTACAAAGCTCATGTAAGTACATGTGTGATGAGTAGCTATATTAACAGTATATATACAGTGTATATAAAGTTATTATACTGTTAGTGGAATAAGGTCATTAGAATTAACAGATTGTGTGTGTAGTGTAGCTTATGAATCAGCTATTTTCCCCTTGTTTTTAGGAGTATGAAGAAGGACTTTAAACATGTTTAGTGTCTTTGTTTCTACATGTGAAAATTAATGTTCCTTAAAGCATATGCTATAAAGAATAAAACTTGCCATGTATATGATTTAATAAATGACACAAACAATGAGGATACATTTTAGTTCAGAAATTTGTCTATAAGTGCTAATTAGTGCTGTGACTAATTTTAGGTTTATATATTCTTTGACTTTTATATTGCTTTTTAGCAGAGCCATAGCTTTTTAGCTTTTGAGTCTTCAGTATTAGCAAAGTTTACCAACATAAGTGCCATTAATTAGAAAGTACTTTGCAATAAAATGATTTAGTTATAGATTTATAACATTACCCTTATTAATAACTGTATGCCTAGTTTTGTAAATAGACTAACGTTTTGAACCATTATTGTATCTGTTAATTTATTTAGTTGTTTTTATCTAGGTGAGTCATCATCCTTGCCTCAAGCTAAGGACTTAGTGGGGACTGCAGCAAAATCTAAAAAATTACTGTAAGTATTGTGTACAGATAATAATTATCTTTTCCAAGTGATTGTATATATCACCACCGGTGCATAAGGACAAGGAAAAGGCTTTGAACGGGGACACCCCCACACTTGATTCAAATGCTAAGACAATATCTCAGGAGTTAATGTTTTTTCGATAATAATTTAGGGCAAACTCAACTTGAGCAAAGTTTTGTTTGCTTATTTTATATTTTTTTTGCTTCTTGGTTAGAAAAATACACACTTTGACTTTATTTTCTCTTTACCGTATGTTACAACTAATATTTAGCACTAAAGTTGTTTCTCACAAAATTCAAAGCATTAACAAATTATAAACAGTTATCAGAATAAGCTTTCTTAGAGCATTATGAATCTATACATAATATGATAAAACTTCATCTTTTAGCTGACAAACGAAAATTCCAGGCATTATCAACTGATAGTTTATCTAACTTCATTAATGGTTTATTTACATTTGGCCCCACCCCATTAACAATGATAAATCATTGTCTAAAAATAATAAGACAACTTCTGAGAAAGCAATGTAGCATTTAATCAAGTGCATGGGAGGTTCCTACTCCAAACCCTCTTCTTTTTGTTATACCGTATATCGGGAAACATTTGTGTTGCAAAATTTTTGCAAATTTCATGAATTTAATTCCCTTGTAAAAATATCCCTCGCCAATTTCTTACAATTATGGGTGTGGCAAATGGTTAAGCAGAAAATTTGATTATGGGTGACCGTGTGGCAAATAATAAAAAATGATTTATTCTCCGTTGGATGTCTATACCTCTTTATAAACATGGTATCCTCTGATACAGGAGTCCATTTCAAACATCTTTTCCATTGTCAAGTCCAGATGTGAGAAAACGTGTTTAGGATGTGGGTGTGGTCACATGGTAATAATTGCAAGTGTGTGGAAACATGGTATAAATTTGCGAAATTTATATGTGCGAAAAACCACAATTTCACCAATTTGCGAAAATATTCCGACGTTAAAGTTTCCCGGTATACAGTATATGGCATCACTGAGAATGTTATGTCTAATTGGATTGATCTTTGAAGTTTTAAAAGTAGCATATCTTGAGTGACATTAATTGCAAAGGATCCACCAGCTCCTATTAAATTGTCAAGTTAAAACTATTCTTTGGTATATATTCTATTTTTGCAACTTGGTGAGTAATGGAAGTAGTATGAGTTAATTGTCATTCAGGACTTAGTGAGATATAAAAGTATAGAATGGAAATGTTAAAATTTAAACCTTTCAAAAATTTGAAATTTTTGTAAACGTGCACTTTATATACTGTATAGTGGGGTTTTTTTGGGGGGGGGGGCAAAATTTTCGTGGACATCAGAAATTTTTTTGGTTTGTGGTAAAAATTTCGTGATCAAGCGATCTAGTCTAAACCACACCCCTTATACACGTGGTGTACAAATGCTCGGCAGCTCTCTTTCCAATCATCGACTTCTGTTCAGGAGTGTACTTTGGATATTGGCCTCTCTTTTTGTTGTTGTGTGACTATAACAGAGTGAACTTCCAAGTTGGCAGCTGCAATCGGAGTTGATGGTACAGATTGTGCTAAAGGGCCATGAGGATCGGATAGATTGTTCTTTTCCCTATTGAAGTATTGAAATAAGGCCATACTGAATCTAAGACTCGCTGATCAACAACGTGATAACGTGCATGCAGCCACGTGTGCACATGAATGGGTGTGACACATTGCATCTAATTAACTTTCATGGGTAAATATTATGTGATTTGTTTCTCAACCATGAAAACCACGAAAATTTTGTCCCCCCCCCCCCCCCGAAAAAACCCCCACTATACAGTATTAAATTTGGCTCTCTAGTGCTACAAGAAAGTCTTACATTCCATGCACATAACTTAATGAAAGGCTCTTCTCAACTCAGACATCCTAACATAAGCCATCCTTTATGGTGAAACAACAAATTCACTTTTAGGTTTTTAAACTATACAATAAAAATTTACATTGTCTTGTTAAATTGTTGAATAATTGTAAATAGCAAATTTTAATTTTGATTCAAACTATTACAGTATTATTGTTCTTTGGCTTGTGTACCGTGAGTCCAGCTGTTTAAATGCTTGTTCTGAGGGTTTAGAAATGTGTACAGTTATTGCAATAGTCTGCTACTACAGTAACAAAACACTTAACGCATCACAAAACAACTAATCATTACTTACTGGTGAACTATGATTAACCTGACTACTATTATCATACTCGTACTCTATAACAGCATTAAAAGCAATACAAAAAGCTAATCACTACTTACTGAACCATCCATCATGTTCTTGTTCTTGTTCATTAGCTCTTTTCCTTTTCTACAACAGTAACAAAGTTACATGGACTAAATTCTGTGTTTCTGTGTTTCTGACGGTTACCGGAGTTTCTATTTGATGAAAAAAGTTGTAAATTAGCTACTGAATGGTTAATGAAATGTGTCATTATGATGAAAATGGCTGTATAGCCGTCGAAACGTTTGGTGAATTAAGTTTTGAAAAGTCGTGCGCTTATGTTTATAAATTAACTTATGCACTCATGGCCATGTTATAACATACATACATACATATGTACCTGTGGTAAATTTCCTGCACTCTTGAATGTTGAACATGATGGTTCCTTAATACATAAATACACACATATTGATTGTAGTTTGCACTATAAGCCAATAATAAAAGTAGTGATTACCATAAATTTTCAAAAATAGTTATATCATTCTGTTGATTGCAGATTCTGCTCCTGGACATCCAAAGGGTATCAAGGGGATTCAGATGATACCAATACTGTATACTTTCTAAAAAGAACCGTTTATTTCTTGTCTTTTCGTGCTTAAAAAAATCATAATTTTTCTCCTTGTTTCGTGTAATTAGATATTATACAGTGGATGGCACAATCATAGGTAAAATGTTGTTAAAATACTAAAAATGATTATCTGCAGCATGAAGCATTTTTATGGGCTTTAAAGTACTAAGTATAAAAATGGTTATCTTTAAAAAATCATTTAGAAAAGAACTGACAAAATTCAAGAAATTTGTCTATTACAAAACCATTAATGATCAAAAACATGAGGGTCACCATTTGCTAAATCTTCTAGTAGAGGAAAGAGGTAATCAGTATCTTCTAAGTCATAAACTATATTGACTGTCTTCCAAGTATTCTAGTACCTTTGTACCACTGAAGTCCTTCATCAGATCCAAACAAGTGATCAATTCTCTTGTTCACTAAGAGCTCAGGATTGCATACAAATAATAATAGTGAGTGATTGCTGTTCTGTAGTCAAGAGTCTTAGTAAGTTACTGAACAGCTGAGTTTGAGAATGTTGCTTTCCTTTGTGGGAGAAGACAAATACGCTCTTATCATCATGGGACTGTTCTAGTACCTTCTTATGGAAGTTTATCTGAAGTTTCAAGACATCATACTTTGCCTTGGCTTACTTTAGTTGTCGTAAGCCCTCCTCAACCTCCTTCTTCGATGTCCATAAACCCATCTGCTGAATCTTTTTAGTCAGTGCCTCTTTCATTTTAATTTCCTTTTCTTTCTTCTTAAAGTACTTTTCCTCTTTCCTCTTCACTGCATTTTGCCGCTTAACTCTAATTTCCTCTCTTAGCTTTAAAAATCTATTCTTCTGTAGCGGAGAAAGGGTACAAGCAGCCTTTAGAAGTTTCTCTCTTTCATTACGCAACTTGAACTGTAGCCATGTAGAAGTTTGATTATGGGAGAATAATGTTAGATATTCTAGAGCAATGTGAGTTGTATTGGGCTTCTCAGGCATTAAACGGTCAAGCATTGCAAAATCACGCTCAGGACTCACATTAGTAGTCAGCACTGTAACAGAGTGATACATCTCTCCTGGTAAATGGTCTATAAGAAGGCGTTGCACAATAGCAGCAAAACCTTTAAAAAGGAGTTGCAACAATTCCTGTACCATTGTCCATTGCATCATTTTCTGTTTCCGTGAACAGAGCTTTGTAAACATCGTCATTAGCTTCATGCTGAGGTAGTAAATTTGCACATCCTTCAACAATTGTTTTAGCATCTTCACCCCATTCCTTAAACTTCTCCTTCATGCTTGTGTAAACTTCACTCATGGTTAAAATAGAAGTTGAGATCAACTGCAAATGACACCAGAGGGGGCCTGTTATTAACTTATCAATTATACCTAATGCTCTACACCTGGCATACTACACAATTTCACCAATTTGCAAAAATATCCTGTCGTGAAAGTTTCTCGATTTACAGTACCTCATCTTACATTCCATGCATACAACAAGATTTTTTAATGAAAAGCTCTTCTCAACTCAGACATGCTAACATAAGCCATCCTTTATGATGAAACAAATTCACTTTTAGGTTTTTAAACTATACAATAAAAAATTTACATTTCTTGTTAAATAATTGTTGAATTGTAAATAGCAAATTTTGATTCAAACTATTACAGTATTATTGTTCTTTGGCTTGTGTATTGTGAGTCCAGTTGTTTATATGCTTGTTCTGAGGGTTTAGAAATGTGTACAGTTATTGTAGTAGATGGAATATAACTTAATGACAGATCCTATTTTAGCTAGTTTGAAAGTAGTCAACAGTAGTGGATATTTCTTTATGAGGAGCTAAACTTAATGACAGATGATAATTCAGCTTAGGCCTCAACTGATATGTCATTTTAATTACTCATTGGAGGTGGATCAATGGATTCTTCACTGTTTCATCACAGCTGTTATATGCCATACGTTAAACTTTAAAAAAATATTTCTACAAGTTTTGCAAGATGGAGGGTCTCACCAGTCTTCTATAAGGGGAATTCATGGTCCTAATTCTTTATAATGCCCCCTTATTGTCTAAGCTTTATTGAGTAATAAGAGATAGATGTTTGATCAACAATGAAAAAGACAATGTTCTTGATGAAGTAGAATCATCAATTGCAAACAATAGAGTTTACTTACCTTTCTTCGATCTTCTTTTCTTATCAGCAAGTAAGAAAATGTTACATGTGGAATTGACCACATCTACTTGTAAATAATTGATTGGTAGAAAATTTGTTTTGCATAAATTGCTATCTATTTTGTTATTCCTGGTGAGCTTTTGTGCTATTTTTATCAGTTTGTGTGCCTTGTAGTGCTTTAATTACAATAATGATGAAAGATATATTACATGAGCTTTTATTTATGACAATAATATAAAGTCGAATGAAATGAACAGCTAGCAAAAATCTTGAAAGCCAAAGCTTAGATGGTGACATGATTTCGATGCATGCCATTATTAAAAAAAAGCTTGACAACTACCAGTTAAGATCTTCAAAATGAGTCATTGTAAATACTGCTATAACAATAAAGTCCATTCGCGTTCACCTGGCACTTCGTTTTTTTTGTTCTAACTTACTTATTACTCATCAGATTTCAAAATTTCAAGTACCGTATTGATCCCTTTTAACTTGCGTATCTACTGATAATTTCAAAAATCACATGTGATATATACTTTTGAAGTTAGCTGTATTGTCCATAAGTGAAGTATAGACATACCACTGACCACTGGAATTTTCACATGTATGCTGGGTGTGGTCAACTATCAAAATGGCGGTAGGATTGAAGTTTTATCACAGACATAAGAGAAAGATTTTACCGAAATTACCGTGAGTAGCTAGTTTTGAAGGCTAGTTTATACGTTATATGATAGCTATAATATTATTCAAATGTTAAATATAAATACAGTCAGTCAGTTAAAGGAAGAACATTTTGTAGGAAAATTGGGTCAAAGCTGCTAAGGAAGTCACTGTCTAATTCTTGTCTGGAGTCAGTGCAAATGTAAATACTGGTATAACAATAGTAGTCCAAATTACTACACAAGGCAATATTTGTGGGTCCCTCTGTGATTGATAATTTACTTGCCATTATATGCTAATCAATTAATTATTGTTGAATAAGTGCAATGGACTGCTTTTTTGGTTGTAGAATTATAACCGGGTTTGATGTGGTTCATGAAATTTCTAAAATCCTTTACCTTAACCTAATTGATAGGTCTCATGTACTAGCTATTTCTCATTATTTATTTCAGTGCATTTCTTTGATCAACAACTATTTCTAGTGTAAACTTTAAACACATTTTGTCTACGTATTCTACTTGAATTGAGTTGTTCTGCTGTCAAATTGCTCTAAACGTTTGACATGACCTGCTAGTTCTTTACAACAAATAGTATACTTACTTAGAATTTATTGCTTACAAAAGATTAGAATATAAATGTATAAATAATAGAATAAAAAGACTAAGAAAAAAGTATTAGAATACAAATTTAATAAACCTGTGTTAAAGAAAAAAATTAACATTTTTTCTTTTCTTTCTTTTTATGAAGTAAATCAAATAATTACTCTTCACAGTGTCTAATGTAGATATATATTGCCAAAAGTCTCAATAAAAGAGTACTTAGATTGTATCTCCTTACAATAGCTAAGTGTTGAACAACACAAAATCCTCATTTGTATTAATGTCACATTGAAGTAGTTGTAGTATGTAACCTGAAGACTTGACATTACCATAGCAACAATGATAGTCGCATTAAGATCAATTTCCTCTCCTTGCTTATAATGTTTATAATGTTATAATGCTTATAATCAGTTCTTGATACAACCTGGGAGTTATACTTGACTTGAAATTGGTGACATTCATGTACCATCCTGTTGCTCACAGCGTTTATTAATTTTATTGAAGGATTCACCTTATTGTTAGCAGCCACTGCTGCCTTCACCCAATATCTGTGGCCTTTACATGATATGCTTTTTTGGTGGAAGCCCTTTTTAGATATAAATTTAGTTAGAGCATCATTGTTAATGTCAAACTTGACTTTATGTGGCTAAATGAATAATCATGTCCATACATTTCTTACCATATTTCACCAAATAACTGGCAATGTTTCTCAAAAAATAGCACTTGTCACTGGAATCATCATATAGAAATATGATAGACAGTTGTACTATGATTTCTACTTGAGTCTTTCATATAGTCAGCAAAAGTGATGATACCATCTACTCAGCAAATTCACAGTCTCAAGAAAATTACCTCTGTTGTGGGAGTCTTTCATCATGGCCTTGAAAAGCATTTGGCACACTTCGTTAGTGTCTTAGTCACGTCAATTAACTGAGACAAATACTTCCGATTCTTTGATATCTCTTCCTCTCAACAACTAAATCCTTCTTCTTGTATAACTATCAATTATCACATCAATATGATGATCAGCCTGTAGGAAGTACAAACATGATGATTTGGCATGCTGGTGAAGTTTAAACTGATGATAGTTCCTTATTTTCTCCAGGCTTTCTTTTAATTCTGAAGTTGTTACACCCAGTTTCGTTCATTGGAGTTAAAATCAAACAAACAGCATGAAAAACAGTACATTCTATTAACCAATGATGAGTATTCTAGCCAATTACTGACTTCAGGAAGATCATACCAGCAAGGGTTAAGACAAGTTTCCATTGCTTAATCAATGTTTAGGAAAGATACAGTCACAAGGTTGATGAGGACCTTGTATCACAACAGCAGGTTTATGTTCCATGTTAAAAAGAACTGGAGATGGCAATTCAGTTGGAATGGTTCTTGTACTTGAAGCAGACCCTGATAAATCTGTAATCTCCAACTCTCTCAAGACTCTTCTCTCTCCTGTGTATCTTCAAACTATAATCCTATGATCTACTGTTTCTTTTACACATACTAGAAGTAATCATTCCAGTTACGTAGACCTTTAGACCAAGATATCTATCGTGCATTATTTACTCAATAGCTCATAACACATCTATGACTTTATGTGTATATTAATAATCATCACTTCTTGATTGCTAAATTGACTTCAACATCTTTTTCTGCATTAACAACTTCATCATTTGCATAATTCAAAAGCTACAATCTCTCTCTGTTGGAACAGATGTTGCGGGAGCAAATACATAATGGCTAGCAATTTTAGCAACTTGTGGATAACTTGATTCATGTCCTTTCCACCAATCTAAAGGATTCTTGTCTAGGCTTCTTGTCTGGGCTTAATTCCATCTCTTTCATAAATGCTTCAACATTTTATAGATTAACATTGGTAATGAGGAAATCAAATAAAAAAGTGAGCAAAATTCCAGTAACTCTAATAAACATTTTTTTAGCAATTATTATATTGCATCAATACATCAATATAATCTAATGCATTAGACTGTTAGTATTTAAATGAGTTTTGTAATAAAGAAAAGAGTCCTCAGGCAAATCTTATAAAAGGAATTTAATTAAACACAATCTTCCTATTGCGCTCAGAACATCCTTAGTTGGACAACTATGGTGCAGTAATTTTTTTCAGTTTTAGTCTGAATTCAAAAAGAAATAATTCACCATTGAAGCCTTTTAAGTTAGACAAAGTTTTGAAGGAAATTCCCTCCAACTACCAACCTGGTTTCCTTTGATTAATATTTACTTTTAAATCTTTCAATAGTCACCAAGTGATCTAGAAGCTGCTTAAAATTCATGCATTGTAATTTTAGCAACATGATAAATTGAGTCATAGATCCCAAAGTTGATCTCACTGACCAACTTCAAAAGATGTAATGAAGTAGGAATTTTGTTATTCATATTTTAAATATAGAAATTAATTGAACTTTATGAACGTGATAGAATTCTGAAAAAAGTTAACAGAACGTTTTAGCCAAAGGCCTTCATCAGCTGTTAAGAAACAATGACAAGAAAACAGTCACTTATATAGCAAATGCATGATGTTTACAGTTATTATGTAGGCCAGAAGTTGTCCTAGGAAGATAGAGAAGGACGCTAACTTGTACCATGTTAGAGATCGCGAGTACAGAGTTGTACCATGAAGCACGAAATGAATGCAAACTGGTTAATTAATTATAAGGGGGAGTGGCCATAAGTTATAAAGAAGATCGTTTACTGCAGAATAGAGAAGTCCAGGTAGAATTAATGATTAAGCTAGGATCAGAGTTGATGGTGTCGCTGGTGGTTTTGATGTAGGTGGCTTCTTTAGTTCTTCGCTTCCACCAGTTGATTTCTTGTTCCAATATTCTGCTTTCAACCCATAAAATCCTGTGTCAATGTAGTGGCATGCAAGAGTGTTGTTGATATCTCTGTTCATGACAGCTTTTTATGTTCAGCTATTCTAGTCTTCAATGTTTGGCCTGTTTCCCCGATGTAGACAGCTCCACATTCACAGGGAATCCTATAGATGACACCAATCTTTTCTTCCTGTGGAGTGGGGGTCTCAAGACCCATGATAAGGACCTTCTGAGTGTATATTTTGAGGTAAAGGCTGTTATGATGTTAAGGGGGCGACAGGCTCTCCCAATTTCCTCACTGAGGTCTTTGACATAAGGGAGAACTAGGGTTCTCTTCCTGTCTGTCTTTGTTAAAAGGTCGCAGGGAGGGGGAGGGGAACATCTTCATTTCTCTTGAGCCTTGAAGGTTTAAGACTGTTGTTTATTTGACTTGATGGATACCCATTTGCTCTGAAGACATTGTATAATCTATTTAGCTCAGAGGGGAAGTTTCCTTCTGAGCAGACATTGAGGGCCCTGTTTCTGAGGCATTTGATAATACCTGATTTGATGAGTGGGTGGTGGTTGGATCTGTAATTCAGGTATCTATCAGTATGTGTAGGTTTCCTGTAAACAGTTGTGGTCAGTCTACTATTGTTTTTAGAAACAAGTACATCTAAGAAGGCAATAGAGTTGTTCTCAATCTCCACGGTGAACTTGATTCTATCATGTAGACCATTGATATGAGACAGGAATTCTTGTAAGGAGGAGTTGTTGTGTGGCCAAATGACGAAGGTGTCATCTACATATCTCCTCCAAATTTTAGGTTGTAAGTGGAATGTAGCAATGGCTGTGTTTTCAAAGTCTTCCATGAAGATATTAGCCACTGTAGGTGATAGTGGGGATCCCATAGCTGTACCATCTGTTTGTTCATAGCTGAAGAAGGTTGATTTTAAGCATAGTTCCACTAGGCTGCAGATTTGATGTGGACTCATGGTGGTTCTGTTTTCTAGTTCTGAGTCCAAAAGCAATCTGTCTTTTATGATGATAAGAGCGTCATTGATAGGAACCCTGGTAAACAGACTTTTGACGTCAAAACTGACCTATAAGTCATTATCCTCCAGGTGGATTTGAGAGATGATGTTGACAAAGTGGGAGGAGTTATTGGCAAAACTATCTGTTCTACCAACGAGAAGGGATAAAATTCTGTTGAGCTCTTTTGCCAAGTTGTATGTAGCAGAGCTAATCGTGCAGACAATAGGTCTTAATGTACCTCTTTTTTATGTATCTTTGGGAGGCCATATATCTGTAGTAGGGTGGGATTTTTTGGAATAAGGCGTTTGGCTAGTTCTGGAGTGATGTCGTTGGATTGTAGGATGTTTACCAATGCTTTTTTGATGGTGCTGACAA
Organism: Xestospongia muta; assembly: GCA_963693285.1. Lineage (NCBI taxonomy): Eukaryota > Metazoa > Porifera > Demospongiae > Haplosclerida > Petrosiidae > Xestospongia > Xestospongia muta. Next base: position 17,520,622 of record OY848917.1, on the reverse strand, counting down.
GTTTGTTGGTGGGTTTCTTTTTGTAATTCTGTAGTCATCTTGGTCCAGCAGTTCTTTCATCTTGGATGTGTACTGGTCTCTGTTCAATACTACTGTGGCATTGCCTTTATCAGCCGGTAGGATGACTATTTCTTTGTTCTCCTTGAGGCTTTTGATAGCTGCGCGTTCTACTTGATTGAGAGTGGGAATTGGTGGTCTATTACCATATTTATCCAGACAGGACTTGACAGTCTCACGAAGTTGTTGTCCCTCAGTTGATGGTAGTGATTTTGTCACTTGCTCAGTGGCTGCAACAATATCAGTGTATGGGGGACCCTTTTTGGGTTGGTGGCAAAGTTGAGTCTCGAAGCAAGGACGTTGTTTTGAGGCTCTGTTAAGTTGTGGTTGTTCAGGTTGACAACTAGTTTCTTTTCAAAGATGTCATTACTGATAATTGCTCTCTTCATCTCTGATGACGTGAATAGTCTGCATTTTATGATTTACATGTAGGACAGCCAAGTTCTTGTAACTCTAAAACCTGTTTTTCCAATATTTTCAGTTTCTGCTTAATATATCATTTTTTATCAAGCATTTTACTGATTAACATTAGTAATGAGGAAATCGAATAAAAAAGTGAGCAAAATTCCAGTAACTCTAAAAAACATTTTTTAACAATTACTATATTGCGTCAATACATCAATATAATCTTCTAATGTATTGAACTGTTAGTATTTAAATGAGTTTCATTATAAAGAAAAGAGTGCTCAAGCAAATTTTGTAATGAAACAGAACTTAATGAATGTTATTAAAAGGTCATTATGTTTCTATGAGACCAAAAAAACAAGAAATAGATATGTGGAAGATATGGTAATTGAATCACATTGTTCATCAGTTATGACCCACTGTGAGACATCAATATTACATCTCTATTTGCTGTGTACTTTGATAGAGCTTTAATTTCATCAATCGCTTTTATCATAGAATTTGCAGCATAGCATCTGACATCTCAGTATATTTTTGTAATTTATAAATTAGACACTTTCGAATAAACGCATCAAAATTTTTAGCAAGTCTCAATTTCTCAATTATATATATGTGTACCCACACACATCAAATTTTATCAAAATTCATATAAATATTTGCATTTTCTCTTTCAGTCATCCTTTCATGTAAGAATACAGCTAACTTCAATTGTAATGGCTGGGCTTCTTTTCAAAAATTTGGATATGTAAACAAGCTCTGCTGTACAATAATTACTTAACATTAGTATGCTAATGTACCATTATTAACAGTTCCAATTGAGTAATGCTTTCTTTTGTAGATGTATTCATGCTTTCACATGTGCTGGAATTTTACATAGCCAGTACATTTGCTTTAGCCGTTAAACAAAAAAAACAATTATAACATTTTTTCTATATGTACTGACTTTTGGTTAACCAACTAACATCATCTAGCACTCATTTACTGACTCATCATTGTTAAGCTTGACAGTTCTAACACTGAAACTCAACTTGCAGTAGATGTCCAATATATGTGAAAGACAATATAATGTAAGAGTGCGTGTACTTGAACAACAGATGATTTTGCCCAACTTATAACATGACAGTTGAGTCAGTCCTACTGTCAATTCATGAAAGGTCTTTTTGTGACAAACAAACAGAGACTGATTGTCCTCATGACCACCAGTAAAATACCTATAATGTCATTGACTACGGGTATTAATTTTGTGTCATACAATTACCCTAACAATCTAACTTATAAAATCAATTTGAAATCTACCACTGCTGTCGTTACAAGTGTCATTGCCACCATTGTTTCCCACATTCATCATGTCTAATAATATACCAAGGAGTTCACGATTATCACGTAATTGTGACTTTTCAATAACAATGCTGACTTTACTCATTCTAATTGTTGAAGAAAATCCTCCTCATATGCCTAATAAGTAAAGTGTAGCTCTGTTTGTTAACTAACTCTATGTCTGACATTCTTCTTGGGAGGACAGGTCCTAGCATAAGGAGGTGTTTTTATTTTTCAAATGCAAGTGATGCTCATTTGACATCCTTTAAATGATAAATGCTGATTTAAATAGTAAATGGAACTACTGTCCTAGCACTAACAAGTGCTACGACAGTAGTCCATGTTCCAGTAGTTCTTGCCAGGGAAAGCCATTTTCAGTTTTCTAATATAATTGATGTTTATATGATGTCTTTTACACACGATAAGTACTGATTCAAACATGTTGAACTACTTTCACATACTTGAAGCAGAAATACTTTACCCTGAGCAGGGGCTTTTTATACCCAACCTTCATTGTTTAAATATTCTCTTTTCATCTACAGTGTAACCCACATAATTCGTTGCTGAGGGAAGAGTGCGATCCCTTTGAAATAGAAGGGTTTTTGAATTATCAGTTGTCCAGTTAATTCAAATTCAGAGTTAAATTTTAACATTATTCCATTAAAGAGAAATTTCTTTCTTCTTTTTAGTGGGAGAAGCCTTCTCAACAGCATTGATGATTTCTAGCTTTCGCTTGATTGTCAGTGATTTGTAAACCCCTCGGTCACGCTTTGGCAGACTCATGTTTCAGCAACGAAACAAGAAACCTAGCTAACTAGAAGAGACGCACGTGGCCTTCAGGAGAGCCCCGTATATTACGTGACTGATTTCCGCGTATTTCCGTATACGCAACCAAACACGCTTCGAAAAGAGCAGTTTTTCCACCTACGAAATAACATACTGCATGATGGTAGGGAAATGACAACTGACTCTAAATAAGCGGAAATTCGCCGTAAGCGTTTTTGAATTATGTGGGTTACACTGTATTATGTCACATCATAAATTTAACTTGTATCATTGATTTTAAAGTTGAGTCATTTTTACCTTCATCCTGACCTGTGAAGTCTTCTCCTAGCACATGACTATTGAAGTCATGCTCCTCCATTAGAATCCTTAGCGCATGACTATTAAAGTCACACTCCTCCATTAGAACCTTAGCGCATGAGTATTGAAGTCACACTCCTCCATTAGAACCTTAGCGCATGAGTATTGAAGTCACACTCCTCCATTAAAACCTTAGCGCATGAGTATTGAAGTCACACTCCTCCATTAAAACCTTAGCGCATGAGTATTGAAGTCACACTCCTCCATTAAAACCTTAGCACATGACTATTGAAGTCACACTTCTCCATTAGAGCCATAGCACTTTTCTCAAGAGGGATATAGTTAAGAGCAAATTAAAGGAGCATTTTGTATTGTAGATAAAAAATATGACCTATGAATTAGTTCAGTAATTATCTATCTAATGTAGCTTTAGATTTTAGTTCATGAATACTACTGATAGTATCATCATATTTATCTCAAGTCTTTTTCACTTGCATTAGTTAGTTATTTATGATGACTGTTAGTTCTTGTAAAATTTTTTACCTTTAAAATCAAACTTATTCTCACACAGGGTTTCCTCCAGGAAATTTGCATAACCTCAAGGGGTGTGTCACATGGGTGGGGTTAATTATTTAATTAGTTAATTAATAACTAAATTAATTAATTAATAATTAAAATTATGTTTGAGTTCCAATACTGCAAGAAGTTTCTTGTGGTTTTCCACTAAAAACCCTCCGTTTCCGAATACTCCTCCATTTATCTAAACATAATTGAACATCCAAATCTTTTACATCTGATCCTTCTATGCTGATCATTAGTAATGAGTTCAAAGATGCATTATTTAAACAAGAGCGAAGTTATGTTCTAATCCTTCCCAAGGTGCTAAAGCCACCAGAAAGAGTAGTTTGTTTAGCCATGTGTTTGTGGTCAATAATCCCACCCAGTTGTCACATATGCAATGTTTAATGAATATAATTAATAGTGGGTGTGGTTTAATATTAAAAGTGCATTAAATAGCTCGCATAATGCGCTTTGGAGGAAACTCACATATATGTAATGACCATGGCTACTTCCTAGTAGTGATGGTGGGTTCAAAGTGTCTAGAGTAGGATTTACGATGACCTTTTCTAATTCTTCGCATAACGATTCTGCTACTATAATTATACACATTCTTTTTCTCATTCCTTCTGCTGCTTTTTAGCTTTGTTGCATTCATTCTTGTATCTGATTCCTCTCCTTCCTACTATCTCAAACTGTTACTTCCTTCTCTTCAGTATTTTAAACTCATCAGTTTTTAGTTCCTAAATTCCAATTAGTGGCAAGCAAAACATCACATAAAAAATATATTTAAATGTCAATTACGGGAAAAAAAGAACTTGTAAAGTATCTTAGCAGGCATACCGACATGTAGTTTTGTAGTTGTAAGTTTAAACGAGCATGCGCAGTATAAAAGGGGGCTGGGTTGCCCACAAAATGGCACACGCAAAACTTTTCAATATCAAAAAATGGAAACTGTTTTTCTTTTCCTGTTTACATCATAATATGTGTTAGCAGAGTCTAAGCAACGAATTGATTCTTGAGAGAGTATAATATAACAATGATTAATATAGTCAGAAATAGCAAGTCAAGGAGAGAGAAATGTTGATCAATAGATATATATAACAGTACAAAAATAATTCATTTTATATAGCATCATTAACAGGAAGTATTACATAACTATGTTTACATAAGTGGTTAACACATTCATACTTACTATTCTCCAACAATATGCACTTCCTGTAGCTGTTGCAACAGCTGCTTAATTAATATTATGCATATGTTTAGTGCAGATATTCCCGTTTTTTTGATACGTGTAAGTTTCTGTAGTGAAATGGCGAGCAGTAGAAAACATGTAAGACTTTTTGTTGTGATTGACGTTGACAGTGAGTCTAGAGGGAAGAATGTGTTCAAGAGAAGGTTGGACCATGTTAGAAAGTTCTAACTCCTGCTGGGCAATCTGATTTAGACAACTATGGTCTTATGTCAGCCATCTTTGATTCTGCCATTTATAAGTGCAATACAGCAATAAAAGTTGTTACCTATTATTATCAACTGTGTAATTGAGATAACATGTGTTTGTACCTAGAGCTAACTATTACAACTATTACAACTATTATAGATGTTTTGCGTGGGTTGTTCAGATTGGTATGGCTACTATCTAGAATGACATGAAGATTTGAATATAACCGCCATCTCACTCTTTGCTAGGCATCACTTCCTTCTGGGCATCCCACCCCCCTTTTATAGCGAGCAGGAATTTTTAGCCTAATCTCTTTACCTCCTTCAGCCTTCTGAATTGAAAGAAAGAGTTCATGACACTTGGGAGCTGAGAAGAAAATGTATAAGGTTTGTAGATGTGCAAATAAGTTGGAAGCTGCCTTAACATGTTTAGCAACATCTACTAAAATAAGGTTTAATCTATGTGCACAGCAGTGGACATAGGTAGCTTGAGGGCATATCTCTTTGATCAAGGTTTGGACCCCCAAATTACACCCGCTCATGACTGATGCCCCATCATAACACTGTGAAATCAGATACCTTGGATCAAGTTCAATATCTGACACTTTTTTAATGATGTAATCAGTAAGTGCTCTCGAATTTAGTGCCGTTGCTAAGGTATAGCCAGTAAACCTCTCAACTATTTTAAAATTATGAATGTATCTAAATACTATGGCTAACTGCTCTCTTTTGCTGATATCTTTTGTTTCATCAGCTAATACTGTGAAGTATTTAGCTTTTTGAATTTGTTTTTTAATAATGGTTTGAACTTGATCAGCAAGAAATTGGATAATTTCATTCTGAAAAGAGGGAGAAAGCCATGTGGCACTTCTACTGTAATCCTGAAAATGACGGCTGACCCCTTGAGAGTGACGAGAAAGAAGCACCATAAGGGACTTGAAATTTCCATAATTTAATGAATCATCGCTTTCGTTGTGACCTCTCAAAGCTATGCCTTGTTGGGAACAGTAAAGTATACCTTCCATTAAGGCAACAACATATTTTCTATTTTGACAGATAATTTGGGAACCAATATTATCAAGCTGCACACCAATTGACTGTCCTGTTCTTGTTCTTATTTGATATTCTTGCCAAGACACCATTGCTTCAGTATGAGCTTTCCCTGCTGAATGAGTGGTAAGCACTGCCTTTTTACCCAAGGCCTCTAAACCCCACTGAAGTAAAGCTAGCATCAGGATTTCTATGAAAAAACCTACAGGCAAAGCAAAAGGCTGCATCCAACTCCTTTGAGTATTCTAGCCATGGATATTGTTTGTACCACCTTTGCTGAAAAGCTCAACCAGCTTTTCCAAACATTGAAATAGGAAATTCTGCCATTACTGGTTGGATGGGTTTATCTGATTTATTGATGGCAATGTCTATAGGAACATGTCTGCTTGTCAACATCATCATACCACTGTTGCTGCTAATTGATGAGAAACTATTACCTAGAGACTCACTGTTAATTTCATTATCCTCGTCCACATTCTGATCACAGCAGTCATCATTATCATCTTGGTCTGCTTCTACATCTTCCACACAAACTTTCTTTGAACTTGCTGGTTCTAATCCTATTCCTACATTATCATCATTGGCACTCTTGGCACTCCAATAGTCCTTAAGTGTCCTCTTCATGTTATGTACAAGTTAATGAATTTATACAACTGCAAGTGCTGAATTATACACATGTGGTTGGTTCTTGATTATTGGTTTTAATTGTAATAACAGTCAAAGCAATGAATTTAATTTTGGAATTTAATTAAGGAAAATGGATTTTGAGAAAGTTACCTGGGCAATGCCCGTGCCAGCCCAGGTCTAAATACACCTATGATGGGAAGAAGCCACTGGTGATCTTTTTCTTTTTTCCCTTTCTGTTTTGAGTCAAACATAACAGTGCGTATGTTAGCAAATTCTCCTGCAAAACATCAAGAGTTCAATAGCTTTAATGTGATAGCTTAAGTTGAAAACATAATGAGTAGCCAAAAGTAGGAATAAAGCTGCAACCAAATTTGTGCTTTCTAACATGATCACATGTTCAACAGCTATAAAGTATTGACTGTACTCCTCGTGCTCAATAATTACAATGTAAAGTTGATTGTTTTCTTTGTCAGGAGCATAAGGTGGTGGGGTACTAGTCTATTTTTATCACATATAATTTCAAAACGTTTGATGCAGACAACTTACAAGTAAAAATCTCATAACAAATTAAATATCCTCTTAAGCCTGTTTAGTCTTTGTTGCAACAGTGATAAATATCTCATTGTTGTTATTACAAGTGAGTCACCTATTAATATAACGAGTAGTAAATTTTTGCTGAGTCATGACAATTGGGTTGTCGTTGTGGGTACTAATTAACTGACAATAACTTGTATGATCTGGTAGTTTTATAGTGCTTTGAAACTATATAGTTATAGTAAGTCGACCTACTACAAAAGTAGGCATCAGTTTTACTGGAGATTTGTGGTTATTGCACTTTATGTTTCACAATTTTAACATGAATCCACAATTACTACTATTCTTAATTCACGATTCCTTGCAATTCTTGGTCCTCAATAATCACAAATTCGTAGTAAAATCATGAATTGCAATAATCAAGACATCAATGTCTATTTTTGTCATAGTTTATATTCCATCCAACAAAGCACATCCTGATATAACTATGGAATACAGACTACAACAACATTAGATATCAAATTCTTGATTATTACACAGATTAAATTTGTGATTTAACCGTAAATCCTTGAATATTGCACTTTGTCATTCAATATCTTAATGTGAATTCACGATAATTGCAATTCTTAATTCACAATTTTACCTGTGAATGTTACAAAATGGAAGATTGCCAATTAATTCAAGAATTGCAAGGGAACAAATTCTCGGCAAAATCGTAAATAGAGAAAGTGCAATAACCATGAATTTTGGCAGAATTTTGAATTTAGATTCTGCAATAATAAAGAATTTGATGTCTAATTTGTTGTAGTTTGTATTCCATACATAACATCTGGATCAATTAAATCTGCAATCCTAAAATGTTAATATTGTTATTGAACTTTTAGACAGTCAAACAATTATGAATTTAAGTAGATAAACTATGTATAATTATTGTACAATGAATGACTCACAATCTAAATCAGCTAACTCATTGTCACCTAAAACAAGTTGAATAGCAGATGACTTGTTTTGAGTACCCTGGCAATACATTATGGCTGCATTTAACCATGTGTACTACACTTTATTCAGCAATCTTTATGATGCCTGTTTCTTGACTAGTTAGTGTTAATATTGTTAATCATCATTACCTTTTGGTAATGACAATCAATATTCACTGTGGTATAATAAACATTTGTGACATTCATATTAACAAATGATTTTTAAAATTTGAATTAGTATTTGTTAAAATAACGAGAGTTACTTTAAACAACAAATCCGTACATAAACATATTGTTAAGTTAAGAAGCTAGACTGTCTATCTTACAAATTATTGTTGTATTGATTAAATACTTTTCATTAACATATTCACTGTCAAGTTAACATTGTATTGCAGTGAGAAACTTTGTTGTTTTGACAAAATCGTTTTTACAGTGAGATAGATTGTCTCTAATGGAATCTGCTGCAACTATGTCTTCATTGACTTTTGTTGCCACTGTGTTATTTTCGTTGATACTTTTGATTGATTCCATGTCAAGATACATTGTGCACTCTTTGGTTAATGATTTAATTAGATTAGAGGTAGATATTTCTTGGACCTCTTGAGTCATTTGGCAGCAAACTCCAAATCAGCCTTGACTTTTTCTTGATTGTTCTCTTATGATAACAACATTGCAGATATTTTGATGAATGTCTCATTGATATTGCAAAACTATTTGTGATGTCTTTGTAGCTATTTTTATGGTATCTTATTTTGTGTATTGGGTACATGAGGGCCACCAAAATTTGCTATCTTGTGGACTGTTTGGAATAAAACACCATTCCCTTTGTAAGCTAAATAGGAAGTCTCATTTGGAGAGGTGTATAATAGGGTGATGATTTCATTTTTGTCGCATTTGAAAGACAGTTCTCTATACTAGTTTCCTTGACCTGGAGGAATGGCCATTTACAGGAGAAGGTGTAATAAACTGCAACAAAATGTAGAAATGGTTTACTTACTTTAAAGTTCTGTCCATCTCAGGAACTTCATTGTTTTTTGGACCCTTAACTGAGCAAAACGTCTTGCATGTAGCCAGTTAAATTTATCGAATGATGAAACGTTGTCTGTAATAGCATTACTTAGTTTATTCACTGGTGACTTACAGTTAGTAAGCATATCTTCTAGTCCTGTGGCTAGATTTTTTCAGCAGTATGGTCAATTGTACATCCAACGTCTCTATAAAATGACTAGGAATCAATGTAGTAAATTGTAAGACTAATATAGCTGTGGCTTCCCTGATATTTGGATCTGTCAGATGTTATAAAGTAATCCTTAGCCATTGCTTTTATGACTTAACTCTTTTCTCTTTTCTTATTGATAAAGCTCAGACATGTAATGACAAGTATTTGTTGTCTGATCTGAGGAACATATTGTGGCTCAAACACTTGGAGCATTTGATGGAATCCAGGTCACTTTCACAATCAAAATGGAGGATATGCATTGCTATGTAGTAACATACTGAGTTAGTGATTTCCATCTTGAAAAAATCTATGAAATAGGACAATGTTCTTCAAAGCCTCTGTGATACAGTGTTACTCTTTCTGCAATTTTCTTGGCACTCTTTGGGCATTGGGATTATTTTTGTGACAAAACCTTACTGTACTTGATTTATGATTATATTGGAGATGTACCAGTTGTTTAGTGTTGGCTTTAAAAGACAACTGTTGCTTTCACATATTGCAATACACACTCTATCTCTTTACTACTCTCTAAAAATTTCCTGAACATCCAAGCAAGACTTTTGGCCTTTTCAAAAGCAGATTCTTAGCCACAGAGCAGCTACTTTTAGCAATAATCTATTTCCAACATGTAAAATATATCGTTACAAGTCACACTAACAAAAGAAACTCACAAAAGAACTTTTCTTTAAAAGTGAATATTCTTCCAAGATAGTAGTCATAGATGAACATTCACTTCTAATCCATTCAGTATACCTCTCATATCTTCAAAACGTAAGATTTTTCAATATTTGCAAATTTGCTTTTGGCTTTGCAATTTCTTCCATTAGAAGCTTCTGGTTCCGAGTAAAAGATTCTTGATCTTCAGATAAAGGTGAAATTGAAGGATATGCATGCTTCTCTTGACTAATAACGTTTCACCTTTTTAAAGGGGTAGGCTGGTCCTCATTCATAGAACTGACTGACCCCAGGTCTGTTTAGATTTTGATTTCAATTATAAATGAAATGTTAAATGAGACATAAAGCATTTTTGCATTCACAGTGTTATCGTAATAAACCAAAACATATTATGGTTATTGTGATAGTAACAATATAGTAAGATAGTTGTCATATTGCTATTGTTATTGCACCTATATTGGTATAGGTATTGTTATAGGTGCCTATATTGAGGATATAGGCAAGTACAGATATATGCAGTAATAATAGGCAGCTATTATCGGTTATCACAAATTTGAACTCTTTCTCCAAATTGAATAAATTATTAAATTAATACTCAAAGTCAACGAGAGGTTTAAAAAAATTAAGAAAAGTAACATTTCAACTTTCTTGGGAAGCAGCCTGTTATGTCTGTCATCAATTATAGCAGCTGTGCTGAACAGTCTCTCTGAAGGTTCACTGCCAGCTGGTGCACTAAGTACTTTCTGGCTAGTTTAGCTAGAACAGATTTGGACTTCTCATTGGCTTTCCAGTACTAACCATTTCAGTCTTTTCAAACATTTTCCTTAAATGGTGCATCTTTACTGTGACATCCTCATTGACAATAGCTGCAACAAAACGTTCCTCTTTTAATAGGTATCCGATATAATCTAGTTAATAAGAGATGAGGCAGTAAAACTAGCTAAGTATTTACTTAATTATCTTAACCTGTTAAGAAGCCAGTACCAACACAAAGAATGTATTCGCCTTTTTCAGTCACATTTGCTGTAAGTTGATTCAAGTGATCACTATTCACAAAGAAGTTATCAATTGGTGAATAAGACTGTAATCCTTTTCCATTATGAATTGCTATGATAAATGGTGTTAAAGTTGGTTTCAAGAGTAAACCTACAAATTGTGAGATAGTGCTGCAGTATTTAATGAATATATACATACAATTTGATGTTTTCTTTCTATATTGAGAATATCCCAATTCAATGCCCAATTCAGCCTCAGTTAAAACCTTTGTCACTTCATACAATAGTGATGGCTTGTTAGATATGTGAAAAACAATGACATTTGAGTTTTGTCCAGCTCCAGTATTCACTGCTTTTAATAATCGAATAAAACTACTGATCTACACAAGAAAATATAATACATATATGATGTAATACAATAGTGCATTGCAACACAGGAGTTTGTCTATACATAATACCTGATTAATACTGTCTTCCTCACTGATCTCTATCTATTACAGACAATGGAAATCCTGGAAAGTTGGGCATCATATTTTAAATACAGAATAAGATTCCGTAAGTGCATCAACAAAACAGCCAAACGTTCCACTTAGACCTTTTAAATATACACCATCAGTATCAATACTTCCAGGTACTTGTGAGGCTTTTTTAAACCTACATGATAGGTTATCTCATCATTTATACTCATACCTACATACCTCATTGCCTTTTGGCGGTATTCGACTAAAGGTTGTATGTCTTTTGATAAAGAAATAAATTTTTCTTTAATTTTGTCTTCAGTTGCAAACTCAGGAAATTGTGCTTGCGCTTCCTCCCATGTTGATAAACCAACCAAATCAACAAATTTTTTCTTTAATTCACGAATTCTTTTAATTTCAAGGCAGCAACTGGTTGTGCATTTGCTTGAGTAAATCATCAACCATATCCTCTTCAAGATAACAGAGGCCTCTAAAATTGCTACCTTTGCAATCTGGTTTCACTGCTTGTGCTTGTTTATTTTTGGACTTAGTTAAATATTCGTCTTCATACATTTTAAAAATATCTCCATTCCCTTGTTTTTTCTGGAGTGTCTTCTGATAAATCTACAAGGAAGTCAAGTTTTACTCAATTTCGCTATTGAAGTAATTGAAGAATTTCGTCTTGAGCAACATGTAGTCGACGAATTAAAACTGCCTACAAAAGAGTGAAGAAAGCATCAGACTTATGCATGCATCCTTTTTCTTTGATATATCATTTATTTTACCAAAATATACCTTGTCTTGGATTAAATATTGTGTTCACTTAATTTGTTTCCATGTTTTTTTCACTTTTTTCGTGTCAGTAACTACAAATAACAACAATTACGCAAAATCTTGATAAATTGGAAATTCTATAATGAAAATAGATATGGTTTACTGTAACAGGTTATTCCTTTTCATACTAACTTTCTCAGGATCAATAATACTGGGTATAGTAGTGTATAATGATAAATTAGGTTCTTGGAGGTAAGAGGTGATTTTAAAGGCATCTTGCAAGTGTTGTCATCTTCTCTGTCACCTGAATCATCTGCCATCATGTCCACCACAGTGCCCAGTATTGAAGAATCAAGTATCTCATTTTCCCCTTCTGGATATATGTGTGTATTGCAGACTTTACAAATAGCTTTATTTTCGGAAACAGGATCGACTGTGAAGTACCTCCAAACAGGAGAAGAACACGTAGAACAACCTGCCATTTTATTCAGTAAAGCCACACCCACTTTACTTTAGTGCACATGCACAATACATATCAGATCGGATCAGTTTGCTTATTATTCAAAAGTCTATATTATCAGTATTGGATGCATAGGGAAAAGCTATTATTGGTACAACACTAATTGCTATCATATTGCATAGGCCTAATAAAAACCAAAAGTGTGTTTATTGATCAGTAGTACCACAACCAATTGAATTGACGTTCAAACCCAAAGTACATATTAATTAGCTAACGTTATAAACACATAATAATCTCCACTATGTTCAAAATTAATTATTTACCTTCCAGATATGGCCCATCCTTACAACATTAAATCTCAATTTTGATATTTATACATTTATCATGTATATAGATAATGTGTGTTATTTTATCGTTTTAATTTTCATGCAGATATCACAAGTTCTTAAAAAGTAAAGACCTCTCAATGAAATCAGACACTGACATGGCTTGTGTCCTTGGCAAACGACAGCATAAGAGAGAAGACAGATATGATAAAGAGATTGTTTTGGTCAGTATAGATTTGTACATGAAACTTAATAAGTATCTATATAAATTATCAAGGTTTATGTTATTAGGCTGATTGTTTATGTAGTCAAGTTTCTATTTGATATATTTTTTCTATTTGATTGTTGTGTTAATGCTAATTATTGTGTGTATATTCTTTAGGTTAGTGGTGATGTAGATGACACACTTCCCAGTGTTACTCATGGGATCACTACAATTAAAAGTGAACTAAACTTACAAGAATACTTTTCTGCTAAAATGACTGCAATCAAAACTGAAGTAGAAGAATATAAACATGATATATGTACTAGTGCAGCATCAAGTCATCCTACAAATAGTCATATTCTTAAATCAAAATCCAAAAAGAAACGGCATAAACAGAACAGAATAATAATATGATGATATTTTACATAGAGTTGTTATTTATTTTGACATCAAGTCTTATATAATTAACATGTTAATGTTATTGAAAATAAAATAAGGAGATCAGGAAAAAATAAACTATTATATGAGTCTAAGGAATCATGCCATATTCACATGTGGTATAACTTGCATTTGTCCTGTCTTGATAAACACTTAAATTTGGTTGTTGACACTTACAATCAATAGTCGTAAAACATGAGAGATGAATTGGAATAAATTGTGACATGATATGTAAAGGGGTCACTTCTGTCAAGATTCGTGACTTAATTTATGAAAACACTTGTTACATCTCAAAGAAACAGTTTTGTATACATACAGTTGGTATATATGCATAACTATTCTATATGTATGCAAAACTGTTTTTTGATATGTTTTAACAGTGGTTAAATCTGGTCACAAATGTTTTGACAAGTCCCTTTGAAAATCAGGGCACAATTAGATTTCTCATATTTGAATTATCAGTTTAATTGTTAGTACCTTACAAAGTAAGGTTAACATGCCATTTTATCAGAATCAATCAATACTCAAGTGGAGAGAAAACAATGTTGCTCATAGATGTATCATGATTGAGTCCTAAGCTATTACATTGTATCTATTGTGTAATTTATACTCAATATGTCTAATATTATAAACCATGTAGTAGTTGGAGTAGTACATAATATATTATCATTTTTGGTATTAGCTAAATTATATGAAATTGTTATTGTGGAGAACATAACATAACATTACAGTGTAAGTAAACTTTTACTGTTTTTTTCTATGGCATGTGTATATACAATATATCAAGTTTTAAATATTTGACTTCTTTGCTACAACAAAGGAAATTCTATTGGAGTAGGAACAGGATCTGTTTTATCGATAGGAGAAAATGCTATAGGGCATCTCTGTGAAGAATAAGGAGCAGGATTAGGTGTTTGATGTTTTTTTAATATTTAGAGAATGATGTAATCATATTCATCATTACTAAACATGGAGATATATAAATAAATCACTTTGCATTTAAGGGTTATTCTCCTTTCTTACCATTTATCTGGTGAAGTCAATAACTGTTTTAACTCTCTGTGCACAGTATCTGTAAATGTGACATGAAGGTAACCTAACAATGTATAGTACACTACTAATTATAATCATAAAGTGATTCGTTTGGTTTTACATTTGACTTATCCTTCTGTTTTGGAAAAAATATCATCATGTTCTGGTTTAGTGAATATAAATAAGCTGGTCGTGTCAAAGTCAATTGCTTTACCATTCAACTGAGCAGTTTGTGTTTGTGAATCTTCTCTTCCTCTGTTTATAATACACAGCATGGACATAATATTTAATAGTTTATTATGTACATAGGGTATCATGTGACCAAGAATCACTATTATGTGTGTATATCTATCAATGTTACACTTCCATCAGCAGTGAAATATTCCTATCTAGCCTACAAAACACTACTTACCATTGTGCAGTGGTTCAGCTGTTTTATTGACCGACACATCTTTAATTTTGGGGAAAACAGGCCTTTTATATGCAGGATTACTAGAGTAAGGCAAAAGTGTAAAAACATCTATATGTTATATTTTTTACCATTGAACTGTGATTATCTGTGATTGTTTTATCTCTCTTTGAACTGTACCTGTACATAGAACATGACAGTTAATTTAACTCCTAAACTATACTTACTATCATAATGTGGCTCCTCTATTGTCTTCTTATTGATGGTTGAAGAATTAACATCTTCATACTGATTACTGTGCTGGAAGTAAAGTGTTCTAATCATTTATTCATGTTTCTTACGAAGATAATGGACTTTGTGGTTGTTTTATATCTCTTTGAATAAGAACATCTATTCCAATTAATGTGAACCAACAGAACTCTATTATAGTCACTTACTACTGTAGAGTGGTTCAGCTGTTGTTTTTTCAAACCACTCTTTAGTGTTTGTTACAATAGTGACATCACACTGTGGATTGCTATATAGGAAGAGGTGAATTATATGAGTTTCTTGGGTCAATTAATGGTTCTTTCTCATACCAATCATCCGTTTCTATCTGTGGTAGTTCTGTGTCTGTTTGAGTCATGTCTGTAAACAACTCTCAAAGGTATTATTATTATAATTACTTACTTCTGTTATTTTTGTATGTTTTCCTTTTGTTAGTCTTGACAATCAATCCAATAATACACAATATGATACACACTAATACTATCAATACCAAAGCAAATGCTATAGGCAATATTAATTTATTAATCAGAGGAGAACTCATATCAGATGGCAGGGGAGAATTCTTATGAGATGGTTCAAGAGATTTCTTATCAGATGGTAAAGGAGAATTCTTATTAGATAGTAGAGGATAAGTCGTATTATCTGTTAAAGACATGGATAAGTGATCTGAACTGATCATGCTGCTAGTCTGGGTAAAATAAGTATTTGTTACATTCATGTTTTGTGATGTTGTAAAAGAATATATATCACACATTATATGATGTGATGGGAAACATGCACTGAAATTTAGAGTGTGAATATTTTTAATTTCTACTGCTGCACAGCTTTTCAGATTTTCAAAAAATATTTCACTACAAACATTTGTAATCCCATTGTCAAACACAGGTGCTTTATTACTAGATATAAATACTCCATTATATACAGGGTCAATGACTTCACACCAATAATAACCAGTCCTTGTCAAGTGAGGTTTGATAGTTAGATCTGTTGTGATGCGGTCTATGTTTAAAAGATGAGAATGACCTCTAGTAGTTACGACCTCAAATTTTTCTTGTCCACTTAAAATGCAGTTTTTACAGCCACTGTTGTTCTTACTCGAATACCATTGCACAGTCACAGTGTTACTATCACGAGGTACTAGTACTGAACATTGTAGTCGAAGTTCAATCCATACAGTTACAGGATTACATTGAGTAAAGTTTGTTGGTGGTTGTCGTTCATATTCATAATTTCCAGGACAACCTGAATGATGACACACAGTTCCATATTAACATCCATGGATGCCTTACCTTTAGTGGCCATGACAATGTTTAATAGTACACTTAACAACAGAACCAGATTTACTTCTTGCAGGATTGCCATTACCGAAATGTCCTAACTTTGCTCAGCCTCAGACAGATAAGTTTGCTTTAATAATTTTGTATACACATAAATATAGTACCACCCATTATAGTAAGCTGTGGGTGTGGCAATTTCAGGTTTGTACATTACTCTTAAACTATTATCAAAATTTGAAAGTAGCTTGTTATTTCCAAGTGTTTTTGTTTGTATTTAAATACTGGAGCACTGTAGTTGACTTTATTTATAAGTTATTGCTGTAACTCAGGACTAAAATATCTCCCAAAAACTAGTAGCCTTTTTTAATTTCATATAAACTACAAAAAATGTTTTGTCATAATAATTTCAATTGACTCCTAATATCTCAACATCAATTTTGCACATATTCAGGTTGTTACCATAAAAATAGAAAGTAGGTTTTAAGTCCATTTTAATTTTGGAATTATATGGACATTTATTTTCAAGACAATTGCCTTTAGCAAATGCGCTTTTATATAAACGATTAATCGCTTTGAAAAAAATCAAAACCTCAAATGTGGATCTTAAAAACAAGGGTTTTCCTATTGTGACTCATCATTCATACAAATAACAACTACAAATAATGTAATGTGCTAATAGCTCAAACCAAGTAACTACTTGCCAAAGAGCAAAAACTACCAGTTTTCAGATCTGCTACTTGTTCTAAGTATAGGCCCTGCTGTGACTTATATTTGTACATTGTTTGCAAAATTCACAGTATTGAAAGTATATATAATAGTAACTACTTGGTTGTATATATTAAGTTATTCAAAACAAATGTAGATAATAATATTAAAATCTATGTTATTATGATATGAAGCAAACATTGAGTGAAAACAAAAAAGTCAATAATGTTTGAAAAAATGTTTTTTGATAAGCAGCTCACATACAGTCAGCATTGATAACCGAATATGCACCAATAATTTTTTCATCAATATTTTTCTTTGAAGACTCAGCAAGTATAATATCATACTCATGCTGAATAACTTCATCAATTGATGATGTGCTAACAACATGACCAGTACTCAGTGGTTGAATAGTTTCATAGGAAGTAGTAGTGACTGGAGTAACTAATGCCGGAGCATGAACCTTGTTATCTGGTATACTGCTATCATCCTTGATCCATTGTTGTCCAGTATGCAATGGGATAGATGAATATGTACCTGTTGTATCTTCACTCTGTCTTTCCTCAGAGAATATAAACAACTTATTATATTGATGAGTGTCTTCATCAGCTGGTGTAGTAATGGTCGATGTGGATATGTCTTCATCAATAGGTAGGACTACATCATATATATGAGTATTTGAAGGCATTGTAGTGTTAGAATGTTGGTTTAAGCTACCACAATGAGTTAGAACATTGTAAGTTGATGAAGAAGTCTTTTGTGCATCAGGTTTCGCAGTTATTGGAGGAAAATGACTGTTTTCTTTTACCTGTCCATCATTAAGTGATACACTGTCATATACGATCAATTTTAAATCTTTTGTTGATTTTGATCCATGTGGATTATGTAGTACAATTTGGTTATTCCCTATAATTACATTCAATGAAACATTAGTAAATACAAATTAGTGTAAACTCACTGTTGTCTTTTTGACAATTGAATTGTTTCTTTTTAAGTGACAGTGTAAGCAATACAAGAAGTGTTATAATCATTGTTAGACAAAATACTAGTAATGTAGCCAGTACATATGTAGAAACTTGCCACTTGAAAATTTTTGACTCATTTTTGTTATCTAAATAACATGTCAAGAATAATAAGTTAAAAATTTCATTAGCTAGGTTAGCTATAAATAAAACATCAATCATTTCTTCCTATTAGGTAGTGCTACATTGCTAACATTTATCCTCTTAACAAATCACATTATATCAACATTTTGCTATCACTATACAATAATCACAATTTCAAACTAACTATTACATCTTTAAGACATTATAGCTTACTTGAAAACAATAAAGTAGGTGTTAGTGTTATAAAGTTTGAATTCACTGTTAATTGATCGTGAACACTTTCTGTTTCAGTGTTATCCTTTGTGACATTACAATATACACCATCCCAACTATATTTACATAAACATTCTCCAGATTGTATACAATATCCATTTGTAAGATTACAGTGTTCCATACAAACAGTCCATCCAGAATAACACTCACATACATTAGGAGATACACAATGACCACCAATAATATTACAACCATTTGAGCATAAAGCTACAATATATAAGATAGTGCTGATCTATTAATATATTATCTATATAATCTTTACCTTTAGTGCAGTTGGTGTCTTCAGAGTATCCTTCAAGACATATCTCCGTTCCATTACTATCACATTTGTAATGTCCTATAGTATTATTAGGTTTACAATACACCTTACACTGTTCACCATAATAGTGTGTAGTACAGTGGAGATAATAATTTAACAGGATCTGAGTATTACTAATGTACATTTGTTTAACAGGTGTATGGCTTATTAAATTGATATTAAAGACATCTATTTGTTTTTGCCAAAATTCATCTTTATATACACGAATCTTGAATATGCCTTTGGTCTGTACAAATGACACATATTGACTTCTAGTTGTTATATAATCATTACTTACAGGTTGAAATATCTTGCTAGTAAATTGTAATGACAAATTACTAAAAGTAACATTGTCACTTGACAGTGATAAATAGGATGTGCCTCCTGTACGGGCATACATTTGATGTTGACACATCACTAAGACACCACCACAATTATTAGAACATTGTGTCTCATTTATTAATGAATGACAGATACTAGTATCATGACAACAGCAGTATGAATTTACACCTTGATGATAGACATGGTAAGTATTAGTATACTGTATTAGTGAGACATCTAGAGTCCATTTTCCAGTCACCTTTATTAGTAAGTAAAATGCAAAATTATTGAAGTGATAGTAATTAACTCACCAACAATGGAGAGAAGCACAAGAACAACAATGTTATCAGTCCTTGCATGTCTTTATCACTGTTGGAATGACATTGAAAATGTTTTTAATCAAGAATAAATATTGAAAACATGACTTTGCTATTTTTACCATATGAGGAAATTAATTCAAAGTATTAACATATGTATTCAGAGCTTTGAATAACATGTTATGTAGTTACTTAGTTATTAGAGCAATTTCAAATTCAACTATATTAAGTTACAAATGTCTTATTGTCTTTAACTGTGAGGTGACAAACTTTACATTCCTAAATAATAATAAACTTTTGTGTATAAAGTATATTAGTACAATGACACACTAAATATAATAACAATTATAATATAGGACTTGAAATTGTTTTTAAAATGCAATTTATTAAAGCAGTATAAATGGTATATATACATATATATATTACAATCTGCTTTGAATCATCTGCTTTGAATAACATGTTGTGTAGTTACTTAGTCATTATATATTAGAGTAATTTCAAATTCAAATACTAATACTATCAATACCAAAATAAATGCTATAGGCAGTATTAATTTATTGATAAGAGGATAACTCATATCAGATGGCAGGGGAGAATTCTTATGAGATGGTATTTGTTACATTCATGTCTTGTGTTGTTGTAAAAGAATATATATCACATGTTATTTGATGTGATGGGAAACATCCACTGAAATTTAGAGTGTGAACATTTTTAATTTCTACTGCTGCACAGCTTTTCAAATATTCAAAAAATATTCCACTACAAACATTTGTAATCCCATTGTCAAACACAGGTGCTTTATTACTAGATATAAATACTCCATTATATACAGGGTCAATGACTTCACACCAATAATAACCAGTCCTTGTCAAGGGAGGTTTGATAGTTAGATCTGTTGTGATGCGGTCTATGTTTAAAAGATGGGAATGACCTCTAGTAGTTACGACCTCAAATTTTTCTTGTCCACTTAAAATGCAGTTTTAACAGCCACTGTCGTTCTTACTCAAATACCATTGCACAGTCACAGTGTTACTATCATGAGATACTAGTGTTTCAGTTTGTATTTAAATACTGGAGCACTGTAGTAGACTTTATTTAAGTTATTGTTGTAACTCAGGACTAAAATATCTCCCAAAAACTAGTAGCCTCTTTTAATTTCATACAAACTACACAAAATGTTTTGTCGTAATAATTTCAATCAACTCACAATATCTCAACATCAATTTTGCACATGTTCAGGTTGTTGCCATAAGAATACAAAGTACGTTTTAATCCATCTTAATTTTGGAATTATATGAACATTTATTTCCAAGACAATTCCCTTTAGCAAATGTGCTTTGAAAAAAATCAAAACCTCAAATGTGGATCTAAAAAACAATAATAAATATTAGGTTATATTATTTCTCTCAAACAAACTATAGTGTACACTTTGACAGTGTCTCACTTGTAACACTTTAAGGTGTTTATTTTGCCCACTTGTGAGAACACCTTTTTTGGTGTTCATCTAACACTTTTGTATTAACAGTGAAGGGTTTTCCTATTGTGAATCATTCCTCATACAAATAACTACTACAAATAATGTAATGTGCTAATAGCTTAAACCAAGTAACTACTTGCCAAAGAGCAAAAACTACTAGTTTTCAGATCTGCTACTTGTTCTAACTATAGGCCCTGCTGTGACTTATATTTGGACATTGTTTGCAAAATTCACAGTATTGAAAAGTATATATAATAGTAACTACTTGATTGTATATATTCAGTTATTCAAACCAAAAGTAAATAACGATATTAAATTCTATGTTATTATGATATATATAAAGCAAACGTTGAGTGAAAACAAAAATCGATAATGTTTAAAAAAATTTTTTGATACGAAGCTCACATATAGTCAGCACTGATAACCGAATATGCACCAATAATTTTTTCATCAATATTTTTTACATTTGACTTATCCTTCTGTTTTGGAAAAAATATCATCATATTCTGGTTTAGTGAATATAAATAAGCTGGTCATCTCTATGTCAATTGCTTTACCATTCGACAGCATAGACATAATATTTAATAGTTTATTATGTACATAGGATAGCTTGTGACCAAGAATCACTATATATGTCTGTATATCTGTCAATGTTACACTTCCTTCAGCAGTGAAATGTTCCTATCTAGCCTACAAAACACTACTTACCATTGTGCAGTGGTTCAGCTGTTTTATTGACCGACACATCTTTAATTTTTGGGAAAACAGGCCTTTTATATGCAGGATTACTAGAGTAAGGCAAAAGTGTAAAAACATCTATATGTTATATTTTTTACCATTGAACTGTGATTATCTGTGATTGTTTTATCTCTCTTTGAACTGTACCTGTACATAGAACATGACAGTTAATTTAACTCCAAAACAATACTTACTATTATAATGTGGCTCCTCTATTGTCTTCTTATTGATGGTTGAAGAATTAACATCTTCATACTGATAACTGTGCTGGAAGTAAAGTGTACTAATCATTCATTCATGTTTCTTACGAAGATAATGGAGTTTGTGGTTGTTTTATATCTCTTTGAATAAGAACATCTATTCCAATTAATGTGAACCAACAGAACTCTATTATAGTCACTTACTACTGTAGAGTGGTTCAGCTGTTGTTTTTTCAAACCACTCTTTAGTGTTTGTTACAATAGTGACATCACACTGTGGATTGCTATATAGGAAGAGGTGAATTATATGAGTTTCTTGGGTCAATTAATGGTTCTTTCTCATACCAATCATCCGTTACTGTCTGTGGTAGTTCTGTGTCTGTTTGAGTCATGTCTGTAAACAACTCTCAAAAGTATTTTTATTATAATTACTTACTTCTGTTATTTTTGTATGTTTTCTTTTTGTTAGTCTTGACAATCAATCCAATAATACATAATATGATACACACTAATACTATCAATACCAAAGCAAATGCTATAGGCAATATTAATTTATCGATCAGACGATCACTCATATCAGATGGCAGGGGAGAATTCTTATGAGATGGTTCAAGAGATTTCTTATCAGATGGTAAAGGAGAATTCTTATTAGATGGTAGACGATAAGTCATATTATCTGTTAAAGACATGGATAAGTGATCTGAACTGATCATGCTGCTAGTCTGGGTAAAATAAGTATTTGTTACATTCATGTTTTGTGTTGTTGTAAAAGAATATATATCACATGTTATTTGATGTGATGGGAAACATGCACTGAAATTTAGAGTGTGAACATTTTTAATTTCTATTGCTGCACAGCTTTTCAGATTTTCAAAAAATATTCCACTACAAACATTTGTAATCCCATTGTCAAACACAGGTGCTTTATTACTAGATATAAATACTCCATTATATACAGGGTCAATGACTTCACACCAATAATAACCAGTCCTTGTCAAGTGAGGTTTGATAGTTAGATCTGTTGTGATGCGGTCTATCTTTAAAAGATGAGAATGACCTCTAGTAGTTCTTGTCCACTTAAAATGCAGTTTGTACAGCCACTGTCGTTCTTACTCGAATACCATTGCACAGTCACAGTGTTACTATCACGAAGTACTAGTACTGAACATTGTAGTCGAAGTTCAATCCATACAGTTACAGGATTACATTGAGTAAAGTTTGTTGGTGGTTGTCGTTCATATTCATAATTTCCAGGACAACCTGAATGATGACACACAGTTCCATATTAACATACATGGATGCCTTACCTTTAGTGGCCATGACAATGTTTAATAGTACACTTAACAACAGAACCAGATTTATTTCTTGTATGATTGCCAATACCGAAATGTCCTAACTTTGCTCAGCCTCAGACAGATAAGTTTGCTTTAATAATTTTGTATACACATAAATATAGTACCACTCATTATAATAAGCTGTGGGTGTGGCAATTTCAGCTTTGTACATTACTCTTAAACTATTATCAAAATTTGAAGGTAGCTTGTTATTTCCAAGTGTTTTTGTTTGTATTTAAATACTGGAGCACTGTAGTTGACTTTATTTATAAGTTATTGTTGTAACTCAGGACTAAAATATTTTCCAAAAACTAGTAGCCTTTTTTAATTTCATACAAACTACAAAAAATGTTTTGTCATAATAATTTCAATTGACTCATAATATCTCAACATCAATTTTGCACACGTTCAGGTTGTTACCATAAAAATAGAAAGTAGGTTTTAAGTCCATTTTAATTTTGGAATTATATGGACATTTATTTTCAAGACAATTGCCTTTAGCAAATGCGCTTTTATATAAACAGTAATCACTTTGAATAAAAATCAAAACCTCAAATGTAGATCTTAAAAACAAGGGTTTTCCTATTGTGACTCATCCTCCATATAAATAATAACTACAAATAATGTAATGTGCTAATAGCTCAAACCAAGTAACTACTTGCCAAAGAGCAAAAACTACTAGCTTTCAGATCTGCTACTTGTTCTAAGTATAGGCCCTGCTGTGACTTATATTTGGACATTGTATGCAAAATTCACAGTATTGAAAGTATATATATGTACATATTAAGTTATTCAAAACAAATGTAGATAATAATATTAAAATCTATGTTATTATGATATGAAGCAAACATTGAGTGAAAACAAAAAAGTCAATAATGTTTGAAAAAATTTTTTTTTTGATAAGCAGCTTACATACAGTCAGCACTGATAACCGAATATGCACCAATAATTTTTTCATCAATATTTTTCTTTGAAGACTCAGCAAGTATAATATCATACTCATGCTGAATAACTTCATCAATTGATGATGTGCTAACAACATGACC
The DNA here is from genome assembly GCA_963693285.1 of Xestospongia muta. NCBI lineage: Eukaryota > Metazoa > Porifera > Demospongiae > Haplosclerida > Petrosiidae > Xestospongia > Xestospongia muta. The sequence goes on along the minus strand of OY848917.1, from coordinate 17,496,224 downwards.
AGTACTCAGTGGTTGAATAGTTTCATAGGAAGTAGTAGTGACTGGAGAAACTAATGCCGGAGCATGAACCCTGTTATCTGGTATACTGCTATCATCCTTGATCCATTGTTGCCCAGTATGCAATGGGATAGATGAATATGTACCTGTTGTATCTTCACTCTGTCTTTCCTCAGAGAATATAAACAACTTATTATATTGATGAGTGTCTTCATCAGCTGGTGTAGTAATGGTCGATGTGGATATGTCTTCATCAATAGGTAGGACTACATCGTATATATGAGTATTTGAAGGAGTGTTAGAATGTTGGTTTAAGCTACCACAATGAGTTAGAACATCGTAAGTAGATGAACAAAGCTTTTGTGAATCACCTTTCAAAGTTATTGGAGGAAAATGACTGTTTTCTTTTACCTGTCCATCATTAAGTGATACACTGTTGTATACGATCAATTTTAAATCTTTTGTTGATTTTGATCCATGTGGATTATGTAGTACAAACTGGTTATTCCCTATAATTACATTCAATGAAACATTAGTAAATATAAATTAGTGTAAACTCACTGTTGTCTTTTTGACACTTCAGTTGTTTCTTTTTAAGTGACAGTGTAAGAAATACAAGAAGTGTTATAATCATTGTTAGACAAACTACTAGTAATGTAGCCAGTACATATGTAGAAACTTGCCACTTGAAAAATTTTGACTCATTTTTGTTATCTAAATAACATGTCAAGAAGAATAAGTTAAAAATTTCATTAGCTTGCATAGGTTAGCTATAACTAAAACAGCTTTTATTTCTTCCTACTAGGTAGTGCTACATTACTAACATTTATCCTCTTAACAAATCACATTATATCATTAGTTTGCTATCAGTATACAATAATCACATTTTCAAACTAACTATTACATCTTTAAGATGTTATAGCTTACTTGAAAACAATAAAGTAGGTGTTAGTGTTATAAAATTTGAATTCACTGTTGATTGATAGTGAACACTTTCTGTTTCATTGTTATCCTTTGAGACATTACAATATACACCATCCCAACTATATTTACATAAACATTCTCCAGGTTGTATACAATATCCATTTGTAAAATCACAGTGTTCCATACAAACTGGTTGAGAACAGTTATCACCAAACCAACCTCCAAAACAAGTACAATTATCAGGACTACTGCATTGACCATGTACACAAACATGTGAACAAGATGGTTGTGAACAGTTGTCTCCTCTCCAACCATCTTTACATAAACAATAGTCAGGTTGATAACAATATCCATGAAGACAGCCATTAGAACAAACTGGTGTACTACAATTATGACCAGTCCATCCAGAATAACACTCACATACATTAGGAGATATACAATGACCACCAATAGTATTACAACCATTTGAGCATAAAGCTACAATATAAAAGATAGTGGTGATTTATTAATATATTAATTAATAATTTACCTTTAGTACAGTTGGTGTCTTCAGAGTATCCTTCAAGACATATCTTAGCTCCATTACTATCACATCTGTAGTGGCCTATAGTATTATTAGGTTTACAATACACCTTACACTGTTCACCATAATAATGTGTAGTACAGTGGAGATAATAATTTAACAGGATTTGAGTATTACTACCATACATTTGTTTAACATGTGTATGGCTTATTAAATTTATATTAAAGACATCTATTTGTTCCTGCCTTAAATGATCAGATACATGAATCTTGAATATGCCTTTGGTCTGTACAAATGACACATATGACTTCTAGTTGTTATATAATCATTACTTACAGGTTGAAATGTCTTGCTGGTAAATTGTAATGACAAATTACTAAAAGTAACACTGTCATTTGACAGTGATAAATAGGATGTGCCTCCTGTACAGGCATACTTTTGATGTAGACACATCACTAATTCACCACCACAATCATTAGAACATTGTGTCTCATTTATTAATGAATGACAGTTACTAGTATCATGACAACAGCAGTATGAATTTACACTTTGATGATAGACATGGTAAGTATTAGTATACTGTATTAGTGAGACATCTAGAGTCCATTTTCCAGTCACCTTTATTAGTAAGTAAAAATACAAAATTATTGAAGTGATAGTAATCAACTCACCAACAATGGAGAGAAGCACAAGAACAACAATGGTATCAGTCCTTGCATCTCTTTATCACTGTTAGAATGACATTGAAAATGTTTTTAATCAAGAATAAATATTGAAAACATGACTTTGCAATTTTTACCATATGAGGAAATTAATTCAAAGTATTAACATATGTATTCAGAGCTTTGAATAACATGTTGTGTAGTTACTTAGTTATTAGAGCAATTTCAAATTCAACTATATTAAGTTACAAATGTCTTATTGTCTTTAACTGTGAGGTGACAAACTTTACATTCCTAAATAATAATAAACTTTTGTGTATAAAGTATATTAGTACAATGACACACTAAATATAATAACAATTATAATATAGGACTTGAAATTGTTTTTAAAATGCAATTTATTAAAGCAGTATAAAAAGGTATATATATATATATATATATATATATTACAATCTGCTTTGAATCATCTTATTTAATCTTTTTAATGTAAACTCTGATTTGTTTAGATGACATACATATCAATGATAGCTAGAGTGGTTGTATATCTTCAAACAGAATGAAGTTATTGTGAAGTATAATGTCATTGAGATATTTTATTGCTTTAAATAAATTTAAATAATATTGTGTATCATAAACACAATATAATTTTGATTTGCTATATGAAATATTATATTTTTATTTATGTATATGTGTCCATAAAAATATTTTCAATTAACTAAGTTTAAAAAGTCAGTTTAGTTAATATCTTTTTGTATTAAGGTAATACCATAATTACATAGGAGTGGTATTCATAGATTTACAAATAAACTATAATTTATTTTTGTAGTATATTAATCTAACACCAAATTTGCCTATATATGAATTGTTTTTTCAATGTCACTGATACTATACAAGTTGTTGTCATGTGAGAGAGATAGACTGAATATTGTTGATTTTCAATTAATGAAATAACATCAATTTCTCAAGGCTCATTACCCATTCAATAGAGATCTACAGCACTCATAGTGGTATAGGGATGGTATAGTCTTTCTACATTTGTTTATGTAATTTCTTACATATTCCATCCACATTTTACAGTAAATAAAATATAAGTTTGCAAATTAAGCATAATATACAATTGCTTTAATAATATTATTGACCAAGTGTTGATTAGAGGAAACAAATATTATTATATAGAAGTTAGTTTTAAGTCATATATAAGTGTAACTATTGAGAGTGAATAGCAGAGTAAACAGTTGTTGAACTTTCAATATGCTCTTTCTCAAATAATGTCATTGTTGTACTGGGCTCCCTCAGTGGTAGGGGTGATGTTACTTTCTGATTTACTGGTGTTACAGTTTCATAAACAATAGCCTCTCTAGTATTAAAAGTGTCAGAATGTTGAATGAAGCTGTTATGAGGACCTATAAAACTAATATATAGTAGGCATAACTTTACTGTGAATAAGTACCTGCAGTTAAATAGAAATATTAGATGTTTACCTGTTTGGATAGGCTTCTCTCATGACTGTACTATAGCAGACATTTATATTTGTGGGAATTGTCTATAACAAGGACAAAGTTATTAGTCAATTCTATATTTCTTAATTCATAGATTTTAATCTGTACTCACCTTCTTTTGATATTTGGATTTACATTTGAATGCAAGTAGTACTGCTATTAATATGATAACAAAGACCAGTAATGTAGCCAGTATATATGACAATACTTGCCATTTACTACTTGACTTAGTTGTTATATCTGTCAAGTAAATAATATTATTGTGGCATCAATAACAAATACATGCCTCAATACTCTATAATGTTACTAAATTTATTTTAATATTACACAGTGACCTTACTTAAAAGAGTAGGAGTGGGAACTGATGTTTCTTCTTTTATTACTGATGAGTATAGAATACTGTCTGTTTCAGTGTTATCTTTTGAGGCATTACAATATACACCATCCCAACTATATTTACATAAACACTCTCCAGGTTGTATACAATATCCATTTGTAAGATTACAGTTTTCCATACAAACTGGTTGGGAACAGTTATCACCAAACCAACCTCCAAAACAAGTGCAATTATCAGGACTACTGCATTGCCCATGTACACAAACATGTGAACATAATGGTTGTGAGCAATTGTAACCTTTCCAACCATTTTTACATAGACAATAGTCAGGTTGATAACAATATCCATGAAGACAACCATTAGTGCAAACTGGTGTACTACAATTATGACCAGTCCATCCAGAATAACACTCACATACATTAGGAGATACACAATGACCACCAATAGTATTACAACCATTTGAACATAAAGCTACAATATATAAGATAGTGCTAGTCTATTAATATATTATCTATATAATCTTTACCTTTAGTGCAATTGGTGTCTTCAGAGTATCCTTCAAGACATATCTTAGCTCCATTACTATCACATCTGTAGTGGCCTATAGTATTATTAGGTTTACAATACACCTTACACTGTTCACCATAATAATGTGTAGTACAGTGGAGATAATAATTTAACAGGATTTGAGTATTACTACCATACATTTGTTTAACATGTGTATGGCTTATTAAATTTATATTAAAGACATCTATTTGTTCCTGCCTTAAATGATCAGATACATGAATCTTGAATATGCCTTTGGTCTGTACAAATGACACATATGACTTCTAGTTGTTATATAATCATTACTTACAGGTTGAAATGTCTTGCTGGTAAATTGTAATGACAAATTACTAAAAGTAACACTGTCATTTGACAGTGATAAATAGGATGTGCCTCCTGTACAGGCATACTTTTGATGTAGACACATCACTAATTCACCACCACAATCATTAGAACATTGTGTCTCATTTATTAATGAATGACAGTTACTAGTATCATGACAACAGCAGTATGAATTTACACTTTGATGATAAACATGGTAAGTATTAGTATACTGTATTAGTGAGACATCTAGAGTCCATTTTCCAGTCACCTTTATTAGTAAGTAAAAATACAAAATTATTGAAGTGATAGTAATCAACTCACCAACAGTGGAATGAAGCACAAGAACAACAATGTTATCAGTCCTTGCATGTCTTTATCACTGTTAGAATAACATTGAAAATGCTTTTAATCAAGAATAGATATTGAAAACATGACTTTGCAATTTTTACCATATGAGGAAACTAATACAAAGTATTAACATATGTAATCAGTGCTTTAAATAACATGTGGTGTAGTTACTTAGTCATTAGAGTAATTTCAAATTCAAATATGTTAAGTTACAAATGTCTTACTGTCTTTAACTGTGAGATGACAAACTTTACATTCATAAATAATAATAAACATTCGAGTATAAAATATATTAGTACAATGACTCACTAAATATAATAATAATTATAATAACGGACTTGAAATTGTTTTTTAAAATACTGTTCATTAAAGAAGTATAAATGGTATATATATATATATATATATATATATATATATATATATATATATATATATATATATATATATATTATTTCAGTCTGCTTTGAGTCATGTTATTTAGTTTTTTTATTGTAAACTCTGATTTCTTTGGATGACATACATATCAATGATAACTAGAGTGGTTGTATATCTTCAAACAGAATGAAGTTATTGTGAAGTATAATGTTATCAAGATATTTTATTGCTTTAAATAAATAATATAGTGTACCATAAACACAATAAAATTTTGATTTGTTATATGAAATATTATATGTTTATTTATATGTATGTGCCTAAAACAATATTTTCAATTATCTAAGTTTAAAAAGTTAGTTAGTAATGCCATCATCACATAGGAGTGGTATTCATAGATTTCCAAAAAAACAATAATTGTTTTTGTAGTTTGTAGTATATTAAGCTTACACTATATTTGCCTGTACATGCATTGTTTTCTTCAATGTCACTGGTACTATACAAGTTGTTGTCATGGGATAGAGATAGACCGAATATTGTTGATTTTCAATTAATGAAATGACATCAATTCCTCAAGGCTCATTACCTATTCAATAGAGACCTAGAGCACTCATAGTGGTATAGGGATGGTATGATCTTTCTACATTTGTTTATGTAACTTACATGATCCATTCCCATTTTACAATAAATATAATATAAGTTTGCAAATTGAGTGTAATATAAAAATACTTTAATAATGTTATAGACCAAGTGTTGATTAGAGGAAACAAACATTATTATATAGAAGTTAATTCTGAGTCATATATAAGCGTAACTATTGAGAGTGAATAACAGAGTAAACAATTGTTGAACTTTCAATATGCTCTTTCTCAAATAATGTCAATAGGTTGTTGTACTGGACTCCCTCAGTAGTAGGGGTGATGTTACTTTCTGATTTACTGGTGTTACAGTTTCATAAACAATAGCCTCTCTAGTATTAAAAGTGTCAGAATTTTAATGAAGTAGTTATGAGGACCTATAAAACTAATATATAGTAGGCATAACTTTATTGTGAATAAATATCTGCAGTTAAATAGGAATATTTGATGTTTACCTGTTTGGGTTGGCTTCTCTCATGACTGTACTATAGCAAACATTCATATTTATGGGGATTGTCTATAACAAGGACAAAGTTATTAGTCAATTCTATATTTCTTAATTCATAGATTTTAATCTGTACTCACCTTCTTTTGATATTTAGATTTACATTTGACTGCAAGTAGTACTGCTATGAATATGAGAGCAAAGACCAGTAATGTAGCCAGTATATATGACAATACTTGCCATTTACTACTTGACTTAGTTGTTATATCTGTCAAGTAAATAATATTATCAACATATTTACATGCCTCAATATTCTATAATCTTACTAAATTTATTTTAATATTACACAGTGACCTTACTTAAAAGAGTAGGAGTGGGAACTGATGTTTCTTTTTTCGTTGCTGATGAGTACAGAACACTTCCTGTTTCATTGTTATCCTTTGAGACATTACAATATACACCATCCCAGCTATATTTACATAAACACTCTCCAGGTTGTATACAATATCCATTTGTAAAATCACAGTGTTTCATACAAACTGGTTGGGAACAGTTATCACCAAACCAACCTCCAAAACAAGTACAATTATCAGGACTACTGGATTGACCATTGCACACAAACATGTGAACATAATGGTTGTGAACAGTCATCACCAAACCAACCTCCATAACAAGTACAATTATCAGGACTACTGCATTGACCATGTACACAAACATATGAACATAATGATTGTCAGTATATTACAGCTCTACAAGCTAGTTTTCAATATAGTGACACATTGAATGTATCTAACAAGATTACTGTAAAGCAGTATAAGGGACTCATTGATTAACATAAAATAAAAGTCTTGTTTATACTAAGGTATGTGGATACTTTTATATTACAATTATTCAATTATTCTCTATCATAGGGGACATATCAATATGATATCATGATTAGTTGCTACATGACGACAGACATCAGAGGACTTACTTTCTGTTTAATTCATTGTCTCTTGAAGATGACTTCATCATCTGGAGAAGAGTTGACAAACGAATTTGATTGTCCTATAATGGAATTGAAAGACAAACTTAAAACAGTTTTCTCTTCGAGAATTTATTGTATTATAAATATAGTACATGAATGTACTGAGACATATATCTTCAGAGAGAGTACAGAACTACAGACAATAGAAAGAGAACAAACTGCTAGGTTAGCATTAATTTATGATCACAACAATTCTAACAACATTTATTCATTAAATATATATGCTATAAAAAAATAATAACAATATCAGGAAAGATAAATGATTGTAAATAATTTCTAGATACAGTCTGTTTCTATTATATAGTTTCTTTCCTAATAATTACATCGACGAAAACATAGTGGTACGTTATGGATTCTTGATAGAAACATGTACGTATCAATATCGCTATGCGTCAAAGTAACGTTTTATTGCTTAACACTGCGAATTCGCTTGTGAATATGCAAGCCAGTTTTGATCCGTGTTACGCTATGAAAATTTCGCCTTGTTTTAGGTTGTGTAGGCAGGCACATGACTATTAAAGTCACACTCCTTCATTACAATCCTTAGCACATGACTATTGAAATCACACTACTTCATTAGAATCCTTAGCACATGACTATTGAAGTCACACTCCTCTATTAGAATCCTTAGCACATGACTATTGAAGTCACACTCCTCTATTAGAATCCTTAGCCCATGACTATTGAAGTCACACTCCTTCATTAGAATCCTTAGCACATGACTATTGAAGTCACACTCCTTCATTAGAATCCTTAGCACATGACTATTGAAGTCACACTCCTCTATTAGAATCCTTAGCACATGACTATTGAAGTCACACTCCTTCATTAGAATCCTTAGCACATGACTATTGAAGTCACACTCTTCCATTAAAATCCTTAGCACATGACTACTAAAGTCACACTCCTCCATTAGAATCCTTAGGACATGACTACTAAAGTCACACTCCTCCATTAGAATCCTTAGGACATGACTATTGAAGTCACACTCCTCCATTAGAGCCCTTAGCACATGACTATTGAAGTCACACTAAATGTCATACACAAACCAAGAGAATAATACATATAGACATGGTAAATTAAAATTAACAATTGATCAGAGATTATGTATGGTTAATTAAATTGTCAACAAAATCATGTTTACAATTGAATCTGTTTCATTTGGGGGAGAAAACACAGCATTATAATAATACCTTAGACAGTTATGCATCTTCCAATTTCTAACAATAAAAAAAATTAGTTTTAAAGTTTACTTCACATGTAATCAACAAATGTGATGAAAACCCAACAAGGTATTATGATTCAGAATAAATGAACATAATGTATGATTTTAATTCATAATGACCGAATAGTAATTTAATTTGTATAACTAGATATATGTTCTAAGTGTACTGTTAGGTTCAAGCTTACCAACATATATTAATACTCAACAATCTGTTGTAATATTAGAAATCTATATTAATATACCACTTCCCAATACTTTTAATACTGCCAAAAATAGGAGAAGACTTTTCTTTAATTATAAAGCAAGAAACAGAAACGATCCATTGTTGCCCAGTATGCAATGTGATAGGTGAATATGTACCTGTTATATCATCACTCTGTCTTTCCTCAGAGAATATAAACAACTTATTATATTGATGAGTGTCTTCATCAGCTGGTGTGGTAATGATCGATGTGGATATGTCTTCAACACAATAGGTAGGACTACATCATATATACAAGAATTTGAAGGAGTTATAGTGTTAGAATGTTGGTTTAAACTACCACAATCAGTTAAAACATCATAAGTTGATGAACAAAGCTTTTGTGAATCAGCTTTCAAACTTATTGGAGGAAAATGACTGTTTTCTTTTACCTGTCCATCATTAAGTGATACACTGTCATATACGATCAATTTTAAATCTTTTGTTGATTTTGATCCATGTGGATTATGTAGTACAATTTGGTTATTCCCTATAATTACATTCAATGAAACATTGGAAAATATAAATTAGTGTAAACTCACTGTTGTCTTTTTGACACTTCAATTGTTTCTTTTTAAGTAACGGTGTAAGCAATTCAAGAAGTGTTATAATCATTGTTAGACAAACTACTAGTAATGAAGCCAGTACATATGTAGAAACTTGCCACTTGAAAATTTCTGATTCATTTTTGTTTATTTAAATAACATGTCAAGAATAATAAGTTAAAATTTTCATTAGCTTGCATAGGTTAGCAATAAATAAAACATCTTTCATTTCTTCCTACTAGGTAGTGCTGCATTACTAACATTTATCCTCTTAACAAGTCACATTATATCATCAGTTTGCTATCAGTATACAATAATCACAATTAAAAATTATCTATTACATCTTTAAGATGATATAGCTTACTTGAAAACAATAAAGTAGGTGTTAGTGTTATAAAATTTGAATTCACTGTTAATTGATAGTGAACCTTTTTCTGTTTCATTGTTATCCTTTGAGACATTACAATATACACCATCCCAACTATATTTACATAAACACTCTCCAGGTTGTATACAATATTCATTTGTAAAATCACAGTGTTCCATACAAACTGGTTGGGAACAGTTATCACCAAACCAACCTCCAAAACAACTTTGATGTAAACTCTGATTTCTTTGGATGACATACATATCAATAATAACTAGAGTGGTTGTATATCTTCAAACAGAATGAAGTTATTGTGAAGTATAATGTTATCAATATATTTTATTGCTTTAAATAAATAATATTGTGTATCATAAACACAATATAATTTTGATTTGCTATATGAAATATTATATTTTTATTTATGTATATGTGTCCATAACAATATTTTCAATTAACTAAGTTTAAAAAGTCAGTTTAGTTAATATCTTTTTATATTAAGGTATTACCATAATTACATAGGAGTAGTATTCATAGATTTACAAATAAACTATAATTTATTTTTTGTAGTATATTAAGCTTACACTAAATTTGCCTGTGAATGCATTGTTTTCTTCAATGTCACTGGTACTATACAAGTTGTTGTCATGAGAGATAGACTGAATACAGTTGATTTTCAATTAATAAAATAACATCAATTTCTAAAGGCTCATTACCCATTCAATAGAGATCTACAGCACTCATAGTGGTATAGGGATGGTATAGTCTTTCTACATTTGTTTATGTAATTTCTTACATGTTCCATCCACATTTTACAGTAAATAAAATATAAGTTTGCAAATTGAGCATAATATACAATTGCTTTAATAATGTTATTGACCAAATGTTGATTAGAAGAAACAAATATTATTATATAGAAGTTAATTCTAAGTCATATATAAGTGTAACTATTGAGAGTGAATAACAGAGTAAACAATTGTTGAACTTTCAATATGCTCTTTCTCAAATAATGTCAATAGGTTGTTGTACTGGACTCCCTCAGTGGTAGGGGTGATGTTACTTTCTGATTTACTGGTGTTACTGTTTCATAAACAATAGCCTCTCTAGTATTAAAAGTGTCAGAATGTTGAATGAAGCTGTTATGAGGACCTATAAAACTAATATTTAGTAGGCATAACTTTACTGTGAATAAGTACCTGCAGTTAAATAGGAATATTTGATGTTTACCTGTTTGGATTGGCTTCTCTCATGACTGTACTATAGCAAACATTCATATTTGTGGGGATTGTCTATAACAAGGACAAAGTTAATAGTCAATTCTATATTTCTTAATTCATCAATTTTAATATCTACTCACCTTCTTTTGATATTTAGGTTTACAGTTGACTGCAAGTAGTACTGCTATGAATATGAGAGCAAAGACCAGTAATGTAGCCAGTATATATGACAATACTTGCCATTTACTACTTGACTTAGTTGTTATATCTGTCAAGTAAATAAAATTATTAACATATTTACATGCCTCAATATTCTATAATGTCACTAAATTTATTTTAATATTACACAACGACCTTACTTAAAAGAGTAGGAGTGGGAACTGATGTTTCTTTTTTCGTTGCTGATGAGTACAGAACACTTCCTGTTTCATTGTTATCCTTTGAGACATTACAATATACACCATCCCAACTATACTTACATAAACATTCTCCAGGTTGTATACAATATCCATTTGTAAGATTACAGTGTTTCATACAAACTGGTTGGGAACAGTTATCACCAAACCAACCTCCAAAACAAGTACAATTATCAGGACTACTGCATTGACCATGTACACAAACATGTGAACATAATGGTTGTGAACAATTATCACCAAACCAACCTCCATAACAAGTACAATTATCAGGACTACTGCATTGACCATGTACACAAACATGTGAACATAATGGTTGTGAACAATTGTCTCCTCTCCAACCATCTTTACATAGGCAATAGTCAGGTTGATAACAATATCCATGAAGACAGCCATTAGAACAAACTGGTGTACTACAATTATGACCAGTCCATCCAGAATAACACTCACAAACATTTGGAGATATACAATGACCACCAATAGTATTACAACCATTTGAGCATAAAGCTACAATATATAAGATAGTGCTGATTTATTAATATATTATGTGTATAATCTTTACCTTTAGTACAGTTGGTATCTTCAGTGTATCCCTCAAGACATATCTTCGTTCCATTACTATCACATTTGTAATGTCCTATAGTATTATTAGGATTACAATACACCTTACACTGTTCACCATAATAGTGTGTAGTACAGTGGAGATAATAATTTAACAGGATCTGAGTATTACTACTGTACATTTGTTTAACAGGTGTATGGCTTATTAAATTGATATTAATGACATCTATTTGTTCCTGCCATAAATGATCATATACACAAATCTTGAATTTGCCTTTGGTCTGTACAAATGACACATATTGACTTCTAGTTGTTATATAATCATTACTTACAGGTTGGAATATCTTGCTGGTAAATTGTAGTGACAAATTACTAAAAGTAACATTGTCACTTGACAGTGATAAATAGGATGTGCCTCCTGTACAGGCATACTTTTGATGTAGACACATCACTAAGACACCACCACAATCATTAGAACATTGTGTCTCATTTATTAATGAAAGACAGATACTAGTATCATGACAACAGCAGTATGAATTTAGACTTTGATGATAGACATGGTAAGTATTAGTATACTGTATTAGTGAGACATCTAGAGCCCATTTTCCAGTCACCTTTATTAGTAAGTAAATGCAAAATTATTGAAGTGATAGTAATTAACTCACCAACAATGGAGAGAAGCACAAGAACAACAATGGTATCAGTCCTTGCATGTCTTTATCACTGTTAGAATGACATTGAAGATGCTTTAATCAAGAATAGATATTGAAAACATGACTTTGCAATATTTACCATATGAGGAAATTAATACAAAGTATTAACATATGTAATCAGAGCTTTGAATAACATGTGGTGTAGTTACTTAGTCATTATATATTAGAGTAATTTCAAAATCAAATATGTTAAGTTACAAATGTCTTACTGTCTTTAACTGTGAGATGACAAACTTTACATTTATAAATAATAATAAACATTCGAGTATAAATTATATTAGTACAATGACTCACTAAATATAATATCAAAAATTATAATATGGGACTTGAAATTGTTTTTTAAAATGCTGTTCATTAAAGAAGTATAAATGGTATATATATATATATATATATATATATATAATTTCAGTCTGCTTTGAATCATGTTATTTAGTCTTTTTAATGTAAACTCTGATTTCTTTGGATGACATACATATCAATGATAACTAGAGTGGTTGTATATCTTCAAACAGAATGAAGTTATTGTGAAGTATAATGTTATCGAGATATTTTATTGCTTTAAATAAATAATATAGTGTACCATAAACACAATATAATTTTGATTTGCTATATGAAATATTATATGTTTATTTATATATATGCACCTAAAACAATATTTTCAATTAACTACATTTAAAAAGTTAGTTAATACCCTTTTATATTAAAGTAATGCCATCATTACACAGGAGTGGTATTCATAGATTTCCAAATAAACAATAATTGTTTTTGTAGTATATTAATTAAGCTTACACTAAATTTGCCTGTATGTGCATTGTTTCTTCAATGTCACTGGTACTATACAAGTTGTTGTCATGGGAGAGAAATAGAGTGAATACTGTTGATTTTTAATTAATGAAATAACATCAATTTCTTAAGGTTATTATCTATTCAATAGAGGTCTACTGCACTCATATTGCTATAGGGATAGTATGATCTTTCTACCTTTGTTTATGTGACTTACATGTTCCATCCACATTTTACAGTAAATATAATATAAGTTTGCAAAATGAGCGTAATATAAAAATACTTCAATAATGTTATAGACCAAGTGTTGATTAGAGGAAACAAACAATATATAGAAATTAATTCTGAGTCATATATAAGTGTAACTATTAAGAGTGAATGACAGAGTAAACAGTTGTTAAACTTTCAATATGCTCTTCCTCAAATAATGTCAATAGGTTGTTGTACTGGACTCCCTCAGTGGTAGGGGTGATGTTACTTTCTGATTTACTGGTGTTATTGTTTCATAAACAATAGCCTCTCTAGTATTAAAAGTGTCAGGATTTTGGATGAAGCTGTTATGAGGACCTGTAAAACTAATATATAGTAGGCATAACTTTACTGTGAATAAGTATCTGCAGTTAAATAGAAATACTAGATGTTTACCTGTTTGGGTTGGCTTCTCTCATGACTGTACTATAGCAAACATTCATATTTGTGGGGATTGTCTATAACAAGGACAAAGTTATTAGTTAATTCTATATTTCTTAATTCATCAATTTTAATATCTACTCACCTTCTTTTGATATTTAGATTTACATTTGACTGCAAGTAGTACTGCTATGAATATTAGAGCAAAGACCAGTAATGTAGCAGGTATATATGACAATACTTGTCATTTACTACTTGACTTAATTGTTATATCTGTCAAGTAAATAAAATTATTAACATATTTACATGCCTCAATATTCTATAATGTTACTAAATTTATTTTAATATTAAACAGTGACCTTACTTAAAAGAGTAGGAGTGGGAACTGATGTTTCTTCTTTTATTACTGATGAGTATAGAATACTGTCTTGCCTTTGGTCTGTACAAATGACACATATTGACTTCTAGTTGTTATATAATCATTACTTACAGGTTGGAATATCTTGCTGGTAAATTGTAATGACAAATTACTAAAAGTAACATTGTCACTTGACAGTGATAAATAGGACATGCCTCCTGTACAGGCATACATTTGATGTAGACACATCACTAAGACACTACCACAATCATTAGAACATTGTGTCTCATTTATTAATGAATGACAGTTACTAGTATCATGACAACAGCAGTATGAATTTACACTTTGATGATAGACATGATAAGTATTAGTATACTGTATTAGTGAGACATCTAGAGTCCATTCTCCAGTCACCTTTTTATTAGTAAGTAAAATGCAAAATTGTTGAAGTGGTAGTAACTAACTCACCAACAATGGAGAGAAGCACAAGAACAACAATGTTATAAGTCCTTGCATGTCTTTATCACTGTTAGAATGACATTGAAAATGTTTTTAATCAAGAATAGATATTGAAAACATGACTTTGCAATTTTTACCATATGAGGAAATTAATACAAAGTATTAGCATGTGTAATCAGAGCTTTGAATAACATGTGGTGTAGTTACTTAGTCATTATATATTAAAGTAATTTCAAATTCAAATACTAATACTATCAATACCAAAGTAAATGCTATAGGCAATATTAATTTATTGATCAGAGGATAACTCATATCAGATGGCAGGGGAGAATTCTTATGAGATGGTTCAAGAGATTTCTTATCAGATGGTAAAGGAGAATTTTATTAGATGGTAGAGGATAAGTCATATTATCTGTTAAAGGCATGGATAAGTGATCTGAACTGATCATGCTGCTAGTCTGGGTAAAATAAGTATTTGTTACATTCATGTTTTGTGTTGTTGTAAAATAATATATATCACATGTTATTTGATGTGATGGGAAACATGCACTGAAATTTAGAGTGTGAATATTTTTAATTTCTACTGCTGCACAGCTTTTCAAATATTCAAAAAATATTTCACTACAAACATTTGTAATCCCATTGTCAAACACAGGTGCTTTATTACTAGATATAAATACTCCATTATATACAGGGTCAATGACTTCACACCAATAATAACCAGTCCTTGTCAAGTGAGGTTTGATAGTTAGATCTGTTGTGATACGGTCTATGTCTAAAAGATGAGAATGACCTCTAGTAATTACGACCTCAAATTTTTCGTGTCCACTTAAAATGCAGTTTTAACAGCCACTGTTGTTCTTACTCAAATACCATTGCACAGTCACTGTGTTACTATCATGAGGTACTAGTACTGAACATTGTAGTCGAAGTTCAATCCATACAGTTACAGGATTACATTGAGTAAAGTTTGTTGGTGGTTGTCGTTCATATTCATAATTTCCGGGACAACCTGAATGATGACACACAGTTCCATATTAACATCCATGGATGCCTTACCTTTAGTGGCCATGACAATGTTTAATAGTACACTTAACAACAGAACCAGATTTACTTCTTGCAAGACTGCCATTACCGAAATATCCTAACTTTGCTCAGCCTCAGACAGATAAGTTTGCTTTATTAATTTTGTGTACACATAAATATAGTACCACTCATTATAATAAGCTGTGGGTGTGGCAATTCCAGGTTTGTACATTACTCTTAAACTATTATCAAAATTTGAAGGTAGCTTGTTATTTCCAAGTGTTTTTGTTTGTATTTAAATACTGGAGCTCTGTAGTTGACTTTATTTACAAGTTATTGTTGCACTCAGGACTAAAATATCTCCCAAAAACTAGTAGCCTTTTTTAATTTCATACAAACTACACAAAATGTATTGTCATAATAATTTCAATTGACTCATAATATATCAACATCAATTTTGCACATATTCAGGTTGTTACCATAAAAATTCAAAGTAGGTTTTAAGTCCACTTTAATTTTGGAATTATATGGACATTTATTTTCAAGACAATTGCCTTTAGCAAATGCGCATTTATATAAACGATTAATCACTTTGAAAAAATCAAAACCTCAAATGTGGATCTTAAAAACAAGGGTTTTCCTATTGTGAATCAGCCCTCATACAAATAATTACAAATAATGTAATGTGCTAATAGCTCAAACCAAGTAACTACACTGTAAAAATTGATTTGTTGATTTAACCAATATATTGTTATACAAGTTACATGTAATAAACTTGCTGTGACTTATATTTGGACATTGTTTGCAAAATTCACAGTATTGAAAGTATATATGATAGTAACTACTTGGTTGTATATATTAAGTTATTCAAAACAAATGTAGATAGTGATATCAAAATCTACATTATTGTGATATGAAACAAATATTGAGTGAAAAGAAAAAATCAATAATGTTTGAATTTTTTTTTGATGAGCAGCTCACATACAGTCAGCACTGATAACCGAATATGCACCAATACTTTTTTCATCAATACTCTTCTTTGAAGACTCAACTAGAATAACATCATACTCATGCTGAATGGCTTCATCAATTGATGATGTGCTAACAACATGACCAGTACTCAGTGGTTGAATAGTTTCATAGGAAGTAGTAGTGACTGGAGTAACTAATGCTGGAGCATGAACCTGGTTATCTGATATACTACTATCATCCTTGATCCATTGTTGCCCAGTATGCAATGTGATACGTGAATATGCACCTGTTGTATCATCACTCTCTCTTTCCTCAGAGAATATAAACAACTTATTATATTGATGAGTGTCTTCATCAGCTGGTGTGGTAATGGTCGATGAGGATATGTCTTCATCAATAGGTAGGGCTACATCATATGTACAAGTATTTGAAGGAGTTATAGTGTTAGAATGTTGGTTTAAGCTACAATGAGTTAGAACATTGTATGTTGATGAACAAAGCTTTTGTGAATCAGCTTTCACAGTTATTGGAGGAAAATGACTGTTTTCTACTACCTGTCCATCATTAAGTGATACACTGTCATATACAATCAATTTTAAATCTTTTGTTGATTTTGATCCATGTGGATTATGTAGTACAATTTGGTTATTCCCTATAATTACATTCAATGAAACATTAGTAAATACAAATTAGTGTAAACTCACTGTTGTCTTTTTGACACTTCAATAGTTTCTTTTTAAGTGACAGTGTAAACAATACAAGAAGTGTTATAATCATTGTTAGACAAAATACTAGTAATGTAGCCAGTACATATGTAGAAACTTGCCACTTGAAAATTTCTGACTCATTTTTGTTATCTAAATAACATGTCAAGAAGAATAAGTTAAAATTTTCATTAGCTGGCATAGGTTAGTTATAAATAAAACATCTTTCATTTCTTCCTACTAGGTAGTGCTACATTACTAACATTTATCCTCTTAACAAATCACATTATATCATTAGTTTGCTATCAGTATACAATAATCACATTTTCAAACTAACTATTACATCTTTGAGACATTATAGCTTACTTGAAAACAATAAAGTAGGTGTAAGTGTTATAAAGTTTGAATTCACTGTTAATTGATAGTGAATAATTTCTGTTTCAGTTTCTTTTTTCGTTGCTGATGAGCACAGAACACTTTTTGTTTCATTGTTATCCTTTGAGACATTACAATATACACCATCCCAACTATATTTACATAAACACTCTCCAGGTTGTATACAATATCCATTTGTAATATCACATTGTTCCATACAAACTGGTTGGGAACAGTTATCACCAAACCAACCTCTAAAACAAGTACAATTATCAGGACTACTGCATTGACCATGTACACAAACATGTGAACATAATGGTTGTGAACAGTTGTCTCCTCTCCAACCATCTTTACATAAACAATAGTCAGGTTGATAACAATATCCATGAAGACAGCCGTTAGAGCAAACTGGTGTACTACAATTATGACCAGTCCATCCAGAATAACACTCACATACATTAGGAGATATACAATGACCACCAATAGTATTACAACCATTTGAGCATAAAGCTACAATATAAAAGATAGTTGTGATTTATTAATATATTAATAAAAAATTTACCTTTAGTACAGTTGGTGTCTTCAGAGTATCCTTCAAGACATATCTTAGCTCCATTACTATCACATCTGTAGTGGCCTATAGTATTATTAGGTTTGCAATACACCTTACACTGTTCACCATAATAGTGTGTAGTACAGTGGAGATAATAATTTAACAGGATTTGAGTATTACTACCATACATTTGTTTAACAGGTGTATGGCTTATTAAATTTATATTAAAGACATCTATTTGTTCCTGCCTTAAATGATCAGATACATGAATCTTGAATATGCCTTTGGTCTGTACAAATAACACATATTGACTTCTAGTTGTTATATAATCATTACTTACAGGTTGGAATGTCTTGCTGGTAAATTGTAGTGACAAATTACTAAAAGTAACATTGTCACTTGACAGTGATAAATAGGATGTGTCTCCTGTACAGGTACATTTCTGATATAGACACATCATTAAGACAGCACCACAATCATTAGAACATTGTGTCTCATTTATTAATAAATGACAGATACTAGTATCAGGACAACAGCAGTATGAATTTACATTTTGTTGATAGACATGGTAAGTATTAGTATACTGTATTAGTGAGACATCTAGAGTCCATTTTCCAGTCACCTTTATTAGTAAGTAAAAATACAAAATTATTGAAGTGATAGTAATTAACTCACCAACAATGGAGAGAAGCACAAGAACAACAATGGTATCAGTCCTTGCATGTCTTTATCACTGTTAGAATGACATTGAAGATGCTTTAATCAAGAATAGATATTGAAAACATGACTTTGCAATTTTTACTATATGAGGAAACTAATACAAAGTATTAACATATGTAATCAGAGCTTTGAATAACATGTGGTGTAGTTACTTAGTCATTAGAGTAATTTCAAATTCAAATATGTTAAGTTACAAATGTCTTACTGTCTTTAACTGTGAGATGACAAACTTTACATTCATAAATAATAATAAACATTCGAGTATAAAATATATTAGTACAATGACTCACTAAATAAGGGACTTGAAATTGTTTTTTAAAGTACTGTTCATTAAAGAAGTATAAATGGTATATATATATATATATATATATATATATTATTGCAATCTGCTTTGAATCATCTTATTTAATCTTTTTAACATAAACTCTGATCTCTTTAGATGACATACATATCAATGATAACTAGAGTGGTTGTATATCTTCAAACAGAATGAAGTTATTGTGAAGTATAATGTTATCGAGATATTTTATTGCTTTAAATAAATAATATAGTGTACCATAAACACAATATAATTTTGATTTGCTATATGAAATATTATATGTTTATTTATATGTATGTACCTAAAACAATATTTTCAATTAACTACATTTAAAAAGTTAGTTAATACCCTTTTATATTAAGGTAATGCCATCATTACATAGGAGTGGTATTCATAAATTTTCAAATAAACAATAATTGTTTTTGTAGTATATTAAGCTTACACTAAATTTGCCTGTACATGCATTGTTTCTTCAATGTCACTGGTACTATACAAGTTGTTGTCATGGGAGAGAGATAGACTGAATATTGTTGATTTTCAATTAATGAAATAACATCAATTTCTCAAGGTCATTCATTACCTTTCAATAGAGGTCTACTGCACTCATAGTGCTATAGGGATAGTATGATCTTTCTACCATTGTTTGTGTGACTTACATATTCCATCCACATTTTACAGTAAATATAAGTTTGCAAATTGAGCATAATATAAAAATACTTTAATAATGTTATTGACCAAGTGTTGATTAGAGGAAACAAACATTAATATATAGAAGTTAATTCTGAGTCATATATAAGTGTAACTATTAAGAGTGAATAACAGAGTAAACAATTGTTGAACTTTCAATATGCTCTTTCTCAAATAATGTCAATAGGTTGTTGTACTGGGCTTCCTCAGTGGTAGGGGTGGTGTTACTTTCTGATTTACTGGTGTTACAGTTTCATAAACAATAGCCTCTCTAGTATTAAAAGTGTCAGAAGTTTGAATGAAGCTGTTATGAGAACCTATAAAACTAATATATGGTAGGCATAACTTTATTGTGAATAAATATCTGCAGTTAAATAGAAATATTAGATGTTTACCTGTTTGGGTTGGCTTCTCTCATGACTGTACTATAGCAAACATTCATATTTGTGGGGATTGTCTATAACAAGGACAAAGTTATTAGTCAATTCTATATTTCTTAATTCATCAATTTTAATATCTACTTACCTTCTTTTGATATTTAGATTTACATTTGAATGCAAGTAGTACTGCTATGAATATGAGAGCAAAGACCAGTAATGTAGCAGGTATATATATATCAATACTTGCCATTTACTACTCGACTTAATTGTTATATCTCTCAAGTAAATAATATTATCAACATATTTACATGCCTCAATATTCTATAATGTTACTAAATTTTTTTTAATATTACACAGAGACTTTACTTAAAAGAGTAGGAGTGGGAACTGATGTTTCTTTTTTCGTTGCTGATGAGTACAGAACACTTTCTGTTTCATTGTTATCCTTTGAGACATTACAATATACACCATCCCAACTATATTTACATAAACATTCTCCAGGTTGTATACAATATCCATTTGTAAGATTACAGTGTTTCATACAAACTGGTTGGGAACAGTTATCACCAAACCACCTCCAAAACAAGTACAATTATCAGGACTACTGCATTGACCATGTACACAAACATGTGAACATAATGGTTGTGAGCAGTTGTCTCCTCTCCAACCATTTTTACATTGGCAATAGTCAGGTTGATAACAATATCCATGAAGACAGCCATTAGTGCAAACTGGTGTACTACAATTATGACCAGTCCATCCAGAATAACACTCACATACATTAGGAGATACACAATGACCACCAATAGTATTACAACCATTTGAGCATAAAGCTACAATATATAAGATAGTGCTAATCTATTAATCTTTACCTTTAGTGCAGTTGGTGTCTTCAGAGTATCCTTCAAGACATATCTCAGTTCCATTACTATCACATTTGTAATGTCCTATAGTATTATTAGGTTTACAATACACCTTACACTGTTCACCATAATAGTGTGTAGTACAGTGGAGATAATAATTTAACAGGATCTGAGTATTATTACTGTACATTTGTTTAACATGTGTATAGCTCATTAAATTTATATTAATGACATCTATTTGTTCCTGCCATAAATGATCAGATACATGAATCTTGAATATGCCTTTGGTCTGTACAAATAACACATATTGACTTCTAGTTGTTATATAATCATTACTTAGGTTGGAATGTCTTGCTGGTAAATTGTAATGACAAATTACTAAAAGTAACATTGTCACTTGACAGTGATAAATAGGATGTACCTCCTGTACAGGCATACTTTTGATGTAGACACATCACTAATTCACCACCACAATTATTAGAACATTGTGTCTCTTTTATTAATGAATGACAGTTACTAGTATTGTGACAACAGCAGTATGAATTTAGACTTTGATGATAGACATGGTAAGTATTAGTATACTGTATTAGTGAGACATCTAGAGTCCATTTTCCAGTCACCTTTATTAGTAAGTAAATGCAAAATTATTGAAGTGATAGTAATTAACTCACCAACAATGGAGAGAAGCACAAGAATAACAATGTTATCAGTCCTTGCATGTCTTTATCACTGTTAGAATGACATTGAAAATGCTTTTAATCAAGAATAGATATTGAAAACATGACTTTGCTATTATTACCATATGAGGAAATTAATACAAAGTATTAGCATATGTAATCAGAGCTTTGAATAACATGTTGTGTAGTTACTTAGTCATTAGAGTAATTTCAAATTCAAATATGTTAAGTAACAAATGTCTTCTTGCAGGATTGCCATTACCGAAATGTCCTAACTTTGCTCAGCCTCAGACAGATAAGTTTGCTTTATTAATTTTGTGTACACATATACCACTAGTTATAATAAGCTTTGGGTGTGGCTATTTTCAGGCTTGTACATTACTCTTAAACTATTATCAAAATTTGAAGGTAGCTTGTTATTTAAATACTGGAGCACTGTAGTTAACTTTATTTATAAGTTATTGTTGTAACTCAGGTCTAAAATATCTACCAAAAACTAGTAGCCTTGTTTAATTTCATACAAACTACACAAAATGTTTTTTCATAATAATTTCAATTAACTCATAATATCTCAACATCAATTTTGCACATGTTCAGGTTGTTACCATAAGAATAAAAAGTATGTTTTAAGTCCATTTTAATTTTGAAATCATATGAACATTTATTTTTGAGACAATTGCCTTTACAAAATGTCCTCTCATATAAACAACTAATCACTTTGAAAAAACCAAAACCTCGAATGTGGATCTAAAAAACAAGGGTTTTCCTATTGTGAATCATTCCTCATACATCTACTCAACTACAAATAATGTAGCATGCAATAATAGCTCAAACCAAGTAACTACTTGTCAAAAAGCAAAAACTGCTAGTTTTCAGATCCACTACTTGTTCTAATTATAGGCCCTGCTGTGACTTATATTTGGACATTGTTTGCAAAATTCACAGTATTGAAAGTATATATAATAGTAACTACTTGGTTGTATATATTCAGTTATTCAAAACAAATGTAGATAACGATATTAAATTCTATGTTATTGTGATATATATGAAGCAAACGTTGAGTGAAAACAAAAATCGATAATTTTTGAAAAATTTTTTTGATAAGCAGCTCACATATAGTCAGCACTGATAACCGAATATGCACCAATAATTTTTTCATCAATATTTTTCTTTGAAGACTCAACTAGAATAATATCATACTCATGCTGAATGGCTTCATCAATTGATGATGTGCTAACAACATGACCCGTACTCAGTGGTTGAATAGTTTCATAGGAAGTAGTAGTGACTGGAGTAACTAATGTCGGAGCATGAACCTTGTTATCTGGTATACTACTATCATCCTTGATCCATTGTTGCCCAGTATGCAATGGGATAAATGAATATGTACCTGTTGTATCTTCACTCTGTCTTTCCTCAGAGAATATAAACAACTTATTATATTGATGAGTCTCTTCATCAGCTGATGTAGTAATGGTCGATGTGGATATGTCTTCATCAATAGGTAGGACTACATCATATATACATTCATCATTACTAAACATGGAGATATATAACGTAAATCACTTAGGGGCTATCCTTCTTTCTTACCATTTATCTGGTGAAGTCAATAACTGTTTTAACTCTCTGTGCACAGTATCTGTAAATGTGACATGAAGGTAACCTAACAATGTATAGCACACTACTAATTACAATCATAAAGTGGTTCGTTTGGTATTACATTTGACTTATTCTTCTGTTTTGGAAAAATATCATCATATTCTGGTTTAGTGAATATAAATAAGCTGGTCGTCTCAATGTCAATTGCTTTACCATTCAACTAAGCAGTCTGTGTTTGTGAATCTTCTCTTCCTCTGTTTATAATACACAGCATGGACATAATATTTAATAGTTTATTATGTACATAGGATAGCTTGTGACCAAGAATCACTATATATGTGTGTATATCTATCAATGTTACACTTCCTTCAGCAGTGAAATGTTCCTATCTAGCCTACAAAACACTACTTACCATTGTGCAGTGGTTCAGCTGTTTTATTGACCGACACATCTTTAATTTTTGGGAAAACAGGCCTTTTATATGCAGGATTACTAGAGTAAGGCGACAGTGTAAAAACATCTATATGTTATATTTTTCACCATTGAACTGTGATTATCTGTGATTGTTTTATCTCTCTTTGAACTGTACCTGTACATAGAACACGACAGTTAATTTAACTCCAAAACTATACTTACTATCATAATGTGGCTCCTCTATTGTCTTCTTGTTGATGGTTGAAGAATTAACATCTTCATACTGATTACTGTGCTGGAAGTAAAGTGTTCTAATCATTTATTCATGTTTCTTACGAAGATAATGGAGTTTGTGGTTGTTTTATATCTCTTTGAATAAGAACATCTATTTCAATTAACATAATGTGAACCAACAGAACTCTATTATAGTCACTTACTACTGTAGAGTGGTTCAGCTGTTGTTTTTTCAAACCACTCCTTAGTGTTTGTTACAATAGTGACATCACACTGTGGATTGCTATATAGGAAGAGGTGAATTATATGAGTTTCTTGGGTCAATTAATGGTTCTTTCTCATACCAATCATCCGTTTCTGTCTGTGGTAGTTCTGTGTCTGTTTGAGTCATGTCTGTAAACATCTCTCAAAGGTATTATTATTATAATTACTTACTTCTGTTATTTTTGTATGTTTTCCTTTTGTTAGTCTTGAGAATCAATCCAATAATACATAATATGATACACACTAATACTATCAATACCAAAGTAAATGCTATAGGCAATATTAATTTATTGATCAGAGGATAACTCATATCAGATGGCAGGGGAGAATTCTTATGAGATGGTTCAAGAGATTTCTTATCAGATGGTAAAGGAGAATTCTTATTAGATGGTAGAGGATAAGTCATATTATCTGTTAAAGGCATGGATAAGTGATTTGAACTGATCATGCTGCTAGTCTGGGTAAAATAAGTATTTGTTACATTCGTGTTTTGTGTTGTTGTAAAAGAATATATATCACATGTTATTTGATGTGATGGTAAACATGCACTGAAATTTAGAGTGTGAACATTTTTAATTTCTACTGCTGCACAGCTTTTCAGATTTTCAAAAAATATTTCACTACAAACATTTGTAATCCCATTGTCAAACACTGGTGCTTTATTACTAGATATAAATACTCCATTATATACAGGGTCAATGACTTCACACCAATAATAACCAGTCCTTGTCAAGTGAGGTTTGATAGTTAGATCTGTTGTGATACGGTCTATGTCTAAAAGATGAGAATGACCTCTAGTAGTTACGACCTCAAATTTTTCTTGTCCACTTAAAATGCAGTTTGTATAGCCACGGTCGTTCTTACTCAAATACCATTGCACAGTCACAGTGTTACTATCACGAGGTACTAGTACTGAACATTGTAGTCGAAGTTCAATCGATACAGTTACAGGATTACATTGAGTAAAGTTTGTTGGTGGTTGTCGTTCATATTCATAATTTCCAGGACAACCTGATTGATGACATACAGTTCCATATTAACTAACATCCATGGATCTCTTACCTTTAGTGGCCATGACAATGGTTAATAGTACACTTAACAACAGAACCAGATTTACTTCTTGCAGGATTGCCATTACCGAAATGTCCTAACTTTGCTCAGCCTCAGACAGATAAGTTTGCTTTAATAATTTTGTATACACATAAATATAGTACCACTTATTATAATAAGCTGTGGGTGTGGCAATTTCAGGTTTGTACATTACTGTTAAGCTATTATCAAAATTTGAAGGTAGCTTGTTATTTCCAAGTGTTTTTGTTTGTATTTAAATACTGGAGCACTGTAGTTGACTTTATTTATAAGTTATTGTTGTAACTCAGGACTAAAATATCTCCCAAAAAACTAGTAGCCTTTTTTAATTTCATACAAACTACAAAAAATGTTTTGTCATAATAATTTCAATTGACTCATAATATCTCAAAATCAATTTTGCAAATATTCAGGTTGTTACCATAAAAATAGAAAGTAGGTTTTAAGTCCATTTTAATTTTGGAATTATATGAACATTTATTTTCAAGACAATTGCCTTTAGCAAATGCGCTTTTATATAAACGATTAATCGCTTTGAAAAAAATCAAAACCTCAAACGTGGATCTAAAAAACAAGGGTTTTCCTATTGTGAATCATCCTTCATACAAATAACTACAAATAATGTAATGTACTAATAGCTCAAACCAAGTAACTAGTTGCCAAAGAGCAAAAACTACTAGCTTTCAGATCTGCTACTTGTTCTAAATATAGGCCCTGCTGTGACTTATATTTGGACATTGTTTACAAAATTCACGGTATTGAAAGTATATATAATAGTAACTGCTTGGTTGTATATATTCAGTTATTCAAAACAAATGTAGATAATAATATTAAAATCTATGTTATTATGATATGAAGCAAACATTGAGTGAAAACAAAAAAGTCAATAATGTTTGAAAAAAAATTTTTTTTGATAAGCAGCTCACATACAGTCAGCACTGATAACCGAATATGCACCAATAATTTTTTCATCAATATTTTTCTTTGAAGACTCAGCTAGAATAATATCATACTCATGCTGAATAACTTCATCAATTGATGATGTGCTAACAACATGACCAGTACTCAGTGGTTGAATAGTTTCATAGGAAGTAGTAGTGACTGGAGTAACCAATGTCGGAGCATGAACCTTGTTATCTGATATACTGCTATCATCCTTGATCCATTGTTGTCCAGTATGCAATGGGATAGATGAATATGTACCTGTTGTATCTTCACTCTGTCTTTCCTCAGAGAATATAAACAACTTATTATATTGATGAGTGTCTTCATCAGCTGATGTGGTAATGGTCGATGTGGATATGTCTTCATCAATAGGTAGGACTACATCGTATATATGAGTATTTGAAGGCATTGTAGTGTTAGAATGTTGGTTTAAGCTACCACAATGAGTTAGAACATTGTAAGTTGATGAACAAATCTTTTGTGATTCAGGTTTCCCAGTTATTGGAGGAAAATGACTGTTTTCTTTTACCTGTCCATCATTAAGTGATACACTGTCATATATGATCAATTTTAAATCTTTTGTTGATTTTGATCCATGTGGATTATGTAGTACAATTTGGTTATTCCCTATAATTACATTCAATGAAACATTAGTAAATACAAATTAGTGTAAACTCACTGTTGTCTTTTTGACAATTCAATTGTTTCTTTTTAAGTGACAGTGTAAGCAATACAAGAAGTGTTATAATCATTGTTAGACAAAATACTAGTAATGTAGCCAGTACATATGTAGAAACTTGCCACTTGAAACTTTTTGACTCATTTTTGTTATCTAAATAACATGTCAAGAATAATAAGTTAAAATTTTCATTAGTTGGCCTAGGTTAGCTATAAATAAAACTTCTTTCATTTCTTCCTATTAGTTAGTGCTACATTGCTAACATTTATCCTCTTAACAAATCACATTTATCAACATTTTGCTATCAGTATACAATAATCACAATTTCAAACTAACTATTACATCTTTAAGACATTATAGCTTACTTGAAAACAATAAAGTAGGTGTTAGTGTTATAAAGTTTGAATTCACTGTTAATTGATAGTGAATACTTTCTGTTTCAGCGTTTTCCTTTGAGACATTACAATATACAGCATCCCAACCATATTTACATAAACACTCTCCAGGTTGTATACAATATCCATTTGTAAGATTACAGTGTTCCATACAAACTGGTTGTGAACAATTATCACTAAACCAACCTCCAAAACAAGTGCAATTATCAGGACTACTGCATTGACCATGTACACAAACATGTGAACATAATGGTTGTGAACAATTGTCTCCACTCCAACCATCTTTACATAGGCAATAGTCAGGTTGATAACAATATCCATGAAGACAGCCATTAGAACAAACTGGTGTACTACAATTATGACCAGTCCATCCAGAATAACACTCACATACATTAGGAGATATACAATGACCACCAATAGTATTACAACCATTTGAGCATAAAGCTACAATATATAAGATAATGCTGATCTATTAATATATTATCTGTATAATCTTTACCTTTAGTGCAATTGGTGTCTTCAGAGTATCCTTCAAGACATATCTCCGTTCCATTACTATCACATCTGTAATGTCCTATAGTATTATTAGGTTTACAATACACCTTACACTGTTCACCATAATAGTGTGTAGTACAGTGGAGATAATAATTTAACAGGATCTGAGTATTACTACTGTACATTTGTTTAACATGTGTATGGCTTATTAAATTGATATTAAAGACATCTATTTGTTTCTGCCATAACTCTACACGAATCTTGAATATGCCTTTGGTCTGTACAAATGACACATATTGACTTCTAATTGTTATACAATCATTACTTACAGATTGGAATGTCTTGCTGGTAAATTGTAATGACAAATTACTAAAAGTAACACTGTCACTTGACAGTGATAAATAGGATGTGCCTCCTGTACAGGCATACTTTTGATGTAGACACATCACTAATTCACCACCACAATCATTAGAACATTGTGTCTCATTTATTAATGAATGACAGATACTAGTATCATGACAACAGCAGTATGAATTTACACTTTGATGATAGACATGGTAAGTATTAGTATACTGTATTAGTGAGACATCTAGAGTCCATTTTCCAGTCATCTTTATTAGTAAGTAAAAATTCAAAATTATTGAAGTGGTTGTAATTAACTCACCAACAATGGAGAGAAGCACAAGAACAACAATGGTATCAGTCCTTGCATGTCTTTATCACTGTTAGAATGACATTCAAAATGCTTTTAATCAAGAACAGATATTGAAAACATGACTTTGCAATTTTTACTGAATGAGGAAATTAATTCAAAGTATTAACATATGTAATCAGAGCTTTGAATAACATTTGGTGTAGTTACTTAGTCATTATATATTAGAGTAATCTCAAATTCAACTATGTTAAGTTACAAATGTCTTATTGTCTTTAACTGTGAGATGACAAACTTTACATTCATAAATAATAATAAACTTTTGTGTATAAAGTATATTAGTACAATGACACACTAAATATTATAATAATTATTATAATATAGGACTTGAAATTGTTTTTAAAATGCAATTTTTTAAAGCAGTATAAAAAGGTATATATATATATATATATATATATATATATATGTATATATATTATATATATTGCAATCTGCTTTGAATCATCTTATTTAATCTTTTTAACATAAACTCTAATTTCTTTAGATGACATACATATCAATGATAACTAGAGTGGTTATATATCTTTAAACAGAATGAAGTTATTGTGAAGTATAATGTTATCGAGATATTTTATTACTTTAAATAAATAATATAGTGTACCATAAACACAATATAATTTTGATTTTCTATATGAAATATTATATGTTTATTTATATGTATGTACCTAAAATAATATTTTCAATTAACTAAGTTTAAAAAGTCAGTTTAGTTAATATCTTTTTATATTAAGGTAATGCCATCATTACATAGGAGTGGTATTCATAGATTTACAAATAAACTATAATTTATTTTTTGTAGTATATTAAGCTTACACTAAATTTGCCTGTACATGCATTGTTTTCTTCAATGTCACTGGTACTATACAAATTGTTGTCATGGGAGATAGACTGAATACTGTTGATTTTCAATTAATGAAATAACATCAATTTCTAAAGACTCATTACCCATTCAATAGAGATCTACAGCACTCATAATGGTATAGGGATGGTATGGTCTTTATACATTTGTTTATGTAACTGCTTACATGTTCCATCCACATTTTACAGTAAATATAATATAAGTTTGCAAATTGAGCATAATATACAATTGCTTTAATAATGTTATAGACCAAGTGTGATTAGAGGAAACAAACATTAAAATATAGAAGT
Organism: Xestospongia muta; assembly: GCA_963693285.1. Classification (NCBI taxonomy): domain Eukaryota; kingdom Metazoa; phylum Porifera; class Demospongiae; order Haplosclerida; family Petrosiidae; genus Xestospongia; species Xestospongia muta. The sequence goes on along the minus strand of OY848917.1, from coordinate 17,465,822 downwards.
TAGTTCTAAGTCATATATAAGTGTAACTATTAAGAGTGAATAACAGAGTAAACAGTTGTTGAACTTTCAATATGCTCTTCCTCAGATTATATCAATAGGTCATTGTACTGGGCTCCCTCAATGGTAGGGGTGATGTTACTTTCTGATTTACTGGTGTTACAGTTTCATAAACAATAGCCTCTCTAGTATTAAAAGTGTCAGAATGTTGAATGAAGCTGTTATGAGGACCTATAAAACTAAGATATAGTAGGCATAACTTTACTGTGAATAAGTATATGCAGTTAAATAGAAATATTAGATGTTTACCTGTTTGGGTTGGCTTGTCTCATGACTGTACTATAGCAAACATTCATATTTGTGGGGATTTTCTATAACAAGGACAAAGTTCTTAGTCAATTCTATATTTCTTAATTCATTAATTTTAATATCTACTCACCTTCTTTTGATATTTAGATTTACATTTGACTGCAAGTAGTACTGCTATGAATATGAGAGCAAAGACCAGTAATGTAGCCAGTATATATGACAATACTTGCCATTTACTACTTGACTTAGTTGTTATATCTGTCAAGTAAATAATATTATTGTGGATTTAACATATCTACATGCCTCAATATTCTATGATGTTACTAAATTTATTTTAATATTACACAAAGACCTTACTTAAAAGAGTAGGAGTGGGAACTGATGTTTCTTTTTTTGTTGCTGATGAATACAGAACACTTTCTGTTTCATTGTTATCCTTTGTGACATTACAATATACAGCATCCCAACCATATTTACATAAACACTCTCCAGGTTGTATACAATATCCATTTGTAAGATTACAGTGTTCCATACAAACTGGTTGGGAACAGTTATCACCAAACCAACCTCCAAAACAAGTACAATAATCAGGACTACTGCATTGACCATGTACACAAACATGTGAACATAATGGTTGTGAACAATTGTCTCCACTCCAACCATCTTTACATAGGCAATAGTCAGGTTGATAACAATATCCATGAAGACAGCCATTAGAACAAACTGGTGTACTACAATTATGACTAGTCCATCCAGAATAACACTCACATACATTAGGAGATATACAATGACCACCAATAGTATTACAACCATTTGAGCATAAAGCTACAATATATAAGATAGTGCTAATATATTAATTAATATATTATCTATATAATCTTTACCTTTAGTGCAGTTGGTGTCTTCAGAGTATCCTTCAAGACATATCTCCGTTCCATTACTATCACATCTGTAATGTCCTATAGTATTATTAGGTTTACAATACACCTTACACTGTTCACCATAATAGTGTGTAGTACAGTGGAGATAATAATTTAACAGGATTTGAGTATTACTACTGTACATTTGTTTAACATGTGTATGGCTTATTAAATTAATATTAAAGACATCTATTTGTTTCTGCCATAACTTTACACGAATCTTGAATATGCCTTTGGTCTGTACAAATGACACATATTGACTTCTAGTTGTTATATAATCATTACTTACAGGTTGAAATATCTTGCTGGTAAATTGTAATGACAAATTACTAAAAGTAACATTGTCACTTGACAGTGATAAATAGGATGTGCCTCCTGTACAGACATACTTTTGATGTAGACACATCACTAATTCACCACCACAATCATTAGAACATTGTGTCTCATTTATTAATGAATGACAGATACTAGTATCATGACAACAGCAGTATGAATTTACACTTTGATGATAGACATGGTAAGTATTAGTATACTGTATTAGTGAGACATCTAGAGTCCATTTTCCAGTCACCTTTATTAGTAAGTAAAATGCAAACTTATTGAAGTGATAGTAATTAACTCACCAACAATGGAGAGAAGCACAAGAACAACAATGTTATCAGTCCTTGCATGTCTTTATCACTGTTAGAATGACATTCAAAATGCTTTTAATCAAGAACAGATATTGAAAACATGACTTTGCAATTTTTACTGAATGAGGAAATTAATTCAAAGTATTAACATATGTAATCAGAGCTTTGAATAACATTTGGTGTAGTTACTTAGTCATTATATATTAGAGTAATCTCAAATTCAACTATGTTAAGTTACAAATGTCTTATTGTCTTTAACTGTGAGATGACAAACTTTACATTCATAAATAATAATAAACTTTTGTGTATAAAGTATATTAGTACAATGACACACTAAATATTATAATAATTATTATAATATAGGACTTGAAATTGTTTTTAAAATGCAATTTTTTAAAGCAGTATAAAAAGGTATATATATATATATATATATATATATATATATATGTATATATATTATATATATTGCAATCTGCTTTGAATCATCTTATTTAATCTTTTTAACATAAACTCTAATTTCTTTAGATGACATACATATCAATGATAACTAGAGTGGTTATATATCTTTAAACAGAATGAAGTTATTGTGAAGTATAATGTTATCGAGATATTTTATTACTTTAAATAAATAATATAGTGTACCATAAACACAATATAATTTTGATTTTCTATATGAAATATTATATGTTTATTTATATGTATGTACCTAAAATAATATTTTCAATTAACTAAGTTTAAAAAGTCAGTTTAGTTAATATCTTTTTATATTAAGGTAATGCCATCATTACATAGGAGTGGTATTCATAGATTTACAAATAAACTATAATTTATTTTTTGTAGTATATTAAGCTTACACTAAATTTGCCTGTACATGCATTGTTTTCTTCAATGTCACTGGTACTATACAAATTGTTGTCATGGGAGATAGACTGAATACTGTTGATTTTCAATTAATGAAATAACATCAATTTCTAAAGACTCATTACCCATTCAATAGAGATCTACAGCACTCATAATGGTATAGGGATGGTATGGTCTTTATACATTTGTTTATGTAACTGCTTACATGTTCCATCCACATTTTACAGTAAATATAATATAAGTTTGCAAATTGAGCATAATATACAATTGCTTTAATAATGTTATAGACCAAGTGTGATTAGAGGAAACAAACATTAAAATATAGAAGTTAGTTCTAAGTCATATATAAGTGTAACTATTAAGAGTGAATAACAGAGTAAACAGTTGTTGAACTTTCAATATGCTCTTCCTCAGATTATATCAATAGGTCATTGTACTGGGCTCCCTCAATGGTAGGGGTGATGTTACTTTCTGATTTACTGGTGTTACAGTTTCATAAACAATAGCCTCTCTAGTATTAAAAGTGTCAGAATGTTGAATGAAGCTGTTATGAGGACCTATAAAACTAAGATATAGTAGGCATAACTTTACTGTGAATAAGTATATGCAGTTAAATAGAAATATTAGATGTTTACCTGTTTGGGTTGGCTTGTCTCATGACTGTACTATAGCAAACATTCATATTTGTGGGGATTTTCTATAACAAGGACAAAGTTCTTAGTCAATTCTATATTTCTTAATTCATTAATTTTAATATCTACTCACCTTCTTTTGATATTTAGATTTACATTTGACTGCAAGTAGTACTGCTATGAATATGAGAGCAAAGACCAGTAATGTAGCCAGTATATATGACAATACTTGCCATTTACTACTTGACTTAGTTGTTATATCTGTCAAGTAAATAATATTATTGTGGATTTAACATATCTACATGCCTCAATATTCTATGATGTTACTAAATTTATTTTAATATTACACAAAGACCTTACTTAAAAGAGTAGGAGTGGGAACTGATGTTTCTTTTTTTGTTGCTGATGAATACAGAACACTTTCTGTTTCATTGTTATCCTTTGTGACATTACAATATACAGCATCCCAACCATATTTACATAAACACTCTCCAGGTTGTATACAATATCCATTTGTAAGATTACAGTGTTCCATACAAACTGGTTGTGAACAATTATCACTAAACCAACCTCCAAAACAAGTGCAATTATCAGGACTACTGCATTGACCATGTACACAAACATGTGAACATAATGGTTGTGAACAGTTGTCTCCTCTCCAACCATCTTTACATAGGCAATAGTCAGGTTGATAACAATATCCATGAAGACAGCCATTAGAACAAACTGGTGTACTACAATTATGACCAGTCCATCCAGAATAACACTCACATACATTAGGAGATATACAATGACCACCAATAGTATTACAACCATTTGAGCATAAAGCTACAATATATAAGATAGTGCTAATATATTAATTAATATATTATCTATATAATCTTTACCTTTAGTGCAGTTGGTGTCTTCAGAGTATCCTTCAAGACATATCTCCGTTCCATTACTATCACATCTGTAATGTCCTATAGTATTATTAGGTTTACAATACACCTTACACTGTTCACCATAATAGTGTGTAGTACAGTGGAGATAATAATTTAACAGGATTTGAGTATTACTACTGTACATTTGTTTAACATGTGTATGGCTTATTAAATTAATATTAAAGACATCTATTTGTTTCTGCCATAACTTTACACGAATCTTGAATATGCCTTTGGTCTGTACAAATGACACATATTGACTTCTAGTTGTTATATAATCATTACTTACAGGTTGAAATATCTTGCTGGTAAATTGTAATGACAAATTACTAAAAGTAACATTGTCACTTGACAGTGATAAATAGGATGTGCCTCCTGTACAGGCATACTTTAGATGTAGACACATCACTAATTCACCACCACAATCATTAGAACATTGTGTCTCATTTATTAATGAATGACAGATACTAGTATCATGACAACAGCAGTATGAATTTACACTTTGATGATAGACATGGTAAGTATTAGTATACTGTATTAGTGAGACATCTAGAGTCCATTTTCCAGTCACCTTTATTAGTAAGTAAAATGCAAACTTATTGAAGTGATAGTAATTAACTCACCAACAATGGAGAGAAGCACAAGAACAACAATATTATCAGTCCTTGCATGTCTTTATAACTGTTAGAATGACATTCAAAATGCTTTTAATCAAGAACAGATATTGAAAACATGACTTTGCAATTTTTATTGAATGAGGAAATTAATTCAAAGTATTGACATATGTAATCAGAGCTTTGAATAACATTTGGTGTAGTTACTTAGTCATTATATATTAGAGTAATCTCAAATACAACCATGGTAAGTTACAAATGTCTTATTGTCTTAAACTGTGAGGTGACAAACTTTACATTCATAAATAATAATAAACTTTTCTGTATAGAGTATATTAGTACAATGACACACTAAATATAATAATAATTATTATAATATAGGACTTGAATTGTTTTTAAATGCAATTTTTTAAAGCAGTATAAAAAGGTATATATATATATATATATATATATATATTGCAATCTGCTTTGAATCATCTTATTTAATCATTTTATTCATATTTGTGGGGATTGTCTATAACAAGGACAAAGTTATTAGTCAATTCTAAATTTCTTAATTCATCAATTTTAATATCTACTCACCTTTTTTTGATATTTAGATTTACATTTGACTGCAAGTAGTACTGCTATGAATATGAGAGCAAAGACCAGTAATGTAGCCAGTATATATGACAATACTTGCCATTTACTACTTGACTTAGTTGTTATATCTGTCAAGTAAATAATATTATTATGGCTTTAACATATCTACACTCCTCGATATGCTATAATGTTACTAAATTTATTTTAATATTACACAAAGACCTTACTTAAAAGAGTAGGAGTGGGAACTGATGTTTCTTTTTTTGTTGCTGATGAGTACAGAACACTTTCTGTTTCATTGTTATCCTTTGAGACATTACAATATACACCAAATGCAGTTTGTACAGCCACTGTCGTTCTTACTCGAATACCATTGCACAGTCACAGTGTTACTATCATAAGGTACTAGTACTGAACATTGTAGTCGAAGTTCAATCAATACAGTTACAGGATTACATTGAGTAAAGTTTGTTGGTGGTTGTCGTTCATATTCATAATTTCCAGGACAACCTGAATGATGACACACAGTTCCATATTAACATCCATGGATGCCTTACCTTTAGTGGCCATGACAATGTTTAATAGTACACTTAACAACAGAACCAGATTTACTTCTTGCAGGATTGCCATTACCGAAATGTCCTAACTTTGCTCAGCCTCAGACAGATAAGTTTGCTTTAATAATTTTGTATACACTTAAATATAGTACCACTCATTATAATAAGCAGTGGGTGTGGCAATTTCAGGTTTGTACATTACTCTTAAACTATTATCAAAATTTGAAGGTAGCTTGTTATTTCCAAGTGTTTTTGTTTGTATTTAAATACTGGAGCACTGTAGTTGACTTTATTTATAAGTTATTGTTGTAACTCAGGACTAAAATATCTCCCAAAAACTAGTAGCCTTTTTTAATTTCATACAAACTACAAAAAATGTTTTTTCATAATAATTTCAATTGACTCATAATATCTCAACATCAATTTTGCACATATTCAGGTTGTTACCATAAAAAAAAAGGAGGTTTTAAGTCCATTTTAATTTTGGAATTATATGGACATTTATTTTCAAGACAATTGCCTTTAGCAAATGCGCTTTTATATAAACGATTAATCGCTTTGAAAAAAATCAAAACCTCAAATATGGATCTTAAAAACAAGGGTTTTCTTATTGTGAATCATCCCTCATACAAATAACTACTAATAATGTAATGTGCTAATAGCTCAAACCAAGTAACTAATTGCCAAAGAGCAAAAACTACTAGCTTTCAGATCTGCTACTTGTTCTAAATATAGGCCCTGCTGTGACTTATATTTGGACATTTTTTGCAAAATTCACAGTATTGAAAGTATATATAATAGTAACTACTTGGTTGTATATATTAAGTTATTCAAAACAAATGTAGATAATGATATTAAAATCTATGTTATTATGATATGAAGCAAACATTGAGTGAAAACAAAAAAGTCAATAATGTTTGAAAAAAATTTTTTGATAAGCAGCTCACATACAGTCAGCACTGATAACCGAATATGAACCAATAATTTTTTCATCAATATTTTTCTTTGAAGACTCAGCAAGTATAATATCATACTCATGCTAAATAACTTTATCAATTGATGATGTGCTAACAACATGACCAGTACTCAGTGGTTGAATAGTTTCATAGGAAGTAGTAGTGACTGGAGTAACTAATGCCGGAGCATGAACCTTGTTATCTGGTATACTGCTATCATCCTTGATCCATTGTTGTCCAGTATGCAATGTGATAGATGAATATGTACCTGTTGTATCATCACTCTGTCTTTCCTCAGAGAATATAAACAACTTATTATATTGATGAGTGTCTTCATCAGCTGGTGTAGTAATGGTCGATGTGGATATGTCTTCATCAATAGGTAGGGCTACATCATATATACAAGTATTTGAAGGAGTTATAGTGTTAGAATGTTGGTTTGAGCTACCACAATGAGTTAGAACATCGTAAGTAGATGAACAAAGCTTTTGTGAATCAGCTTTAAAAGTTATTGGAGGAAAATGACTGTTTTCTTTTACCTGTCCATCATTAAGTGATACACTGTCATATATGATCAATTTTAAATCTTTTGTTGATTTTGATCCATGTGGATTATGTAGTACAATTTGGTTATTCCCTATAATTACATTCAATGAAACATTAGTAAATACAAATTAGTGTAAACTCACTGTTTTCTTTTTGACACTTCAATAGTTTCTTTTTAAGTGACAGTGTAAACAATACAAGAAGTGTTATAATCATTGTTAGACAAAATACTAGTATTGTAGCCAATACATATGTAGAAACTTGCCACTTGAAAATTTCTGACTCGTTTTTTTATCTAATAACATGTCAAGAAGAATAAGTTAAAATTTTCATTAGCTGGCATAGGTTAGCAATAAATAAAACATCTTTCATTTCTTCCTATTAGGTAGTGCTACATTGCTGACATTTATCCTCTTAACAAATCACATTATATCATCAGTTTGCTATCAGTATACAATAATCACATTTTCAAACTAACTATTACATCTTTAAGACATTATAGCTTACTTGAAAACAATAAAATAGGTGTTAGTGTTATAAAGTTTGAATTCATTGTTAATTGATAGTGAACGCTTTCTGTTTCATTGTTATCCTTTGAGACATTACAAAATACGCCATCCCAACCATATTTACATAAACATTCTCCAGGTTGTATACAATATCCATTTGTAAGATCAGTGTTTCATACAAACTGGCTGGGAACAGTTATCACCAAACCAACCTCCAAAACAAGTACAATAATCAGGACTACTGCATTGACCATGTACACAAACATGTGAACATAATGGTTGTGAACAGCTGTCTCCTCTCCAACCATCTTTACATAGGCAATAGTCAGGTTGATAACAATATCCATGAAGACAGCGGTTAGTGCAAACTGGCATACTACAATTATGACCAGTCCATCCAGAATAACACTCACATCCTTTAGGAGATATACAATGACCACCAATAGTATTACAACCATTTGAGCATAAAGCTACAATATATAAGATAGTGCTAATCTATCTGTATAAAACTTACCTTTAGTGCAATTGGTGTCTTCAGAGTATCCTTCAAGACATATCTCAGTTACATTACTATCACATCTGTAATACAAAGTATTAACATATGTAATCAGAGCTTTGAATAACATGTTGTGTAAATACTTAGTTATTAGATCAATTTCAAATTCAATTATATTAAGTTACAAATGTCTTAACTGTGAGATGATAAACTATATATTTCTAAATAATAATAAACTTTGGTGTATAAAGTATATTAGTACAATGACACACTAAATATAATAACAATTATAATATAGGACTTGAAATTGTTTTTAAAATGCAACTCATTAAAGAAGTATAAAAAAGGTATGTGTATATATATATATATATATATATACATATTTATACTTATAAATATATATATTTATACTTCTTTAATGAGTTGCTTTTTAAAAACAATTTCAAATCCTATATTATAATTGTTATTATATATATATCAATACCATCATTACATAGGAGTGGTATTCATAGATTTACAAATAAACTATAATTTATTTTTGTAGTATATTAAGCTTACACTAAATTTGCCTGTACACTCATTGTTTTCTTCAATGTCACTGGTACTATACAAGTTGTTGTCATGAGAGATAGACTGAATACTGTTGATTTTTAATTAATGAAATAACATCAATTTCTCAAGGTCATTATTGCCTATTCAATAGAGGTCTACAACACTCATAGTGCTACAGGGATAGTGCGATCTTTCTACTGTTGTTTGTGTGACTTAATGTTCCATCCACATTTTACAGTAAATATAATATAAGTTTGCAAAATGAGCATAATATAAAAATACTTCAATAATGTTATAGACAAAATGTTGATTAGGGAAACAAATATTAAATATATAAAAGTTAATTCTGAATCATATAACAATGTAACTTTTGAGAGTAAATAACAGAGTAAACAATTGTTGAACTTTCAATATGCTCTTCCTCAAATAATATCAATAGGTTGTTGTACTGGACTCCCTCAGTAGTAGGGGTGATGTTACTTTCTGATTTACTGGTGTTACAGTTTCATAAACAATAGCCTCTCTAGTATTAAAAGTGTCAGAATGTTGAATGAAGTAGTTATGAGGACCTATAAAACTAATATATAGTAGGCATAACTTTACTGTGAATAATTACCTGCAGTTAAATAGAAATATTTGATGTTTACCTGTTTGGATTGGCTTCTCTCATGACTCTACTATAGCAAGCATTCAAATTTGTGGGAATTGTCTATAACAAGGACAAAGTTCTTAGTCAATTCTATATTTTTTAATTCATCAATTTTAATATCTACTCACCTTCTTTTGATATTTAGATTTACATTTGACTGCAAGTAGTACTGCTATGACTATGAGAGCAAAGACCAGTAATGTAGCCAGTATATATATCAATACTTGCCATTTACTACTTGACTTAGTTGTTATATCTGTCAAGTAAATAATATTATTGTGGCATCAATAACAAATACATGCCTCAATACTCTATAATGTTACTAAATTTATTTTAATATTACACAGTGACCTTACTTAAAAGTGTAGGAGTGGGAACTGTTGTTTCTTTTTTCATTGCTGATGAGTATAGAACACTTTTCGTTTCAGTGTTATCCTTTGAGACATTACAATATACACTATCCCAACCATATTTACATAACCACTACTATATATATATATGTATATTTTTAGTGGTCTTCACAACCTTAGTTCAAGGGAGCTTTACCAGTTGATAAGTGTGGAGTTGCTCAGTAGTACAACAGAAATTAGAGAGTATATATACTGTCTAGTGTGATCCTCTTTTCTGAGTTAAGTTTTTAGAGTTTATACCCGTGGTAGATGTCACTTGGATGGCTTTTGGTATCACCAAAAATTGGCTGTGGATTATTATCATAGGAGTAATGAGAAATACACTAAAGTCAAACCTAAACACCTGCTTTACTCTTTCTCTACCTGTCCATACATGTTCTTGGTGATTAATGTTACAAGTATAAGCTTGAAAGAAAATAGTAATAAAGAAAAACTTAAAAATACAAAACTAAGAGGCAAAAGCTTAAATATAATTGTTAGCATACTCCTTGATCCTTGATGTAATCACTCACACAGCAAAGGTACATGCATTGATTTTCAAGATCAGAAATATCACTAATTGATAACACCAGGACTTTAGAAACTGACAATGCTAATTGTTATGTGGCTAGAATTTTTTAATTAGTAATTCCAAATCCAGACCTTAATTATACTTATAACAGAGCTTATATTTGTCACACTCCTCCATTAGAATCCTTAGCACATGACTATTGAAGTCACACTCCTCCATTAAAATCCTTAGCACATGACTATTGAAGTCACACTCCTCCATTAGAATCCTTAGCACATGACTATTGAAGTCACACTCCTCCATTAAAATCTTAGCATATGATTATTGAAGTCACACTCCTTCATTAAATTCCTTAGCACATGACTATTGAAGTCACACTCCTCCATTAAAGGTACCTAACATGAAAATTATTTTCGCTGAAAAACACACTAATATGTAGCTATTTGCAAGTGTTTATCACACCAAAAATCTTAGTGCTGTTACTGCTAAGGTAAAAAAGATATAGACCTTCAGAGTTGAAGCATTTGCAAGGCTTGCAATTTACTTCCTGTAACGGGCGTGGCCTCTATGATGACGTTTTTAGTCATTGAACGAAGACGGATCACAGTATAGAGGAAACTTCTATGGAAGGAACTGAATCTGAGGAATCTGAGGAAAAAGATATTCTGAATCTGAGAGAAGCCTAAACCTGTCCTATTCACATAGTGATGATGAGCTTGATAGTAAGTGTTGTTGAGCCGTACTCATTTGAGCCACCGTATGTGGATATGGTAGCCATCAGCCTGATGAAGACAACCTTGAGGTGTCACAATCTAATGGATATGACAGAACTTCCAACTTGCAGTGGTAAGTAAGAAGTCTTTCAATAATATTTATGCATATATCAAATTTAGGTGCTCTTGTAAAAATTGTCGATTAATGTCCACTCACAATGAATGTCTGTGTTGTTGTGAGATTACTAAGGTGGTCCAACGAAGGGGGTCTGAGTTATCTTGTATTACAGATCATCCAGTATCTTCAAATGTTTGGGTACTGCAAACAGCCTTCTTTGCATACAGGCAGCAATATGGCAATTATTAAGGACAAAGAACTATACAAGAGTAAGCTTTCTACTGTTATAAATTGTAACCTTCATATGTTTATGATTTCTCTACAGACAATTCATACACACTACATATCATCAACTAACTAGATGGTATTGGGGATGATTGGACAAGGACTACCATTGTGTGCAGTAACAGTTATAAGGAAACCTTCCCATCTGATAATTACACTGGATTTAAATACCCAGATTTATAATTAATTTTCATCAACATATTTGTGATATTATTACTTGGATTACAATGATCCAAATCAACTAGTATGCTCAGCTATTGCATCTGTTTTATTTGGATGACTATAGGTACTGCATAAGAAAGGTACAAGTGTACGTGGAAGGCTACAAGGTAGTTTTTTGTCTTCTGAAAGTATACTCCATCTCATTAGCTAGTATACTAGAAGTCTCAAAGCAATCCTCAGTGAAATGACAGCTACAGATAACCGTGTAGTCACTTGGACTTGTCCAGCCTGCTCTAGTCCTCTTAATTTGCTTAATCCACTGTTTCCTTATTTCCTTTTCTTTAGGGAATTTGAATAAGGATACACCATCCTTGTTTTCATTACTGCATCTAGGTGGGGAAAAGATGTATTGTGGCTAGATCACTTAGCCACAATACATCTTTTCCCCATGTTGGCAATATCAAGCATGCATAGACGAGTTCATCCAAAGACTAAAAACGCGTCATCGTAGAGGCCACGCCCGTTACAGGAAGTAAATTGCAAGCCTTGCAAATGCTTCAACTTTGAGCTCTATATCTTTTTTACCATAGCAGTAACAGCACTAAGATTTTTGGTGTGATAAACACTTGCAAATAGCTACATATTAGTGTATTTTTAGCGAAAATAATTTTTCATGTTAGGTACCCTTTAAATTCCTTAGCACATGACTATTGAAGTCACACTCCTCGATTAGAATCCTTAGCACATGACTATTGAAGTCACACTACTTCATTAGAATCCTTAGCACATGACTATTGAAGTCACACTCCTCCATAAAATTCCTCAGCACATGACTATTGAAGTCACACTCCTTCATTAGAATCCTTAGCACATGACTATTGAAGTCACACTCCTCCATTAGAGCCTTTAGCACATGACTATTGAAGTCACACTCCTCCATTAAATTCCTCAGCACATGACTAATGAAGTCACACTCCTCCATTAAAACCCTTAGCACATGACTATTGAAGTCACACTAAATGTCATACACAAATCAAGAGAATAATGCATATAGACATGGTAAATTAAAATTAATAATTAATCAAAGATCATGTAGTGTTAATTAAATTGTCAACAAAATGAAGTTTACAATTGAATTTGTTTCATTTCGGGGAGAAAACACAACATTACAATGATACCTTGGACAGTTATGCACCTTCCAATTTCTAACAACAAAAAAGTTGTAGCTTTAAATTTTACTTCACATGTAATCAACGAATGTGATGAAAACCCAACAAGGTATTGTTATTCAGAATAAATGAACAAAGTATATGATTTTAATTCATAATGAGCGAATAGTAATAATAACTTGTATATAACTAGATATATGTTCTAACTGCACTGTTAGGTTCAAGCTTACCAGCTTAACAAGACACATATTAATATTCAACAATCTGTTGTAATATTAAAAATCTATATTAATGTATCACTTCCCAATACATGTAATACTGCCATTAATAGGAGGAGACTTGTCTTTAATTATAAAGCAAGAAACGGAAATGATCATGACCACACGTTAATGTCCTAATGATGGAGATGATTACCCTTTAAAATCAACAAATGTTACTATGATAGTATCTCCAGAGAACAAATTGTATCTGGTTTTGTTAACTATGATCACAGTGCATAAAAAAGAAAGAGAACTGCTAATGTCAATATGTTCATGCATTGAAGTACAATATAACTAATATACACATGTCTTCAACTATTGACCTTTAGAAACAAATTAAGATAACACAATATTCTCAACTATCTTTACTGTTCATGTATATGAACTCATTAGAGTATTTGATTTTTTTGTTGCATGATTTATAAGCTATAATTGCTCATGTATTTCAGTCAAGGAGAATTACATCATAAACTAAAGGTAGTATATACAATACAACTATCAACTATCATCAAATATGGCTAAATAATAATGCAAACAAAAAACATATGTTCTAACAACAACCTTTCACCGTAGGAAGTTAACCCATTGAAAGAGTTAGTTATGTATGATTAAAATATTGTCATTTTCTAGTAGACAAAGGACATTGCACAGTTGTTATGGATATAGATAAATACAATTAGAAGATGCTCTCCATGGTGAATGACCAAGAACCTACGAGAGCAATAAGAAAAATCCATCTCCCTATCTTCAGAGCAGAATGAACTCTTTCTGGGTTCTCTAAGAAAGAATATGGAGTTGTTTCAGAATCTATACTAACACCTTTGTAGATCTGATGACATTACACTCCAGATACGTGGTCTTCCTAAGATAAACAAACAGAACATTGACTAAGACTAATCATATCCTTCTATTCTTTTCCTGTTAACAGCATCTCTCATATAAGGAACTCAAGTAATTTTGTAGATTTTATTAGTACACAACAGCTAAAGGATGAAGTTCTTGTTTCCTTTGGTGTTGCTTCTTTTTTAACCAATGTTCCCATTGAGTTAGCAGTTCCAATCAGCAGAGAAAGATTGGAAAGTGACAAAAGCTTGAAAGATAGAACAGCACTCTCCATGCATTGACAAAATAATTTGTATACCGGTGTTCCGCTTTGAGCTAGGCTACTTATTTATCATTAAGAGGTAATCACTATACCAACAGGTGTTTGTAAACCAATGGACTTCCCTGTCTCTGTCACAGTGACCTATATGGTCATGGAGTATGTATGAACAGAATACTAAGTCTAAATATTTTAGCAATAGCTATTAGCATATATATTAACATACATACTACAAGAAATGTTTTGTCATACTAATTTCAATTGACTCATAATATCTCAACATCTATTTTGCACATGTTCAGGTTGTTACCATTAAATTACAAAGTAGGTTTTAAGTCCATTTTAATTTGGAATTATATGGACATTTATTTTTAAGACAATTGCCTTTAGCAAATGCGCTTTTATATAAACAATTAATCACTTTGAAAAAAATCAAAACCTCAAATGTGGATCCTAAAAACAAGGGTTTTCCTATTGTGAATCATCCCTCATACAAATAATTACAAATAATGTAATGTGCTAATAGCTCAAATCAAGTAACTAGTTGCCAAAGAGCAAAAACTACTAGCTTTCAGATCTGCTACTTGTTCTAAGTATAGGCCCTGCTGTGACTTATATTTGGACATTGTTTGCAAAATTCACAGTATTGAAAGTATATATAATAGTAACTTCTTGGTTGTATATATTAAGTTATTCAAAACAAATGTAGATAATAATATTAAAATCTATGTTATTATGATATGAAGCAAACATTGAGTGAAAACAAAAAATCAATAATGTTTGAAAAAAAATTTTTTTTGATAAGCAGCTCACATACAGTCAGCACTGATAACCGAATATGCACCAATAATTTTTTCATCAATATTTTTCTTTGAAGACTCAGCTAGAATAATATCATACTCATGCTGAATAACTTCATCAATTGATGATGTACTAACAACATGACCAGTACTCAGTGGTTGAATAGTTTCATAGGAAGTAGTAGTGACTGGAGTAACTAATGCCGGAGCATGAACCTTGTTATCTGGTATACTACTATCATCCTTGATCCATTGTTGTCCAGTATGCAATGGGATAGGTGAATATGTACCTGTTGTATCTTCACTCTGTCTTTCTTCAGAGAATATAAACAACTTATTATATTGATGAGTGTCTTCATCAGCTGGTGTAGTAATGGTCGATGTGGATATGTCTTCATCAATAGGTAGGGCTACATCATATGTACAAGTATTTGAAGGAGTTATAGTGTTAGAATGTTGGTTTAAGCTACTACAATGAGTTAGAACATCATAAGTTGATGAACAAAGCTTTTGTGAATCAGCCTTCACAGTTATTGTAGGAAAATGACTGTTTTCTACTACCTGTCCATCATTAAGTGATACACTGTCGTATACAATCAATTTTAAATCTTTTGTTGATTTTGATCCATGTGGATTATGTAGTACAATTTGGTTATTCCCTATAATTACATTCAATGAAACATTAGTAAATACAAATTAGTGCAAACTCACTGTTGTTTTTTTTACATTTCAATAGTTTCTTTTTAAGTGACAGTGTAAACAATACAAGAAATATTATAATCATTGTTAGACAAACTACTAGTAATGTAGCCAGTACATATGTAGAAACTTGCCACTTGAAAATTTCTGATTCATTTTTGTTATCTAAATAACATGTCAAGAATAATAAGTTAAAAATTTCATTAGCTAGCATAGGTTAGCTATAAATAAAACAGCTTTTATTTCTTCCTACTAGGTAGTGCTACATTACTAACATTTATCCTCTTAACAAATCACATTATATCATCAGTTTGCTATCAGTATACAATAATCACAATTAAAATTAACTATTACATCTTTAAGACATTATAGCTTACTTGAAAACAATAAAGTAGGTGTTAGTGTTATAAAATTTGAATTCAATGTTAATTGATAGTGAATACTTTCTGTTTCAGCGTTATCCTTTGAGACATTACAATATACACCATCCCAACTATATTTACATAAACATACTCCAGGTTGTATACAATATCCATTTGTAAAATCACAGTGTTCCATGCAAACTGGTTGGGAACAGTTATCACCAAACCAACCTCCAAAACAAGTACAATAATCAGGACTACTGCATTGACCATGTACACAAACATGTGAACATAATGGTTGTGAACAATTGTCTCCACTCCAACCATCTTTACATAGGCAATAGTCAGGTTGATAACAATATCCATGAAGACAGTGGTTAGTGCAAACTGGCATACTACAATTATGACCAGTCCATCCAGAATAACACTCACATACATTTGGAGATATAGATGACCACCAATAGTATTACAACCATTTGAGCATAAAGCTACAATATATAAGATAGTGCTAATCTATTAATATATTATCTGTATAATCTTTACCTTTAGTGCAGTTGGTGTCTTCAGAGTATCCTTCAAGACATATCTTAGCTCCATTACTATCATATCTGTAATGTCCTATAGTATTATTAGGTTTACAATACACCTTACACTGTTCACCATAATAGTGTGTGGTACAGTGGAGATAATAATTTAACAGGATCTGAGTATTACTACTGTACATTTGTTTAACAGGTGTATGGCTTATTAAATTGATATTAATGACATCTATTTGTTCCTGCCATAAATGATCAGATACACGAATCTTGAATATGCTTTTGGTCTGTACAAATGACACATATTGACTTCTAGTTGTTCTATAATCATTACTTACAGGTTGGAATGTCTTGCTGGTAAATTGTAATGACAAATTACTAAAAGTAACATTGTCACTTGACAGTGATAAATAGGATGTGCCTCCTGTACAGGCACACTTTTGATGTAGACACATCACTAAGACACCACTACAATCATTAGAACATTGTGTCTCATTTATTAATGAATGACAGTTACTAGTATCATGACAACAGCAGTATAAATTTACACTTTGATGATAGACATGGTAAGTATTAGTATACTGTATTAGTGAGACATCTAGAGTCCATTTTCCAGTCACCTTTATTAGTAAGTAAAATGCAAAATTATTGAAGTAGTAGTAATTAACTCACCAACAATGGAGAGAAGCACAAGAACAACAATGTTATCAGTCATTGCATGTCTTTATCACTGTTAGAATGACATTGAAGATGCTTTAATCAAGAATAGATATTGAAAACATGACTTTGCAATTTTTACCATATGAGGAAATTAATACAAAGTATTAGCATATGTAATCAGAGCTTTGAATAACATTTGGTGTAGTTACTTAGTCATTATATATTAGAGTAATTTTCAAAATCAAATATGTTAAGTTACAAATGTCTTACTGCCTTTAACTGTGAGATGACAAACTTTACATTTATAAATAATAATAAACATTCGAGTATAAATTATATTAGTACAATGACTCACTAAATATAATAATAAAAATTATAATATGGGATTTGAAATTGTTTTTTAAAATGCTGTTCATTAAAGAAGTATAAATGATATGTATATATACATATATATATATATATATATATATATATATATATATATATATATATATATATATATATATAATTTCAGTCTGCTTTGAATCATGTTATTTAGTCTTTTTAATGTAAACTCTGATTTCTTTGGATGACATACATATCAATAATAACTAGAGTGGTTGTATATCTTCAAACAGAATGAAATTATTGTGAGGTATAATGTTTTTGAGATATTTTATTGCTTTAAATAAATAATATAGTGTACCATAAACACAATATAATTTTGATTTGCAATATGAAATATTATATGTTAATTTATATGTATGTACCTAAAACAATATTTTCAATTAACTACATTTAAAAAGTTAGTTAATACCCTTTTATATTAAGGTAATGCCATCATTACATAGGAGTGGTATTCATAGATTTCCAAATAAACAATAATTGTTTTTGTAGTATATTAATTAAGCTTACACTAAATTTGCCTGTACGTGCATTGTTTCTTCAATGTCACTGGTACTATACAAGTTGTTGTCATGGGAGAGAGATAGAGTGAATACTGTTGATTTTCAATTAACGAAATAATATCAATTTCTCAAGGTCATTATCTATTCAATAGAGGTCTACTGCACTCATATTGCTATAGGGATAGTATGGTCTTTCTACCTTTGTTTGTGTGACTTAATGTTCCATCCACATTTTACAGTAAATATAATATAAGTTTGCAAAATGAGCATAATATAAAAATACTTCAATAATGTTATAGACCAAGTGTTGATTAGAGGAAACAAACAATATATAGAAATTAATTCTGAGTCATATATAAGTGTAACTATTAAGAGTGAATGACAGAGTAAACAGTTGTTGAACTTTCAATATGCTCTTCCTCAAATAATGTCAATAGGTTGTTGTACTGGGCTCCCTCAGTGGTAGGAGTGATGTTACTTTCTGATTTACTGGTGTTATTGTTTCATAAACAATATCCTCTCTAGTATTAAAAGTGTCAGGATTGTGGATGAAGCTGTTATGAGGACCTATAAAACTAATATATAGTAGGCATAACTTTACTGTGAATAAGTATTTGCAGTTAAATAGAAATATTAGATGTTTACCTGTTTGGGTTGGCTTGTCTCATGACTGTACTATAGCAAACATTCATATTTGTGGGGATTTTCTATAACAAGGACAAAATTATTAGTCAATTCTATATTTCTTAATTCATCAATTTTAATATCTACTCACCTTCTTTTGATATTTAGATTTACATTTGACTGCAAGTAGTACTGCTATGAATATGAGAGCAAAGACCAGTAATGTAGCCAGTATATATGACAATACTTGCCATTTACTACTTGACTTAGTTGTTATATCTGTCAAGTAAATAAAATTATTAACATATTTACATGCCACGATATTCTATAATGTTACTAAATTTATTTTAATCTTACACAGTGACCTTACTTAAAAGAGTAGGAGTGGGAACTGATGTTTCTTCTTTGATTGCTGATGAGTACAGAACATTTTCTGTTTCAGTGTGATCTTTTGAGACATTACAATATACACCATCCCAACTATATTTACATAAACATACTCCAGGTTGTATACAATATCCATTTGTAAGATTACAGTGTTTCATACAAACTGGTTGGGAACAGTTATCACCAAACCAACCTCCATAACAAGTACAATAATCAGGACTACTGCATTGACCATGTACACAAACATGTGAACATAATGGTTGTGAACAATTGTCTCCTCTCCAACCATCTTTACATAGGCAATAGTCAGGTTGATAACAATATCCATGAAGACAGTGGTTAGTGCAAACTGGTCTACTACAATTATGACCAGTCCATCCAGAATAACACTCACATACATTTGGAGATATACAATGACCACCAATAGTATTACAACCATTTGAGCATAAAGCTACAATATATAAGATAGTGCTAATCTATCTGTATAATCCTTACCTTTAGTGCAGTTGGTGTCTTCAGAGTATCCTTCAAGACATATCTTAGCTCCATTACTATCACATCTGTAATGTCCTATAGTATTATTAGGTTTACAATACACCTTACACTGTTCACCATAATAGTGTGTAGTACAGTGGAGATAATAATTTAACAGGATTTGAGTATTACTACTGTACATTTGTTTAACATGTGTATGGCTTATTAAATTGATATTAAAGACATCTATTTGTTTCTGCCATAACTCTACACGTATCTTGAATATGCCTTTGGTCTGTACAAATGACACATATTGACTTCTAGTTGTTATATAATCATTACTTACAGGTTGGAATGTCTTGCTGGTAAATTGTAATGACAAATTACTAAAAGTAACATTGTCACTTGACAGTGATAAATAGGATGTGCCTCCTGTACAGGCATACTTTTGATGTAGACACATCTCTAATTCACCACCACAATCATTAGAACATTGTGTCTCATTTATTAATGAATGACAGTTACTAGTATCATGACAACAGCAGTATGAATTTACACTTTGATGATAGACATGGTAAGTATTAGTATACTGTATTAGTGAGACATCTAGAGTCCATTTTCCAGTCACCTTTATTAGTAAGTAAAAATTCAAAATTATTGAAGTGGTTGTAATTAACTCACCAACAATGGAGAGAAGCACAAGAACAACAATGGTATCAGTCCTTGCATGTCTTTATCACTGTTAGAATGACATTGAAAATGCTTTAATCAAGAATAAATATTGAAAACATGACTTTGCAATTTTTACCATATGAGGAAATTAATACAAAGTATTAACATATGTAATCAGAGCTTTGAATAACATGTTGTGTAAATACTTAGTTATTAGACCAATTTCAAATTCAATTATATTAAGTTACAAATGTCTTAACTGTGAAATGATAAACTTTATATTCCTAAATAATAATAAAATTTTGTGTATAAAGTATATTAGAGATAGACTTAATACTGTTGATTTTTAATTAATGAAATAACATCAATTTCTCAAGGTCATTATCCCCTATTCAATAGAGGTCTACAACACTCATAGTGCTATAGGGATGGTGTGATCTTTCTACTGTTGTTTGTGTGACTTAATGTTCCATCCACATTTTACAGTAAATATAATATAAGTTTGCAAAATGAGCATAATATAAAAATACTTCAATAATGTTATAGACAAAATGTTGATTAGGGAAACAAATATTAAATATATAAAGGTTAATTCTGAATCATATAACAATGTAACTTTTGAGAGTAAATAACAGAGTAAAAAATTGTTGAACTTTCAATATGATCTTCCTCAAATAATATCAATATGTCGTTGTACTGGGCTCCCTCAGTGGTAGGGGTGATGTTACTTTCTGATTTACTGCTGTTACAGTTTCATAAACAATAGCCTCCCTAGTATTAAAAGTGTCAGAATGTTGAATGAAGCTGTTATGAGGACCTATAAAACTAATATATAGTAGGCATAACTTTACTGTGAATAAGTACCTGCAGTTAAATAGGAATATTTGATGTTTACCTGTTTGGATTGGCTTCTCTCATGACTGTACTATAGCAAGCATTCAAATTTGTGGGAATTGTCTATAACAAGGACAAAGTTCTTAGTCAATTCTATATTTCTTAATTCATAGATTTAATCTGTACTCACCTTCTTTCGATATTTAGATTCACATTTTAATGCAAGTAGTACTGCTATGATATGATAACAAAGACCAGTAATGTAGCAGGTATATATATATCAATACTTGCCATTTACTACTTGACTTAGTTGTTATATCTGTCAAGTAAATAATATTATTGTGGCATCAATAACAGATACATGCCTCAATACTCTATAATGTTACTAAATTTATTTTAATATTACACAGTGACCTTACTTAAAAGAGTAGGAGTGGGAACTGATGTTTCTTTTTTCATTACTGATGAGTATAGAACACTTTTCGTTTCATAGTTATCCTTTGAGACATTACAATATGCACCATCCCAACCATATTTACATAACCACTACTATGTATATATGTATACATTTTTAGTGGTCTTCACAACCTTAGTTCAAAGGAGCTTTACCAGTTGATAAGTGTGGAGTTGCTCAGTAGTACAACAGAAATTAGAGAGTATATATACTGTCTAGTGTGATCCTCTTTTTTGAGTTAAGCTTTTAGAGTTTATACCAGTGGTAGATGTCACTTGGATGGCTTTTGGTATCACCAAAAATTGGCTGTGGATTATTATCTTAGGAGTAATGAGAAATACACTAAAGTCAAACCTAAACACCTACTTTACTCTTTCTCTACCTGTGCATACATGTTCTTGGTGATTAATGTTACAAGTATAAGCTTGAAAGAAAATAGTAATAAAGAAAAACTTAAAAATACAAAACTAAGAGGCAAAAGCTTACATATAATTGTTAGCATACTCCTTGATCCTTGATGTAATCACTCACACAGCAAAGGTACACGCATTGATTTTCAAGATCAAAAATATCACTGATTGATAACACTAGGACTTTTAGAAACTGACAATGCTAATTGTTATGTGGCTAGAATTTTTTAATTAGTAATTCCAAATCCAGACCTTATACTTATAACAGAGTTTATATTTGTCACACTCCTCCATTAGAATCCTTTATAACAGAGCTTATATTTGTCACACTTCTCTATTAGAATCCTTAGCACATGACTATTGAAGTCACACTCCTCCATTACAATCCTTAGCACATGAGTATTGAAGTCACACTCCTCCATTAGAATCCTTAGCACATGACTATTGAAGTCATACTCCTCAATTAAAACCTTAGCACATAATTATTGAAGTCACACTCCTTCATTAAATTCCTTAGCACATGACTATTGAAGTCACACTCCTCCATTACAATCCTTAGCACATGACTATTAAAGTCACACTCCTCCATTAAAATCCTTAGCACATGACTATTGAAGTCACACTCCTCCATTAAAACCTTAGCACATGATTATTGAAGTCACACTCCTTCATTAAATTCCTTAGCACATGACTATTGAAGTCACACTCCTCCATTAAAACCTTAGCACATGATTATTGAAGTCACACTCCTTCATTAAATTCCTTAGCACATGACTATTGAAGTCACGTTCCTACATTAAAGGGTACCTAACATGAAAAAAACACTAATATGTAGCTATTTGCAAGTGTTTATCACACCAAAAATCTTAGCTCTGTTACTGCTAAGGTAAAAAAGATATAGAGCTTCAAAGTTGAAGCATTTGCAAGGCTTGCAATTTACTTCTTGTAACGGGCGTGGCCTCCATGATGACGTTTTTTAGTCATTGAACGAAGACGGATCACAGTATTGAGGAAACTTCTATGGAAGGATCTGAATCTGAGATATCTGAGAAAAAAGATATTCTGAATCTGAGAAAAGCCTAAACCTGTCCTATTCACATAGTGATGATGAGCTTGATAGTAAGTGTTGTTGAGCCGTACTCATTTGAGCCACTAACCCACCGTATGTAGATGGTACAGGTAGCCATCAGCCTGATGAAGACAACCTTGAGGTGTCACAATCTAATGGATATGACAGAACTTCCAACTTGCAGTGGTAAGTAAGAAGTCTTTCAATAATATTTATGCATATATCAAATTTAGGTGCTCTTGTAAAAATTGTCAATTAATGTCCACTACCAATGAATGTCTGTGTTGTTGTGAGATTACTAAGGTGGTCCAACGAAGGGAGTCTGAGTTTTCTTGTATTACAGGTCATCCAGTATCTTCAAATGTTTGGGTACTGCAAACAGCCTTCTTTGCATACAGGCAGCAATATGGCAATTATTAAGGACAAAGAACTGTACAAGAGTAAGCTTTCTACTGTTATAAATTGTAACCTTCATATGTTTATGATTTCTCTATAGACAATTCATACACACTACATATCATCAACTAACTAGATGGTGTTGGGGATGATTGGGCAAGGACTACCATCGTGTGCAGTAACAGTTATATGATATTATTACTTGGATTACAATGATGCAAATCAACTAGTATGCTCAGCTATTGCATCTGTTTATTTGGATGACTGTAGGTACTGCATAAGAAAGGTACAAGTGTACGTGGAAGGCTACAAGGTGGTTTTTTTGTCTTCTGAAAGTATACTCCATCTCATTAGCTAGTATACTAGAAGTCTCAAAGCAATCCTCAGTGAAATGACAGCTACAGATAACCATGTAATCACTTGGATGGACTTGTCCAGTCTGTTCTAGTCCTCTTAATTTGCTTAATTCACTGTTCCCTTATTTCCTTTCTTTTAAGGAATTTGAATAAGGATACACCATCCTTGTTTGCATTACTGCATATAGGTGGGGAAAAGATGTATTGTGGCTAGATCATCTAGCCACAATACATCTTTTCTCCATGTTGGCAATATCAAGCATGTATACACGAGTTCATCCAATGACTAAAAACGCGTCATCTTGGAGGCCACGCCCGTTACAAGAAGTAAATTGCAAGCCTTGCAAATGCTTCAACTTTGAAGCTCTATATCTTTTTTACCATAGCAGTAACAGCACTAAGAATTTTTGGTGTGATAAACACTTGCAAATAGCTACATTTTAGTGTATTTTTCAGTGAAAATAATTTTTCATGTTAGGTATCCTTTAAATTCCTTAGCACATGACTATTGAAGTCACATTCCTCGATTAGAATCCAGAGCACATGGCTATTGAAGTCACACTCCTCCATTAGAACCCTTAGCAACGAATATTGAAGTCACACTCCTCCATTAAATTCCTTAGCTCATGACTATTGAAGTCACACTCCTTCATTAGAATCCTTAGCACATGACTATTGAAGTCACACTCCTCCATTAGAGCCCTTAGCACATGACTATTGAAGTCACACTCCTCCATTAAATTCCTTAGCACATGACTATTGAAGTCACACTCCTCCATTAGAATCCTTAGCACATGACTATTGAAGTCACACTCCTCCATTAGAATCCTTAGTACATGACTATTAAAGTCACACTCCTCCATTAGAACCCTTAGCACATGACTATTGAAGTCACACTAAATGTCATACACAAACCAAGAGAATAATGCATATAGACATGGTAAATTAAAATTAACAATTAATCAAAGATCATGTAGTGTTAATTAAATTGTCAACAAAATGAAGTTTACAATTGAATTTGTTTCATTTCGGGGAGAAAACACAACATTACAATGATACCTTGGACAGTTATGCACCTTCCAATTTCTAACAACAAAAAAGTTGTAGCTTTAAATTTTACTTCACTGTAATCAAAGAGTGTGATGAAAACCCAACAAGGTATTGTGATTCATGATCAGAATAAATGAACAAAGTGTATGATTTTAATTCATAATGAGCGAATGGTAATAGTAACTTTTATAACTAGATATATGTTCTAACTGTACTGTTAGGTTTAAACTTACCAGCTTAACAAGACACATATTAATATTCAACAATCTGTTGTAATATTAGAAATCTATATTAATGTATCACTTCCCAATACATATAATACTACCATTAATAGAAGGAGACTTGTTTTTAATTATAAAGCAAGAAAGGGAAATGATCATGACCACACATTAATTCCTAATGATGGAGATGATTACAATTTAACATCAACAAGTGTTACTGTGTTAGTATCTCCAGAGGACAAATTGTATCTGGTTTTGTTAACTATGATCACAATGCATAAAAAATTAAGGAGAATTACAAATGTCAATATGTTCATGCAATCCTTGGTGTACAATATAACTAATATACACATGTCTTCAACTATTTACCTTTATAACAAATTAAGATAACACAATATTCTCAACTATCTTTACTGTTCGTGTACATGAACTCATTAGAGTATTTGATTTTTTTGTTGCATGATTTATAAGCTATAATTGCTCATGTATTTCAGTCAAGGAGAATTACATCATAAACTAAAGGTAGTATATACAATACAACTATTAACTATCATCATTTATGGCTAAATAATAATACAAACAAAAAACACATATGTTCTAACAACAACCTTTCACCATAGGAGGTTAACACATTGAAAGAGTTAGTTATGTAATGATTAAAGTATTGTCATTTTCCAGTAGAGAATGGACACTGCACAGTTGTTATGGTTATAGATAAATACAATTAGAAGATGCTCTCCATGGTGAATGACCAAGAACCTACGAGAGCAATAAGAAAAATCCATCTCCCTATCTTCAGAGCAGAATGAATTCTTTCTGGTTTCTCTATGAAAGAATGTGGAATTGTTTCAGAATCTATACTAACACCTTTGTAGATCTGATGACATTACACCCCAGATATGTGGTCTTACTAAGATAAACAAACCAGACATTGACTAAGACTAATCATATCCTTCTATTCTTCTCCTGGTATCATCATCTCTCATATAAGGAACTCAAGTAATTTTGTAGATTTTATTAGTACACACAGCTAAAGGATGAAGCCCTTGTTTCCTTTGGTGTTGCTTCTCTTTTAACCAATGTTTCCATTGAGTTAGCAGTTCCAATCAGCAGAGAAAGATTGGAAAGTGACAAAGCTTGAAAGATAGAACAGCACTCTCCATGCATTGACAAAATAATTGTATACTGGTGTTCCGCTTTGAGCTAGGCTACTTATTTATCATTAAGAGGTAATCATTATACCAACAGGTGTTTGTAAACAAATGGACTTCCCTGTCTCTGTCACAGTGACCTATATGGTCATGGAGTATGTATGAACAGAATACTAAGTTTAAATATTTTAGCAATAGCTATTAGCATATATATTAACATACATACTACAAGAAATGTTTTGTCATAATAATTTCAATTGACTCATAATATCTCAACATCAATTTTGCACATGTTCAGGTTGTTACCATAAAAATACAAAGTAGGTTTTAAGTCCATTTTAATTTGGAATTATATGGACATTTATTTTCAAGACAATTGCCTTTAGCAAATGCGCTTTTATATAAACAATTAATCACTTTAAAAAAAATCAAAACCTCAAATGTGGATCTTAAAAACAAGGGTTTTCCTATTGTGAATCATCCCTCATACAAATAATTACAAATAATGTAATGTGCTAATAGCTCAAACCAAGTAATTACTTGCCAAAGAGCAAAAACTACTAGTTTTCAGATCTGCTACTTGTTCTAAGTATAGGCCCTGCTGTGACTTATATTTGGACATTGTTTGCAAAATTCACAGTATTGAAAGTATATATAATAGTAACTACTTGGTTGTATATATTAAGTTATTCAAAAGAAATGTAGATAATGATATTAAAATCTATGTTATTATGATATGAAGCAAACATTGAGTGAAAACAAAAAATCTATACTGTTTAAAAAAAATATTTTTTGATGAGCAGCTCACATATAGTCAGCACTGATAACCGAATATGCACCAATCATTTTTTCATCAATATTTTTCTTTGAAGACTCAGCTAGAATAATATCATACTCATGCTGAATGGCTTCATCAATTGATGATGTGCTAACAACATGACCAGTACTCAGTGGTTGAATAGTTTCATAGGAAGTAGTAGTGACTGGAGTAACTAATGCCGGAGCATGAACCTTGTTATCTGATATACTACTATCATCCTTGATCCATTGTTGCCTAGTATGCAATGTGATATGTGAATATGCACCCGTTGTATCATCGCTCTGTCTTTCCTCAGAGAATATAAACAACTTATTATATTGATGAGTGTCTTCATCAGCTGGTGTAGTAATGGTCGATGTGGATATGTCTTCATCAATAGGTAGGGCTACATCATATATACAAGTATTTGAAGGAGTTATAGTGTTAGAATGTTGGTTTAAGCTACCACAATGAGTTAGAACATCATAAGTTGATGAACAAAGCTTTTGTGAATCAGGTTTCACAGTTATTGGAGGAAAATGACTGTTTTCTTTTACCTGTCCATCATTAAGTGATACACTGTCATATACGATCAATTTTAAATCTTTTGTTGATTTTGATTCATGTGGATTATGTAGTAAAATTTGGTTATTCCCTATAATTACATTCAATGAAACATTAGTAAATACAAATTAGTGTAAACTCACTGTTGTCTTTTTGACGCTTCAATTGTTTCTTTTTAAGTGACAGTGTAAGCAATACAAGAAGTGTTATAATCATTGTTAGACAAACTACTAGTAATGTAGCCAGTACATATGTAGAAACTTGCCACTTGAAAATTTCTGATTCATTTTTGTTATCTAAATAGCATGTCAAGAATAATAAGTTAAAAATTTCATTAGCTAGCATAGGTTAGCTATAAATAAAACAGCTTTTATTTCTTCCTACTAGGTAGTGCTACATTACTAACATTTATCCTCTTAACAAATCACATTATATCATCAGTTTGCTATCAATATACAATAATCACATTTTCAAACTAACTATTACATCTTTAAGAAATTATAGCTTACTTGAAAACAATAAAGTAGGTGTTAGTGTTATAAAATTTGAATTCAATGTTAATTGATAGTGAACACTTTCTGTTTCATTGTTATCCTTTGTGACATTACAATACACACCATCCCAACTATGTTTACATAAACACTCTCCAGGTTGTATACAATATCCATTTGTAAGATCACAGTGTTCCATACAAACTGGTTGTGAACAGTTATCACCAAACCAACCTCCAAAACAAGTACAATAATCAGGACTACTGCATTGACCATGTACACAAACATGTGAACATAATGGTTGTGAACAGTTGTCTCCTCTCCAACCATCTTTACATAGGCAATAGTCTGGTTGATAACAATATCCATGAAGACAACCATTAGTACAAACTGGTGTGCTACAATTATGACCAGTCCATCCAGAATAACAGTCACATACATTTGGAGATACACAATGACCACCAATAGTATTACAACCATTTGAGCATAAAGCTACAATATATAAGATAGTGCTAATCTATTAATATATTATCTATATAATCTTTACCTTTAGTGCAGTTGGTGTCTTCAGAGTATCCATCAAGACATATCTTAGCTCCATTACTATCACATCTGTAATGTCCTATAGTATTATTAGGTTTACAATACACCTTACACTGTTCACCATAATAGTGTGTAGTACAGTGGAGATAATAATTTAACAGGATTTGAGTATTACTACTGTACATTTGTTTAACATGTGTATGGCTTATTAAATTGATATTAATGACATCTATTTGTTCCTGCCATAAATGATCAGATACACGAATCTTGAATATGCCTTTGGTCTGTACAAATGACACGTATTGACTTCTAGTTGTTCTATAATCATTACTTACAGGTTGGAATGTCTTGCTGGTAAATTGTAATGACAAATTACTAAAAGTAACACTGTCACTTGACAGTGATAAATAGGATGTGCCTCCTGTACAGGCATACTTTTGATGTAGACACATCTCTAATTCACCACCACAATCATTAGAACATTGTGTCTCATTTATTAATGAATGACAGATACTAATATCATGACAACAGCAGTATGAATTTATACTTTGATGATAGACATGGTAAGTATTAGTATACTGTATTAGTGAGACATCTAGAGTCCATTTTCCAGTCACCTTTATTAGTAAGTAAAATGCAAAATTATTGAAGTGATAGTAATTAACTCACCAACAATGGAGAGAAGCACAAGAACAACAATGTTATCAGTCCTTGCATGTCTTTATCACTGTTAGAATGACATTGAAAATGCTTTAATCAAGAATAGATATTGAAAACATGACTTTGCAATTTTTACAATATTAGGAAACTAATACAAAGTATTAGCATATGTAATCAGAGCTTTGAAGAACATGTGGTTTAGTTACTTAGTCATTAGAGTAATTTCAAATTCAAATATGTTAAGTTACAAATATCTTACTGTCTTTAACTGTGAGATGACATTCATAAATAATAATAAACATTTGAGTATAAAGTAATTAGTACAATGACTCACTAAATATAATAATAAAAATTATAATATGGGACTTGAAATTGTTTTTTAAAATGCTGTTCATCAAAGAAGTATAAATGGTATATATATATATTATTTCAGTCTGCTTTGAATCATGTTATTTAGTTTTTTTAATGTAAACTGTATTTTCTTTGGATGACATACATATCAATGATAACTAGAGTGGTTATATATCTTCAAACAAAATGAAGTTATTGTGAAGTATAATGTTATCAAGATATTTTATTGCTTTAAATAAATAATATAGTGTACCATAAACGCAATATAATTTTGATTTGCTATATGAAATATTATATGTTTATTTATATGTATGTGCCTAAAACAATATTTTCAAGTAACTAAGTTTAAAAAGTTAGTTAATACCCTTTTATATTAAGGTAATGCCATCATTACATAGGAGTGGTATTCATAGATTTCCAAATAAACAATAATTTTTTTGTAATATATTAAGCTTACACCAAATTTGCCTGTACATGCATTGTTTTCTTCAATATCACTGGTACTATACAAGTTGTTGTCATGGGAGATAGACTGAATACTGTTAATTTTTAATAAATGAAATAACATCAATTCCTCAAGGCTTATTACCCATTCAATAGATATCTACAGCACTCATAGTGGTATAGGGATGGTATGGTCTTTCTACATTTCTTTATGTAACTTACATGTTCCATTCACATTTTACAGTAAATATAATATACGTTTGCAAATTGAGCATAATATACAATTGCTTTAATAATGTTATTAACCAAATGTTGATTAGAGGAAACAATTATTATTATATAGAAGTTAGTTTTAAGTCATATATAAGTGTAACTATTGAGAGTGAATAACATTTGTTGAACTTTCAATATGCTCTTCCTCAAATAATATCAATAGGTTGTTGCACTGGGCTCCCTCAGTGGTAGGGGTGATGTTACTTTCTGATTTACTGGTGTTACAGTTTCATAAACAATATCCTCTCTAGTATTAAAAGTGTCAGAATTTTGGATGAAGCTGTTATGAGGACCTATAAAACTAATATATAGTAGGCATAACTTTACTGTGAATAAGTATCTGCAGTTAAATAGGAATATTTGATGTTTACCTGTTTGGGTTGGCTTGTCTCATGACTGTACTATAGCAAACATTCATATTTGTGGGGATTTTCTATAACAAGGACAAAGTTATTAGTCAATTCTATATTTCTTAATTCATAGATTTAATCTATACTCACCTTCTTTTGATATTTAGATTTACAGTTGACTGCAAGTAGTACTGCTATGAATATGAGAGCAAAGACCAGTAATGTAGCCAGTATATATGACAATACTTGCCATTTACTACTTGACTTAGTTGTTATATCAGTCAAGTAAATAAATCACAACATATATACATGCCTCAATATTCTATAATTATACTAAATTTATTTTAATATTACACAGAGACCTTACTTTAAAGAGTAGGAGTGGGAACTGATGTTTCTTTTTTCGTTGCTGATGAGTACAGAACACTTTCTGTTTCATTGTTATCCTTTGAGACATTACAATATACACCATCCCAACTATATTTACATAAACACTCTCCAGGTTGGATACAATATCCATTTGTAAAATCACAGTGTTCCATACAAACTGGTTGTGAACAGTTATCACCAAACCAACCTCCAAAACAAGTACAATTATCAGGACTACTGCATTGACCATGTACACAAACATGTGAACATAATGGTTGTGAACAGCTGTCTCCTCTCCAACCATCTTTACATAGGCAATAGTCAGGTTGATAACAATATCCATGAAGACAACCATTAGTGCAAACTGGTGTACTACAATTATGACCAGTCCATCCAGAATAACACTCACATACATTAGGAGATACACAATGACCACCAATAGTATTACAACCATTTAAGCATAAAGCTACAATATATAAGATAGTGCTAATCTATTAATATATTATCTATATAATCTTTACCTTTAGTGCAGTTGGTGTCTTTAGAGTATCCTTCAAGACATATCTCAGTTCCATTACTATCACATTTGTAATGTCCTATAGTATTATTAGGTTTACAATACACCTTACACTGTTCACCATAATAGTGTGTAGTACAGTGGAGATAATAATTTAACAGGATTTGAGTATTACTACTGTACATTTGTTTAACATGTGTATGGCTTATTAAATTGATATTAATGACATCTATTTGTTTTTGCCAAAATTCATCTTTATATACACGAATCTTGATTATGCCTTTGGTCTGTACAAATGACACATATTGACTTGTAGTTGTTATATAATTATTACTTACAGGTTGAAATATCTTGCTGGTAAATTGTAATGACAAATTACTAAAAGTAACATTGTCATTTGACAGTGATAAATAGGATGTGCCTCCTGTACAGGCATACTTTTGATGTAGACACATCTCTAATTCACCACCACAATCATTACAACATTGTGTCTCATTTATTAATGAATGACAGATACTAATATCATGACAACAGCAGTATGAATTTATACTTTGATGATAGACATGGTAAGTATTAGTATACTGTATTAGTGAGACATCTAGAGTCCATTTTCCAGTCACCTTTATTAGTAAGTAAAATGCAAAATTATTGAAGTGATAGTAATTAACTCACCAACAATGGAGAGAAGCACAAGAACAACAATGTTATCAGTCCTTGCATGTCTTTATCACTGTTAGAATGACATTGAAAATGCTTTTAATCAAGAATAGATATTGAAAACATGACTTTGCAATTTTTACCACATGAGGAAATTAATACAAAGTATTAGCATATGTAATCACAGCTTTGAATAACATGTGGTTTAGTTACTTAGTCATTAGAGTAATTTCAAATTCAAATATGTTAAGTTACAAATGTCTTACTGTCTTTAACTGTAAGATGACAAACTTTACATTCATAAATAATAATAAACATTCGAATATAAAGTATATTAGTACAATGACTCACTAAATATAATAACAAAAATTATTATATGGGACTTGAAATTGTTTTTTTAAATGCTGTTCATTATCAAGATATTTTATTGCATTAAATTAGAGTAATTTCAAATTCAAATACTAATACTATCAATTAGTACACTACTAATTATAATCATTAAGTGGTTCGTTTGGTTTTACATTTGACTTATCCTTCTGTTTTGAAAAAAAATATCATCATGTTCTGGTTTAGTGAATAAAAATAAGCCGGTCGTCTCAATGTCAATTGCTTTACCATTCAACTGAACAGTCTGTGTTTGTGAATCTTCTCTTCCTCTGTTTATAATACACAGCATGGACATAATATTTAATAGTTTATTATGTACATAGTATAGCTTGTGACCAAGAATCACTATATATGTGTGTATATCTATCAATGTTACACTTCCTTCAGCAGTGAAGTGTTCCTATCTAGCCTACAAAACACTACTTACCATTGTGCAGTGGTTCAGCTGTTTTATTGACCGACACATCTTTAATTTTTGGGAAAACAGGCCTTTTATATGCAGGATTACTAGAGTAAGGCAAAAGTGTAAAAACATCTATATGTTATATTTTTTACCATTGAACTGTGATTATCTGTGATTGTTTTATCTCTCTTTGAACTGTACCTGTACATAGAACATGACAGTTAATTATCTCCAAAACTATACTTACTATCATAATGTGGCTCCTCTATTGTCTTCTTATTGATGGTTGAAGAATTAACATCTTCATACTGATAACTGTGCTGGAAGTAAAGTGTACTAATCATTCATTCATGTTTCTTACGAAGATAATGGAGTTTGTGGTTGTTTTATATCTCTTTGAATAAGAACATCTATTCCAATTAATGTGAACCAACAGAACTCTATTATAGTCACTTACTACTGTAGAGTGGTTCAGCTGTTGTTTTTTCAAACCACTCCTTAGTGTTTGTTACAATAGTGACATCACACTGTGGATTGCTATATAGGAAGAGGTGAATTATATGAGTTTCTTGGGTCAATTAATGGTTCTTTCTCATACCAATCATCCGTTTCTGTCTGTGGTAGTTCTGTGTCTGTTTGAGTCATGTCTGTAAACAACTCTCAAAGGTATTATTATTATAATTACTTACTTCTGTTATTTTTGTATGTTTTCCTTTTGTTAGTCTTGAGAATCAATCCAATAATACATAATATGATACACACTAATACTATCAATACCAAAGTAAATGCTATAGGCAATATTAATTTATTGATCAGAGGATAACTCATATCAGATGGCAGGGGAGAATTCTTATAAGATGGTTCAAGAGATTTCTTATCAGATGGTAAAGGAGAATTCTTATTAGATGGTAGAGGATAAGTCATATTATCTGTTAAAGGCATGGATAAGTGATTTGAACTGATCATGCTGCTAGTCTGGGTAAAATAAGTATTTGTTACATTCATGTTTTGTGTTGTTGTAAAAGAATATATATCACATGTTATTTGATGTGATGGTAAACATGCACTGAAATTTAGAGTGTGAACATTTTTAATTTCTACTGCTGCACAGCTTTTCAGATTTTCAAAAAATATTCCACTACAAACATTTGTAATCTCATTGTCAAACACGGGTGCTTTATTACTAGATATAAATACTCCATTATATACAGGGTCAATGACTTCACACCAATAATAACCAGTCCTTGTCAAGTGAGGTTTGATAGTTAGATCTGTTGTGATACGGTCTATGTCTAAAAGATGAGAATGACCTCTAGTAGTTACGACCTCAAATTTTTCTTGTCCACTTAAAATGCAGTTTGTACAGCCACTGTTGTTCTTACTCGAATACCATTTCACAGTCACAGTGTTACTATCACGAGGTACTAGTACTGAACATTGTAGTCGAAGTTCAATCCATACAGTTACAGGATTACATTGAGTAAAGTTT
Organism: Xestospongia muta; assembly: GCA_963693285.1. Lineage (NCBI taxonomy): Eukaryota > Metazoa > Porifera > Demospongiae > Haplosclerida > Petrosiidae > Xestospongia > Xestospongia muta. The sequence goes on along the minus strand of OY848917.1, from coordinate 17,431,018 downwards.
GTTGGTGGTTGTCGTTCATATTCATAATTTCCAGGACAACATGATTGATGACATACAGTTCCATATTAACTAACATCCATGGATGCCTTACCTTTAGTGGCCATGACAATGTTTAATAGTACACTTAACAACAGAACCAGATTTACTTCTTGCAGGATTGCCATTACCGAAATGTCCTAACTTTGCTCAGCCTCAGACAGATAAGTTTGCTTTAATAATTTTGTATACACATAAATATAGTACCACTTATTATAATAAGCTGTGGGTGTGGCAATTTCAGGTTTGTACATTACTCTTAAACTATTATCAAAATTTAAAGGTAGCTTGTTATTTCCAAATGTTTTTGTTTGTATTTAAATACTGGAGCACTGTAGTTGACTTTATTTATAAGTTATTGTTGTAACTCAGGATTAAAATATCTCCCAAAAACTAGTAGCCTTTTTTAATTTCGTACAAACTACAAAAAATGTTTTGTCATAATAATTTCAATTGACTCATAATATCTCAACATCAATTTTGCACATATTCAGGTTGTTACCATAAATAGAAAGTAGGTTTTAAGTCCATTTTAATCATAATATCTCAACATCAATTTTGCACATATTCAGGTTGTTACCATAAATAGAAAGTAGGTTTTAAGTCCATTTTAATTTTGGAATTATATGGACATTTATTTTCAAGACAATTGCCTTTAGCAAATGCGCTTTTATATAAACGATTAATCACTTTGAAAAAAATCAAAACCTCAAATGTGGATCTTAAAAACAAGGGTTTTCCTATTGTGAATCATCCCTCATACAAATAATTACAAATAATGTAATGTGCTAATAGCTCAAACCATATAACTACTTGCCAAAGAGCAAAAACTACTAGCTTTCAGATCTGCTACTTGTTCTAAGTATAGCCCCTGCTGTGACTTATATTTGTACATTGTTTGCAAAATTCACAGTATTGAAAGTATATATAATAGTAACTACTTGATTGTATATATTAAGTTATTCAAAACAAATGTAGATAATAATATTAAAATCTATGTTATTATGATATAAAGCAAACATTGAGTGAAGACAAAAAAGTCAATAATTATGTTTGAAAAAAAATTTTTTTGATAAGCAGCTCACATACAGTCAGCACTGATAACCGAATATGCACCAATCATTTTTTCATCAATATTTTTCTTTGAAGACTCAGCAAGTATAATATCATACTCATGCTGAATAACTTCATCAATTGATGATGTACAAACAACATGACCAGTACTCAGTGGTTGAATAGTTTCATAGGAAGTAGTAGTGACTGGAGAAACTAATGCCGGAGCATGAACCTTGTTATCTGGTATACTGCTATTATCCTTGATCCATTGTTGCCTAGTATGCAATGGGATAGATGAATATGTACCTGTTGTATCATCACTCTGTCTTTCCTCAGAGAATATAAACAACTTATTATATTGATGAGTGTCTTCATCAGCTGGTGTAGTAATGGTCGATGTGGATATGTCTTCATCAATAGGTAGGACTACATCATATATACAAGCATTTGAAGGAGTTATAGTGTTAGAATGTTGGTTTAAGCTACCACAATGAGTTAGAACATCGTAAGTAGATGAACAAAGCTTTTGTGAATCACCTTTCAAAGTTATTGTAGGAAAATGACTGTTTTCTTTCACCCGTCCATCATTAAGTGATACACTGTCATATACGATCAATTTTAAATCTTTTGTTGATTTTGATCCATGTGGATGATGTAGTACAAATTGGTTATTCCCTATAATTACATTCAATGAAACATTAGTAAATACAAATTAGTGTAAACTCACTGTTGTCTTTTTGACACTTCAATTGTTTCTTTTTAAGTGACAGTGTAAACAATACAAGAAGTGTTATAATCATTGTTAGACAAAATACTAGTAAAGTAGCCAGTACATATGTAGAAACTTGCCACTTGAAAATTTCTGACTTGTTTTTTTTATCTAATAACATGTCAAGAAGAATAAGTTAAAATTTTCATTAGCTGGCATAGGTTAGCAATAAATAAAACATCTTTCATTTCTTACTACTAGGTAGTGCTACATTGCTGACATTTATCCTCTTAACAAATCACATTATATCATCAGTTTGCTATTAGTATACAATAATCACAATTTCAAACTAACTATTATATCTTTAAGACATTATAGCTTACTTGAAAACAATAACGTAGGTGTTAGTGTTATAAAGTTTGAATTCATTGTTAATTGATAGCGAACACTTTCTGTTTCATTGTTATCCTTTGAGACATTACAATATACACCATCCCAACCATATTTACATAAACACTCTCCAGGTTGTATACAATATCCATTTGTAAGATTACAGTGTTTCATACAAACTGGCTGGGAACAGTTATCACCAAACCAACCTCCAAAACAAGTACAATAATCAGGACTACTGCATTCCCCATGTACACAAACATGTGAACATAATGGTTGGGAACAGTTATCACCAAACCAACCTCCATAACAAGTACAATAATCAGGACTACTGCATTCCCCATGTACACAAACATGTGAACATAATGGTTGTGAACAGTTGTCTCCTCTCCAACCATCTTTACATAGGCAATAGTCAGGTTGATAACAATATCCATGAAGACAGCCATTAGAACAAACTGGTGTACTACAATTATGACCAGTCCATCCAGAATAACACTCACATACATTAGGAGATATACAATGACCACCAATAGTATTACAACCATTTGAGCATAAAGCTACAATATATAAGATAGTGCTAATCTATCTGTATAATCATTACCTTTAGTGCAGTTGGTGTCTTCAGAGTATCCTTCAAGACATATCTCAGTTCCATTACTATCACATCTGTAATGTCCTATAGTATTATTAGGTTTACAATACACCTTACACTGTTCACCATAATAGTGTGGAGTACAGTGGAGATAATAATTTAACAGGATTTGAGTATTACTACTGTACATTTGTTTAACATGTGTATGGCTTATTAAATTGATATTAAAGACATCTATTTGTTTCTGCCATAACTTTACACGAATCTTGAATATGCCTTTGGTCTGTACAAATGACACATATTGACTTCTAGTTGTTATACAATCATTACTTACAGGTTGGAATGTCTTGCTGGTAAATTGTAATGACAAATTACTAAAAGTAACACTGTCATTTGACAGTGATAAATAGGATGTGCCTCCTGTACAGGCATACTTTTGATGTAGACACATCTCTAATTCACCACCACAATCATTAGAACATTGTGTCTCATTTATTAATAAATGACAGTTACTAGTATCATGACAACAGCAGTATGAATTTACACTTTGATGATAGACATGGTAAGTATTAGTATACTGTATTAGTGAGACATCTAGAGTCCATTTTCCAGTCACCTTTATTAGTAAGTAAAAATTCAAAATTATTGAAGTGGTTGTAATTAACTCACCAACAATGGAGAGAAGCACAAGAACAACAATGGTATCAGTCCTTGCATGTCTTTATCACTGTTAGAATGATATTGAAAATGCTTTAATCAAGAATAAATATTGAAAACATGACTTTGCTATTTTTACCATATGAGGAAATTAATACAAAGTATTAACATGTGTAATCAGAGCTTTGAATAACATATTGTGTAAATACTTAGTTATTAGACCAATTTCAAATTCAATTATATTAAGTTACAAATGTCTTAACTGTGAGATGATAACAAAACAAATATTAAATCTATAAAAGTTAATTCTGAATCATATATAAACATAACTTTTGAGAATAAATAACAGAGTAAACAATTGTTGAACTTTCAATATGCTCTTTCTCAAATAATGTCAATAGGTTGTTGTACTGGACTCCCTCAGTGGTAGGGGTGATGTTACTTTCTGATTTACTGCTGTTACAGTTTCATAAACAATAGCCTCTCTACTATTAAAAGTGTCAGGATTGTGGATGAAGCTGTTATGAGGACCTATAAAACTAATATATAGTAGGCATAACTTTACTGTGAATAGGTACATGCAGTTAAATAGGAATATTTGATGTTTACCTGTTTGGGTTGGCTTCTCTCATGACTGTACTATAGCAAGCATTCAAATTTGTCAGAATTGTCTATAACAAGGACAAAGTTCTTAGTCCATTCTATATTTCTTAATTCATCAATTTTAATATCTACTCACCTTCTTTCGATATTTAGATTTACATTTGACTGCAAGTAGTACTGCTATGAATATGATAACAAAGACCAGTAATGTAGCAGGTATATATGACAATACTTGCCATTTACTACTTGACTTAGTTGTTATATCTGTCAAGTAAATAATATTATTGTGGCATCAATAACAAATACATGCCTCAATACTCTATAATGTTACTAAATTTATTTTAATATTACACAGTGACCTTACTTAAAAGTGTAGGAGTGGGAACTGTTGTTTCTTTTTTCATTGCTGATGAGTATAGAACACTTTTCGTTTCAGTGTTATCCTTTGAGACATTACAATATACACTATCCCAACCATATTTACATAACCACTACTATATATATATATATGTATACATTTTTAGTGGTCTTCACAACCTTAGTTCAAGGGAGCTTTACCAGTTGATAAGTGTGGAGTTGCTCAGTAGTCCAAAAGAAATTAGAGAGTATATATACTGTCTAGTGTGATCCTCTTTTTTGAGTTAAGTTTTTAGAGTTTATACCAGTGGTAGATGTCACTTGGATGGCTTTTGATATCACCAAAAATTGGCTGTGGATTATTATCATAGGAGTAATGAGAAATACACTAAAGTCAAACCTAAACACCTACTTTACTCTTTCTCTACCTGTGCATACATGTTCTTGGTCATTAATGTTGCAAGTATAAGCTTGAAAGAAAATAGCAATAAAGAAAAACTTCAAAATACAAAACTAAGAGGCAAAAGCTTAAATATAATTGTTAGCATACTCCTTGATCCTTGATGTAATCACTCACACAGCAAAGGTACATGCATTGATTTTTAAGATCAAAAATATCATTGGTTGATAACACTAGGACTTTTAGAAACTGACAATGTTAATGCTAATGTGGCTAGAATTTTTTTAATTAGTAATTCCAAATCTAGAGCTTATACTTATAACAGAGCTTATATTTGTCACACTCCTCCATTAGAACCATTAGCACATGACTATTGAAGTCACACTCCTCCATTAGAATCCTTAACACATGACTATTGAAGTCACACTCCTCCATTAAAACCTTAGCACATGACTATTGAAGTCACACACCTCCATTAGAATTCTTAGCACATGATTATTGAAGTCACACTCCTTCATTAAATTCCTTAGCACATGACTATTGAAGTCACACTCCTCCATTAAAACCTTAGCACATGACTATTGAAGTCACACACCTCCATTAGAATTCTTAGCACATGATTATTGAAGTCACACACCTTCATTAAATTCTTTAGCACATGACTATTGAAGTCACACTCCTTCATTAAATCCCTTAGCACATGACTACTGAAGTCACACTCCTTCATTAAATTCCTTAGACATGACTATTGAAGTCACACTCCTCCATTAAAGGGTACCTAACATGAAATTTCATTGTCACTGAAAAATACACTAATATGTAGCTATTTGCAAGTGTTTATCACACCAAAAATCTTACCATAGCTGTTACTGCTATGGTAAAAAAGATATAGAGCTCAAAGTTGCAATTTACTTCCTGTAACGGGCGTGGCCTCCAAGATGACGCGTTTTAGTCATTGAACGAAGACGGATCACAGTATAGAGGAAACTTCTATGGAAGGATCTGAATCTGAGGAATCTGAGGAAAAAGATATTCTAAATCTGAGAAAAGCCTAAACCTGTCCTATTCACATAGTGATGATGAGCTTGATTATAAGTGTTGTTGAGCCATACTCATTTGAGCCACAGTATGTGGATATGGTACCCATCAGCCTGATGAAGACAGCCTTGAGGTGTCACAATCTAATGGATATGACAGAACTTCCAACTTACAGTGGTAAGTAAGAAGTCTTTCAATAATATTTATGCATATATCAAATTTAGGTGCTCTTGTAAAAATTGTCGATTAATGTCCACTCACAATGAATGTCTGTGTTGTTGTGAGATTACTAAGGTGGTCCAACGAAGGGGGTCTGAGTTTTCTTGTATTACAGATCATCCAGTATCTTCAAATGTTTGGGTACATCAAACAGCCTTCTTTGCATACAGGCAGCAATATGGCAAATACCAAGGACAAACAACTATACAAGAGTAAGCTTTCTACTGTTATAAATTGTAACCTTCATATGGTTATGATTTCTCTACAGACAATTCATACACACTACATATCATCAACTAACTAGATGGTATTGGGGATGATTGGACAAGGACTACCATCATGTGCAGTAACAGTTATAAGGAAAACCTTCCCATCTGATAATTACACTGGATTTAAATACCCAGATTTATAATTAACTTTCATCAACATATTTGTGATATTATTACTTGGATTACAATGATCCAAATTGACTAGTATGCTCAGCTATTGCATCTGTTTTATTTGAATGACTGTAGGTACTGCATAAGAAAGGTACAAGTGTACGTGGAAGGCTACAAGGTGGTTTTTTGTCTTCTGAAAGTATACTCCATCTCATTAGCTAGTATACTAGAAGTCTCAAAACAATCCTCAGTGAAATGACAGCTGCGGATAACATGTAGTCACTTGGACTTGTCCAGCCTGCTCTAGTCCTCTTAATTTGCTTAATCCACTGTTTCCTTTCTTTTAGGGAATTTGAATAAGGATACACCATCCTTGTTTTCATTACTGCATAATTGTGAATTTGTGATGTTCGATTCATAGTTCAATTGCTGACTACAAGATGGTTGTTTTGTCTTCTGAAAGTATACCCCATCTCATTAGCTAGTATACTAGAAGTCTCAAAGCAATCCTCAGTGAAATGACAACTGCGGATAACCGTGTAGTCACTTGGACTTGTCCAGCCTGCTCTAGTCCTCATAATTTGCTTAATCCACTATTTCCTTTCTTTTTAGGGAATTTGAATAAGGATACACCATCCTTGTTTTCATTACTGCATCTAGGTGGGAAAAGATGTATTGTGGCTAGATCATCTAGCCACAATACATCTTTTACCCATGTTGGCAATATCGAGCATGCATACACGAGTTCATCCAATGACTAAAAACACGTCATCTTGGAGGCCACGCCCATTACAGGAAGTAAATAGCAAGCCTTGCAAATGCTTCAACTTTGAGCTCTATATCTTTTTTACCATAGCAGTATCAGCACTAAGATTTTTGGTGTGATAAACACTTGCAAATAGCTACATATTAGTGTATTTTTCAGCAAAAATAATTTTTCATGTTAGGTACCCTTAAAATTTCTTAGCATATGACTATTGAAGTCACACTCCTCGATTAGAATCCAGAGTACATGACTATTGAAGTCACACTCCTTCATTAGAATCCTTAGCACATGACTATTGAAGTCACACTCCTCCATTAGAGCCCTTAGCACATGACTATTGAAGTCACACTCCTCCATTAAATTCCTTAGCACATGACTATTGAAGTCACACTCCTCCATTAGAATCCTTAGCACATGACTATTGAAGTCACACTCCTCCATTAGAACCCTTAGCACATGACTATTGAAGTCACACTAAATGTCATACACAAATCAAGAGAATAATGCATATAGACATGGATAAATTAAAATTAACAATTGATCAGAGATTATGTAGGGTTAATTAAACTGTCAACAAAATGAAGTTTACAATTGAATTTGTTTCATTTGGGAGAGAAAACACAGCATTACAATAATACCTTAGACAGTTATGTTGTAGCTGTAACTTGTAGCTTTAAATTTTACTTCACTGTAATCAATGAATGTGATGAAAACCCAACAAGGTATTATGATTCAGAATAAACGAACAAAGTGTATGATTTTAATTCATTATGAGCGAATAGTAATAATAACTTGTATAACTAGATATATGTTCTAACTGTACTGTTAGGTTCAAGCTTATCAGCTTAACAAGACACATATTAATATTCAACAATCTGTTGTAATATTAGAAATCTATATTAATGTATCACTTTCCAATACATATAATACTGCCATTAATAGGAGGAGACTTGTCTTTAATTATAAAGCAAGAAACAGAAATGATCATGACCACACGTTAATGTCCTAACGTAGATCAAGCATGGTTTACATTGCTTGAGTAAGTTCACAGCAAAATATTTTATACAAAATATAATTGTACAGACAACATTGGTTGTCTTGAAGACCAAAAACGACTTGCAAATTATAGTATGAATAAGAAAGAGTATAAGTATATTCTAATGTTGTCTGTGGTACCGTATGAGCTAAATCAGCCTATGAATATATAATATAATTAGTCACTTGTGACAATTGTATTCATGATTTTTCACCTCCAATCAATGATAACTACAGTGGGGGATATGACACAGCTGTACGGAAACATGTCAATTATGTTTGTTGGGAAAAGAGCCTATCACAATGTTAAAAAAATATTTATCTTTCGAATTCGTTCTAACAATATCACAAATAGTAGGTGTGGTCTGCAAAGAATGACCTTTAACTATATATACTTAGTTTCCTCTGCTGTTCTTGGCTCACAATATAGCAAACCAAACATGTACTGGAACTGATAGTTCAATTGCTGACTGTTATTTATATAGCTTGATTCTGTTTATGTTGGTAAAATGTCAACAAGTAAAAAGGGCTTAGACTTTTCTTTTTCCATGAGCTAAGGGTTCATATGTCTGGATTAGGAGGTGGAACGAGTGTAGAAAATTTCTTAGCTTCAGTTGATGAAGACGTAGAGGAGCTCTATAATACTGCAGACAGAGATGAGTTAGTGAATTAACTACATAATGATCCTTTCTATTAGCAATATGATTACAACTTCAAGCAGTTAATGAAACAACCACTTTATTGTATTATACATACTACATGTACATGCCTATTTAAGATTTATTATTTATTTATATAATTAATAACTTCATACCAATAAGTAATAATAAGTAATAAGCAAACAGCCACTTTACTCATGTTTTCCAGCATAGTATATAGCAATCATAGTGGATAGTAAGACTTGATACTGAGTCTACATGTGTATACCAAAAAGTATGAGGTGTCAAACATTATGAATACATTTACTTTATCTGCCCCGCCCTGTTTAGTCATCAAGACAAAGCTAAAGAAATTGAATAAGTGTATTTGGCAATTGGTGATGGTTATTGCAGAATGAAGGCAGATATATTAGTAGTAATTGTAGCAGTATTAACATTTGGAGTTGGTAAATACTCATTCTATCTTATTTACATACTTTGTTTTCCTCATATCATCATTATATACCATCTTTATTCTAACATGTAGATTCTCAGGCTTGCACTCATGGAGCTGTTCGTGTGATTTGGGGTGATGGATATTGGGAGGGTAATGTCCAGATATGTATCAATGGTACATGGGGATGGGTGTGTGATAATTGGTGGGATGCCTCTGATGCTCAAGTAGTCTGTAAACAGCTTGGATTTTCTACTACAGGTGTGATACTCCATGGTATATTTTATGGTCCGTTATTCTTTCATTTAGGTGCTGTGTATAGGAGTTTATCATATTATGGGTGGGGTAACCTCTCAGTTCCAATCTATTTAGACTATGTACACTGTTTTGGTAATGAAACTAAGTTGTTGAACTGTCCTCGATCAAATGACATTGGTGTCACAAACTGTGGATATGATGAAGTTGCTGGTGTAGTCTGTCAGAGTAAATCAATAAGATAATATGTCAGATGCTTCTAATTTTTTCATAGGTGGTGGAACATGTACTACTGGTAGCATTAGAAAGATTAGTAATGCTAATTATTTTACATTGAGAGGTCGAGGTCGTGTTGAAGTTTGTTATAACAGTCAATGGGGGACTGTATGTGATGATTACTGGGACTCAGTTGATGCTGGTGTTGCTTGCTATCAACTAGGTTACTATACTAAATCAGGTGAAAACTTCAGTTATTAGTGAATGAAATTATTTTTTTTAATTCTTGAAGGTGCTGGATCATACTGTTGTGCTAGTTCTGGTCAAGGATATGGTTCCATTTTGTTTGACAATGTAGCTTGTTCTGGTACTGAGTCTAGTCTTTTTAACTGTAATAAAAATACCATTGGATCACATGACTGTGGGCATTATGAAGATGCAGGCCTTATATGCTATGGTAGATTAAATTACTTAACTCATATTAATTGCAAACTATAATAGGACAAGTCACTGGTTCCTGTACTAATGGTGATGTTAAACTATGGAGACCTAGCGATGGACCAGAATATTTTGGACTTGCACTTTATTGTGTAAACAATACATGGACTGGTGTTTGTGATGACAGTTGGACATGTCACACTGGTAGATTAATTTGTCAACAACTAGGTTATGTTGGAGCTATAAGTAAGTTTAGGTGACTAGGATTATTTGTTACAGATACATTAAGTGAATACTTCTGGGGTTACTACTATGGTACCGATCATTTTGCCTGGTCTTGTAATACCTATCACACTTCATTGTCACAATGTTCTTACTACTATCATTCAAACTGTAATGCTAATCATGATCAAATTGGAATCAGTTGCTATCCAAATATCCAAGGTTTATTGATTAATCAGATTTTAACAAATTATGTTGAATCCAATTACAAAATTGTCTTCTATAACTACTAGCTATAGCATAAATGTTTATGCTCCCCATTTTATATTAGGTTCCTCATGTACTAATGGTGCTATAAGATTAGTAAATGGTACACTCTTTGAGGGAAGAGCCGAGTATTGTTTTGAAGGAGAATGGGTGCCATTATGTGGACTATCTGCAGCTACAGCATCAACAATATGCCAACAACTTGGCTTTGAAACAAACTGTAAGAATAATTAAAAGTTTTTTAGAACATTAATTTGTCTTTGTACTAGATGCTATTGTATATAATGATGAGAGATTTGGTATCAGTGATGTCAGGAGTGGATTAAACTATCTTAATTGTCCCTCTGATGCTAATAGTCTCTTTCAATGTAGTGAAGTCAGAAAAGGAAGTATTAATGGTTGTTATGTATATATTTCAAAATGTGGAACTGAGTATGGTTTAAAATGTTTTAGTAAGTTTTCATCAATCTAAAATTAGATAATCATTTATATTATTCCATTGATGTACTTAAATTTTTAAGATATTTGCAATGCCTCATAATACTCATTTTTTATATTACAGACAGAACTGGTTGCCCTGAAGGTAAAGTACAATTGGTTGGTGGAGTTTTTGACCAAGAAGGACATGTGGAAGTATGTTCTAATGGCCTCTGGGGATCAATTTGTCAAAATGGCTGGGATCCTATTGATGCAAATGTGCTATGTAGTCAACTAGGATATACTGGAGGTGGTGAGTCATTTTAAAAAATATTTGTGTGGTAAAAAATATTGTGATCTGTTAACATAATTGTTATAGGTCTAATCTCATATTTTAATGCTTATTATGGTATCCAAGACAGTCCAGCTATATGGAGTGATATGAACTGCTATGGCTGGGAAATTAGTGTGTCAGAATGTTCTAAGAATGTATATCCTAGTGGTAGCTGTTCACAATTACAAACTGTTGGTGTGATATGCAAAGATGGTAAGACCACAGTCATTATATAGATTACTGTATGCTATAATAATGTTATATAATGTTATTTACCATAGGATGCAGTAATGGTGATGTTCGACTTATTGGGGGATGGTTTGATAATCAAGGCACAGTTCAAGTTTGTTATAATAACCTGTGGGGTTTGATATCTGATTCTAATTGGGATAATAATGATACTAGGGTAATATGTAATCAACTAGGATATACTGGAGGAAGTTAGTTATAAGTCATTTATACTGAATGATTCACTTTTGTCCTCCTAGACTCCTCTGCTGTTCTTGATTCACGATATAGCAAACCAAACATGACTATTCGCCTCAAGGATGTTGGATGCAATGGTGACGAAAATGATATCACACAATGTACTAAGACTCTTCTCTCGATAAATGATGGCAGATTAGAGTTACCTAATGCCACTGTTGTTGGTGTTGACTGTATATATGATGTTCCTACTGATCCGCCTTGCGTTCAAAGACCAGCTATATATGATACTCCTGGATCAGAGTGTAACAGTAATGGTACTATTAGACTTCAAGGTAGCGGTGGGCAAACTGATCGAGGTCGACTGGAATATTGTTATAATGGATACTGGTCTCCATTTTGTAAACTAGATCCTGTGACAGCTTCTGTTGTTTGTAAACAATTAGGATTCATCCAGTACTCATGTAAGCTAATTAATAATAATGAACTAATTATTATTATGATTATAGGGGCTAGTATTTATGAGAATAATGAATTTGGTACTAGTAGAAACTATAGTTTATTTGACAACACAACATGTATTGGATCTGAGAGTTCGATTGCAGATTGTGCTATTAATAGCAACCCTGCCTGTACGCCATGGTGTCCCTCATCTAATCTTGGCATTAGATGTTTTAGTAAGACACAGATGCATGTACATAGTCAGAGTAAATTCTATGTTTTTACTTAATAGATCCTGGAGGATGTACTAATAGTGACGTAAGATTAGTTGATGGCATTATTGAAAATGAAGGCAGAGTAGAAGTGTGTGTCAATGGAGTTTGGGGTACTGTCTGTGATCAAGGATGGGATAAGACTGATGCTCATGTTGTATGTACACAACTGGGTCATCCTGAACTAGGTATAGAGGAAAACCTGTTTGCTTATGTCTATAAAATTTCAATAGAGCCAGTAGTATTTACAAGATCTGAGTTTGGTGCTGGACAATATCCTATTGTCTTTACAAGTATTAGTTGTGGAGGATGGGAGAATGAACTGAGTATTTGTAACAAGCAAGCCTATCCACAGTCTAGTTGTTCTCGTAACAATGTTGCAGGAGTACTTTGTGGATATGGTATGTTATTGTATCCCATACAGTCAGTCATTTTATGACTACTTCCTATTAGATTGTAATAATGGAGATGTCCGTCTAAATGGAAGTCAATGGAAATATGAAGGAACAGTTGAAATTTGTTACAATAACCTATGGGGGCTGATAGCTGACTCTGGTTGGCACCAAAATGATGCTGAGGTACTGTGTCTACAACTGGGCTACCAGGCTGCATGTATATAATACTAGAGTTAGTATTATCAGTTGGATAACACATCTTGTTATAGGTAGTCTTGTTCGAAACGGATCAGAGTATGGCAAGCCAAACCTACCAATTCATATAAGTGATGTAGAGTGCCTAGGAACTGAAGATAATCTTCTTGACTGTACATTGACAGAACTATCACTTCAAGCTGGAAAGGATATGCTTTCACAAACTGATGTGGCTGGTGTCAAGTGTTTCACTCCTGATCAATGTGTTAATCCACTAACTGGAGGTGCTCAATGTATTAATGGTGAGGTTCGACTGATTGGAACTTCTAGCTTGGCAGAGGGTACATTGGAATATTGCTATTCTGGCTATTGGTCACCATTCTGTTATTTGGGATCTAATGAGGCAACAGTTGCTTGTCGACAACTAGGATACTCCAATTATGACTGTGGGTTGATATAGTAACTATTATCACAACAATATTTTAAAATTATATAGTGGCTGTTGTGTTCACTGATGGACGTTTCAGTAACAACCCAAATGTCATCAGTATGTTCCAGAATATCTCATGCAGTAACAATCTAGCTGCTACTACTCTAACTGACTGTGACTTAATAGACCAGTGTCAATCTAACTGTGTATATCCTGTTGGACTTCATTGTTATGGTATATTGTCTACTATAATGTATATATATCATGAGAATTTACTTTATCACAGAGTCAACAAATTGTCAAAATGGAGATGTACGTCTTGTTGGTGGTAAGTTTGTTACAGAAGGAAGAGTAGAAGTGTGTACTAATGGTATTTGGGGTACTGTCTGTGGTACTGGTTTTAATGCTATTGATGCTTATGTTGTCTGTAAAGAACTTGGACTAGGATTATCAGGTAACTCAAATACCATGACATTGTTTTATTTAAGGATGCATCAATCATTTCAGAGCCTGTTTTCAATACTAATTCATTTTTTGGTGATGGAGACGCACCCATTTCTCTCTCTGAAGTCAATTGTGGAGGATTTGAATCCAGTATTATAGAATGTAGTAGTAAAAAATATGGTGAATTCACATGTTCAAGAGACAATCTGGTTGGTATCATCTGCCAAGAAAGTGAGACCTAAAAATAGCTCAAATTATCCATTATACTAACTGCATATTCACATTATAGATTGTGAGGATAATCAAATTCGTCTGACTGGTGGTACTAGTAACATGGAAGGGACAGTAGAAGTCTGTTACTACAGTACATGGGGTCTTATAGCTGCTGCTAATTGGGATAGACAAGATGCTCGAGTGGTCTGTAAACAATTGGGTTATATAGAAGGTAATTATAGTAGCCATGATTCATTATTATTGTAATTTCATTTGATAGGTGGTGATGCAGTAACTGGATCTCTTTATGGCAAGCCCAATAGAACTATTCAATTAAGTAATGTTAGATGTACTGGTAGTGAGTCATCACTAGATGTTTGTGACAGTACTTTATTAAACCCTGAAGAAGGACGAAACCTCTTTCCTCATGTTAATGTTGCAGGAGTTAAATGTCTATCCAATGTTACTTCAGAAGAACAATCTAAGCAATCATTAGATACTGGAGTTGGAATTATGGGAGCTCTCTTAGCTGTCTCAATTTTAGTTATTGTAAGGTTAGTATAATACCAAAACGTAGCATTTCAAAAAGGAGTATTATTTTCTCTTATGTCTACTGTAGTTTGGTTGTCTACATTTTTATCAAACAGGTGACACATAAAAGAAAAGGTCACACCTTTATTGATGAGCCAAATGTTCAAAAATTTGGTCTACAAGGAGCTAGTATTCCTATAAACAATCCTGCATACATAACTAGAGCTGATGAGAAAGATACATATGATAATGAAAATTATGAACCTATGGATGATGAAGTAGACAAGGAGTCCATCTACGAAAATATACAATAACTTGTCATTCTTATAACTTACTAAAACTATAATTAGTACTGTTATTCTTGTTTGCTTAAATGGGACTAGTTTTATTCTTGGCCCTTAAAAATATAGCTTTTGTTCACCGTTTCTGGTAATTACATTCATAGCAACTATAATGAGTTTATAGGGATTCACAGTCGCACCACACAAGAGCCTAAAGACAAAATCGTAAGTACATATAAAAGGAAACCAAGACAAGCTTGAGTAGGTTGTGTTGTGGGCCAGAGTGTGCAATGCATCATGCCATCTGAGATAGTTACCAG
Organism: Xestospongia muta; assembly: GCA_963693285.1. NCBI lineage: Eukaryota > Metazoa > Porifera > Demospongiae > Haplosclerida > Petrosiidae > Xestospongia > Xestospongia muta. The sequence continues at coordinate 17,415,588 of OY848917.1, read as the reverse complement.
CATATTCGTAAGAGTATCCGAAAGGCGGACCAGGATACGGCTGGTAGTCTCCCTTTAAACGTGACGAGGTCTGGTGTATTGTGGGCCCGGTTTCGACTTACAATGACTGCCTTAGACATCCCGCAGAGCTCGAATCCCGTACGGCTAGTTTGAAGTGAGGGCGAAGTTCTAGCCAGGATTACCTCGTCTTCGGACGAGGGTTACCAGGCCACGGTGGCGGTCCTAGCCAGCAATAGCAGGGAATCCTGGAGCCTAAGTGGAAGCCTCAGACGGTGAGTGAGGAGGAATCGTTTGGGCAACACAATAGTTACATTCAATTTATTTTACCCGTCTATATGATTAAATTTTTACAGTTAAAATGTATTTCTTACCGTACTGGATTCTCTCTTCAAGCGGCAGCCATTTTATTGATTAACGAAATTCACTAGATCACATTCTTCGTGGTCAATGACATCTTCTATACTTTGCTTATGGAAAGTACGACAAATTTTGTTCTTGTGGGTCGTATTCATATAAAATGACATCAAAAGAACCGGTCAACCGGATGGTCATCAGGAGACACCTGTGACCTGTCTTTGAAATTTTGAATTTGGTGGAGTTATTAGAAAGTTATGATAATTTTTCTACCGGCAAGATGAACGCAAACAGACCTTAGGTAGTATGGCCAAGTGATGTAATATCATTTTGGCATTGTATGACCAAAGAAAGTCAAATGCTTAGCTGTTCAATTAGGTTAAAATAAGCCATTTCCTCCAATCCATTGTGTAAGCTAAAACTTATCAGATACCATCAATCACTTATTTTTATTTCTGTCTTATTAAATATACTATATCCAGTACTTCAATACTATTTTGTTTATTATCGTTCTATTCTGTTTGTGCCCTTTAAACTAGCAGTAACTATTAGGCATTCATTTTGTCAATGAAAATAAAAAGAGGGGGGGAGGGGGTTTGTGATGCAATAGTTCTTAAAATTGCATGAGCAGAGGTGTCCATTGATCCATCATGTGTACATTATACAGTGAGAGGGATAAAAATACCAGCAACCTTTGCTACAAGCTTGTAACATTTCATATCCTTATCTTGTTCTCTTATAACACACACTACATCAACATTTGTAATTGTTAAGGTAATACTGCTCTGCCTCAGTAATAGAGTATTACAAATTGTAATGTCAAAGTATGTTGGTTCACCCTCAATAAAACTTAGGTGCACCCAGATTTAGTGAGGATAAACCAACATGGTGAGATGTCACCTGTATGGCTTTTGGTATCACCATAAATTGGCTGTAGACTATTATCATAAGAACAATGAGAAATAGACTAAAGAAAAACCAAGACACCATACTTTATAACCTTTCTCTACCTGTGCATACATGTTGTTGGTGATCAATGTTACAAATATAAACATGATATATCTCTGGATTTGGAATTACTAATTTGAAAATTCTGGTCACGGTCAGTGTTGTATGAGAGACTCAGTGTTATCAATCTGTGATATTTCTGATCTTGAAAATCAATGCACGTACCTTTGTCACTATATGAGTGATTCTATCAAGAATCAAAGGAGTATGCTAACAATTATAATTAAGCTTTTGCCTCTTAATTTTGTTTTTTAAGTTCCTCTTTATTACTATATTACTATTTTTAAAAATCAAACAAAAAATAATTGTTAAGTGAAGAAAAAAAAGTCTGCAGCACCAGCCATTCCCGGGCGGTCTCCCATCCCAGTACTACGCTGGCCCGACGTTGCTTAACTTCAGTGTTCAGATGGGAACTGGTGCTTTCAACGTGGTATGGCCGCAGACATTGAGCTAACTAAAGAAACAGTTATTTATGTCAATTCTATCGAACCAGCATTTTATATATATGTTATATATATATATATATATATATATATATATATATATATATATATGCATGCATGCAGTGATTTACTAGCTGAATACACTTCATCAGGTTTTTAGATAGAATACATTCATCCCACCTCTTATAATTTTTCAAAACTCATTGATAATAGAGAACTCTATGCTATTTATTTATGATTTTAATATTTGTTATAATATTTTGTTTAAGATGATGTGTTGATAGTTCTACAATTAAGTTAGCACACACACACACATAGTCTATACAAAGAGCAAACAGTACATAAAAACTTGCAAAGGATGAGTTGCTAGAAAAAGAAGATTTAAGAACTTTCATGTTACATCTTTGTCAACCTCATATGCTATTAACTTGGTTTCTCTAAAACAAGTAGGCAATTTCATTATGAGTCTATTTATTTATGCTCACTTTATAATTATTTTAACAGTTGTAATCTATTTTGTTGTGCTTTTTTGGTCAAGGATATGGACCAATTTGGTTTAATAGTGTCTATCATACTTCAAGTAAAACTAAGTGTTTTGATTGCAATGAAAAAGTCTGAAATTATGAATGATATAAAGGTAGATTTATTGATGGATGGACCAATTGTTAAATGGATATATAAATAAATAAACAGACAAAAATGGATGAATAGACAGGTGAATGGTTTTGTTGATGGATATAGGTACAAGGACACATAGATCGTCAGATGGATTGAGATGAACTGATATATAGACATATAGAAAGATCAATAGAGATATAGTGATAGGTACATTATAATCATTTCGTCAGGATTAATAGCTGGATCTTGTACTTAGGAGATTATTATGTTATGGTGACTGTGTGACATGCATGGATCCAAGTTATGATGGACTTTCTTATGTGCTTGGACTGGAGTCTGTGACAATAGCTGGACCTGTCATACTGGTAGAAAAATCTCAGTAAATCAGCTATCCAACATTGGGCGAGTTTCTAAAAGTTATGAATATTCATTACTAAGCATGTACCAGAATAGTATTATTGCCTTCAGTGTCTGGGAGATCAGAGTACCATGCAACAAATTGGTATATTCCAGTTTTATCTGTTCTTATTTTTAGTAGTACACAGTTTGGATTGACCTATAAAAATGGTAAGGACTATATATATATTTTTAGTAAAAATTACCATTTGAGTCTGTGTTTAGTTTGTGATGAGGGCATTGGTGGAGGCTTTCATTATTAAAAGAAGGCAATATTGAAGTATACTCTCTATAATTTATAGGGTTTGATATTAATCTCTGTTAGAACAATGGAGATGTATAATCATCTACTTGGATATGCTGGAGAAGTGAGTTAGAATATCTGTATGATTCTTGAATACATAAATCAAAAGTTACATATGATACAAACCAAGCAATCATATTGCAATTAACTTAATACTATTACTATTACTTGTAATGACAATCTAATTTCATATAAAGCATATAATAAATTGATTTTTATGTAATATCTGTTGTACCTGCTACTCCTCCACTTGGATCATATTATGGTGAACCAAAAACTACATTCGTCTCAAGAACGTTGTATGTCTTAGTATGAAAGCAATATCGCACTGTGTACAAAACAAAGCTGTCACTTCAAAATGGAAATCTTACATTAGAAACTACTGATGTTCCTGGTCTAGATTGTATACATGATGTTCCTATTGAGCCTCCTTGTGTTCAAAGACCAGCTATGTATGACACTCCTGCATGGATCAGAGTGTAACTGTAATGATGCTATTAGACTTCAAGGTAGTGGGCAAACTGATTGAGGGGTACTAGAGTATTGTTATAATGAGACTGGCTGGAATTTTTTCTTTTCCTTTACAAAATTATTTCTTTCTTTTGGTGTGGGTCCTGGTTACTATAGAAATAAAGTTGGATTTTTTTGCTGTTCATTTTGTTCAGTATGCTGACTGTTGTTGAAATACTACTAGATTACCTAATTATATAATTAATATTGAGTGATGGAAAATTTCATATTTTTATTTGATGCTAATTCACAATACAGATATGTCAGTCATTAGACAAATCATTATTTAGCCTCACTGATTTACTGTAATACTCATTATCTACATATGAAGTCAGAATAGCTTCAGTGCCATTGTTACAATGATTGTCTATTATGATGATTAATACCTTGTTCAAACTGACCATATCAGATGTGTTTCCAATGATTACTACCATGAGAGATTGAGATACCATCAATATAACATCTAAATCATTGATATTATTTATAATCATTTTAAATAAATGATATCTTCAATTCTATTCTGACCAGTTGACAGGTGTTGATAGGAAATACTGTGAATATTAAAGTATGTACTGTTACACTACTCTTCAATCTGTCCGTCACATAAAGGATGATTAATATTATACAGTGGAGTGACCATTTGACAAGGTTACAAGTAACAGGCATGATACATTTTTGAAATTACTAATTTGAAAATTCTGGTCACAACACAGTGTTATTAATTTCTGAGAGTCCTACTCTGTGATATTCCTGATCTTAAAACCATTGTGATATATGTTTGTCACACAGTACATGATTCTGTCAAGGTATTAAACATATGTTAACAATTACAATAAGGACTTTGTCTTTTAGATTAAATTTTTAAGCTTGTCTTGATATCAGAAGTCATGCAAAAATGAAGAATGAATTAGTAAAAAAAAAAGGAAAATTAATGAATGGAAATTAAAAGTCTGCAGCACCAGCAATTCCCGGGCGGTCTCCCATCCCAGTACTACGCTGGCCCGACGTTGCTTAACTTCAGTGTTCAGATGGGAACTGGTGCTTTCAACGTGGTATGGCCGCAGACGGTAAAGTTTTGTAAGAAATAAGTATTTATCAGTGTTATAGAATAAGCACTAAATGATATTCAAAAAAAATGAATATTTACACCTCTTTGCTCCTAAAATGATGCACAAAGAACAGATACTTTTAACATTAAATCTAAAGTATAAGACAGCATCTCTATGCTATTTATTTATGATTTTACTAATTGTTAATAGTTTGTTTAATGAAGACTGATATAAATACCCATATCTTGCTGTCTGTGGCCATACCATGTTGAAAGCACCAGTTCCCATCTGAACACCGAAGTTAAGCAACGTTGAGTCAGTGTAGTACTGGGATGGTAGACCGACCGGGAATTCCTGGTACCGGTGTTGTAGACTTTTTTATTTATTTATTTACTTTTGTCACCAATTCATTTTTTCAATACACACATTTATTAGCATTAAAGAAGCACTTGAAAAATACAAAACTAAGAAACAATAAACTATTATTTTAATAAAGAAATATACATTTAGTCATCCATTAACAATGTAAAGTTAGTTAGTTGTTTTTAGGCATGACAAAAATATTTATTAATTAGGGTCAAAATTCCTTCAAAATAAGTAACAAACGTTATCTTATTGGTATAGCTAGAGTGGTCATTAGTTTGTGGATGCATGTTCCATCTAGAGATCACTGCTATCATTGTAGTATTCCAAACCTGATTTTGATGTATTAGAACAAAAATAATAACAACAACAATATCATATCATTGTTGTTAAAAACATATCATTATTTGATTTATTTTATTGACTACTTGACAACGTTAAATTGTTGTATTTGGTATCAACTTTGTCACATTGTCCTGAAATGCTTTCAACATATGGTGTGGCTTCAGACAAATACAATTAAAATAAATAGGTATTTATATCAGTATTATCAAACAAAAGATATTTGAAAATCAGAATATTACACCTGTTTGCATCTGAATCAATGCACAAGGAACTGATAGGTATTTCTATTGTTAAACTTAAAAGATAAGTCATCAGAGGTGTTCATAATGTGTACTACACACCACTGACGTACCACCACAATCATTAGAACACTATTATTATAAGAATAAAGAGAATTATACTAAAGGAAAACTAAGAAACTATTGTATTGATCCAATTTACTGACTAATAATTAAATTAATTATTAACTAATTGATAATGTATTAGTAGTATGAGATAAGATATGCATGAACCTATATATATGTGTGTGTGTGATGTTGATCTAAAATAAAACATGTATATGTAGATTCGTCCATTTTGAGGTTACATGTGTACTTTTGAGCTGTAGACAAGATGTACAGTGAATAAATATCCTTGGCAAAAGGTCAAAACACGCATATAATTTACCAATTTTTAACAAAGTTATATATCAATAAATGGCTTTAATAGAGACTGATATAAATACCCATTTCTCGTCAGCACTAGTGTCTGCGGCCATACCACGTTGAAAGCACCAGTTCCCATCTGAACACTGAAGTTAAGCAACGTCGGGCCAGCGTAGTACTGGGATGGGAGACCGCCCGGGAATTGCTGGTGCTGCAGACTTTTAATATTTTTTCTTTTTTTTTTCTTTTCTAACTAATCCTTTTTTTCAGACACACACATATATATTAGTATTAAAGAAGGACTTGAAAAATACAAAACTAACAAATAAACTATTATTTTAATAAAGAAGTATACATCTAGTCAACCATTAACAATGTATGATCAGTTGTTTGTAGACATGAGAAAAATATTATTTATTGAGGGCAAAATTTCTTATAAATATTTATAAGTAACAAGTATTATCTTATTTGGTATAGAGTGGTCATTATTTTGTGATGTGTGTGTCCATCTAGAGATCAGTGCTATCATTGTAGCGTTCCAATGCTGATTGCAGTTTTCCAGTGATCTATTATAATGAAAATAATGACAAGAACAATGTCATATTATTCTCGATAATAACATATTATTGTTTTATTTATTTTATTGATACCTCGCAACCTGAAATAATTAAATAGTGGAGGTAAACTCTGTATCTATACTTGACACTTCTTAAATGAGATATAATGTGTGAGTGGGGGCAAAGTGATATCCGCATGAACATGGCAACTAAGGGGTCCAGGAGCATGCCCCCTGGAAAAGTTTGACTTTTGCATTTGCATTTGGTGGAATCTGGAACTGCTTTCACACAAACATAGTTTACATCTGTCAGGTGTAAATTATGCTTGTGTCCTATGTTGAAATTGATTAGGTGAAAAAAGTTATTCCAAATTACAATTGAATCGCCACAAAAATTAAGTGATGATGATTTAGAAACAATTGTAGGAATATGGACTAGAAAACCTAGAAGAATTGTTGTATAGAACGTATTTTATCTATTGTTATTCTGATCTTGAAAACCAATGCATGTAGTGATTCTATCAAGAATCAAGGAGTATGCTAACAATTACAATTAAGCTTTTGCCTCTTAGTTTTGTATTTTTAAGTTCCTTTTTATTACTATGTTAGTATTTTATTAAAGAAAAATAATAATTAGTGAAGAAAAAAAAAGGAGAAAAAAGTCTGCAGCACCAGCAATTCCCGGGCGGTCTCCCATCCCAGTACTACGCTGGCCCGATGTTGCTTAACTTCAGTGTTCAGACGGGAACTGGTGCTTTCAACGTGGTATGGCCGCAGACATTCACTAACGTAAAGAAACAGTTATTTAAGTCAGTTCTATCGAACCAGTATTTGCTATGTATATATATATATATATACATATATAATATGTAATATGTGTATATATGCATGTGTGGAGTGATTTACTAGCTGAATATACTTCATCAGGTTTTTTGATAGATCTAGAGTACGTTCATCCCATCTCTTCATTTTTTCAAAACTCATTCATAATAGAGAAGTCTATGCTATTTATTTATGATTTTACTAATTGTTAATAATTTGTTTAATGGAGAATGATATAAATACCCATATCTTGCTGTCTGCGGCCATACCACGTTGAAAGCACCAGTTCCCATTTGAACACTGAAGTTAAGCAATGTCAGACCACTATAGTACTGGGATGGGAGACTGCCTGGGAGTTGCTGGTGCTGCAGACTATTTTATTTACTTTTGTCACCAATTCATTTTTTCAACACACACATTCATTAGCATTAAAGAAGCACTTGAAAAATACAAAACTAAGAAATAATAAATATACATTTAGTCAACCAGTAACAATGTAAAATCAGTTAATTGTTTGTAGACATGACAAAAATATTTATTAATTGGGGTCAAAATTCCTTCAAAATAAGTAACAAACGTTATCTTATTGGTATAGCTAGAGTGGTCATTAGTTTGTGGATGCATGTTCCATCTAGAGATCAGTGCTATCATTGTAGCATTCCAAACCTGATTTTGATGCATTAAAACAAAAATAATAACAACAACAATATCATATCATTGTTGTTAAAAACATATTATCATTTGATTTATTTTATTGACTACTTGACAATGTCAAATCGTTGTATTTGGTATCAACTTTGTCACATTGTCCTGAAATGCTTTCAACATATGGTGTGGCCTCAGACAAAAATAAATAGGTATTTATATCAGTATTATCAAACTAAAGATATTTGAAAATCAGAATATTACACCTGTTTGCATCTGAATCAATGCACAAAGAACTGATAGGTATTTCTATTGTTAAACTTAAAAGATAAGTCGTCAGAGGTGTTCATAATGTGTACTTCATACCACTGATGTACCACCACAATCATTAGAACACTATTATTATAACAATAAAGAGAAATATACTACAGTAAAACTAAGAAACTATTGTATTGATCCAATTTACTGACTAATAATTTAATTAATTATTAACTAATTGATAATGTACTAGTATTAGATAAGATATGCATGAACCTATACATATGTGTGTGTATGATGTTGATCTAAAATAAAACATGTATATGTAGATTCGTCCATTTGAGGTTACATGTGTACTTTTGAGCTGTAGACAAAATGTACAGTGAATAAATATCCTTGGCAAAAGATCAAAACATGCATATAATTTACAAATGTTTAACAAAGTTATATATCAATAAATGGCTTTAATAAAGACTGATATAAATACCCATTTCTTGTCAGCACTAGTGTCTGCGGCCATACCACGTTGAAAGCACCAGTTCCCATCTGAACACTGAAGTTAAGCAACGTCGGGCCAGCGTAGTACTGGGATGGGAGACCGCCCGGGAATTGCTGGTGCTGCAGACTTTTAATATTTTTTCTTTTTTTTTTCTTTTTTTTCTTTTCTAACTAATCCTTTTTTTTCAGACACACACATATATATTAGTATTAAAGAAGGACTTGAAAAATACAAAACTAACAAATAAACTATTATTTTAATAAAGAAGTATACATCTAGTCAACCATTAACAATGTATGATCAGTTGTTTGTAGACATGAGAAAAATATTATTTATTGAGGGCAAAATTTCTTATAAATATTTATAAGTAACAAGTATTATCTTATTTAGTATAGAGTGATCATTATTTTGTGATGTGTGTGTCCATCTAGAGGTCAGTGCTATCATTGTAGCGTTTCAAAGCAGATTGCAGTTTTCCAGTGATCTATTATAATGAAAATAATGACAAGAACAATGTCATATTATTCTCGATAATAACATATCATTGTTTTATTTATTTAATGATACCTCACAACCTAAAATAATTAAATAGTGGAGGTAAACTCTGTATCTATACTTGACACTTCTTAAATGAGATATAATGTGTGAGTGGGGGGCGAAGTGATATCCGCATGAATGTGGCAACTAAGGGGTCCAGGGGCATGTCCCCTGGAAAAGTTTGACTTTTGCATTTGCATTTGGTGGAATCTGGAACTGCTTTCACACAAACATAGTTTACATCTGTCAGGTGTAAATTATGGTTGTATCCTATGTTGAAATTGATTAGGTGAAAAAAGTCTCTCCAATTAAAATTGAATCGCCACAAAAATTAACTGATGATGATTTAGAAACAATTGTAGGAACATGGACTAGAAAACCTAGAAGAATTGTTGTATAGAATGTATTATATCTATTGTTATTCCAATCTTGAAAATCAATGCATGTAGTGATTCTATCAAGAATCAAGGAGTATGCTAACAATTACAATTAAGCTTTTGCCTCTTAGTTTTGTATTTTTAAGTTCCTTTTTATTACTATGTTAGTATTTTATTAAAGAAAAAATAATGATTAGTGAAGAAAAAAAAAGGAGAAAAAAGTCTGCAGCACCAGCAATTCCCGGGCGGTCTCCCATCCCAGTACTACTCTGGCCCGACGTTGCTTAACTTCAGTGTTCAGATGGGAACTGGTGCTTTCAATGTGGTATGGCCGCAGACATTTACTAATGTAAAGAAACAGTTATTTAAGTCAGTTCTATCGAACCAGTATTTGCTATGTATATATATATATGTATAATATATAATATGTATATATGCATGTGTGCAGTGATTTACTAGCTGAATACACTTCATAACGTTTTTAGATTGATCTAGAGTACGTTCATCTCATCTTTTATCATTTTTTCGAAACCCATTCATAATAGAGAACTTTATGCTATTTATTTATGATTTTACTAATTGTTAATAGTTTGTTTAATGGAGACTGATATAAATAACCATATCTTGCTGTCTGTGGGCATACCACATTGAAAGCACCAGTTTCCATCTGGACACTGAAGTTAAGCAACGTCAGGCCAGCGTAGTACTGGGATGGGAGACTGCCTGGGAATTGCTGGTGCAGCAGACTTCTTTATTTATTTATTTACTTTTGTCACCAATTCATTTTTTCAACACACACATTCATTAGCATTAAAGAAGCACTTGAAAAATACAAAACTAAGAAATAATAAATATACATTTAGTCAACCAGTAACAATGTAAAATCAGTTAATTGTTTGTAGACATGACAAAAATATTTATTAATTGGGGTCAAAATTCCTTCAAAATAAGTAACAAACGTTATCCTATTGGTATAGCTAGAGTGGTCATTAGTTTGTGGATGCATGTTCCATCTAGAGATCAGTGCTATCATTGTAGCATTCCAAACCTGATTTTGATGCATTAAAACAAAAATAATAACAACAACAATATCATATCATTGTTGTTAAAAACATATCATTATTTGATTTATTTTATTGACTACTTGACAATGTCAAATCGTTGTATTTGGTATCAACTTTGTCACATTGTCCTGAAATGCTTTCAACATATGGTGTGGCCTCAGACAAATGACAATTAAAATAAATAGGTATTTATATCAGTATTATCAAACAAAAGATATTTGAAAATCAGAATATTACACCTGTTTGCATCTGAATCAATGCACAAAAGAACTGATAGGTATTTCTATTGTTAAACTTAAAAGATAAGTCATCAGAGGTGTTCATAATGTGTACTTCATACCACTGATGTACCACCACAATCAATTATTATAAGAATAAAGAGAAATATACTACAGAAAAACTAAGAAATTGATCCAATTTACTGACTAATAATTTAATTAATTATTGACGAATTGATAATGTACTAGTATTGTATAAGATATGCATGAATGTGTATGATGTTGATCTAAAATAAAACATGTATATGTAGATTCGTCCATTTTGAGGTTACATGTGTACTTTTGAGCTGTAGACAAAATGTACAGTGAATAAATATCCTTGGCAAAAGATCAAAACACGCATATAATTTACAAATGTTTAACAAAGTTATATATCAATAAATGGCTTTAATAGAGATGGATATAAATACCTATTTCTTGCAGACACTAGTGTCTGCGGCCATACCACGTTGAAAGCACCAGTTCCCATCTGAACACTGAAGTTAAGCAACGTCGGGCCAGCGTAGTACTGGGATGGGAGACCGCCCGGGAATTGCTGGTGCTGCAGACTTTTAATATTTTTTCTTTTTTTTTTTATTCTAACTAATTCATTTTTTTTCAGACACACACATATATATTAGTATTAAAGAAGGACTTGAAAAATACAAAACTAACAAATAATAAACTATTATTTTAATAAAGAAGTATACATCTAGTCAACCATTAACAATGTATGATCAGTTGTTTGTAGACATGACAAAAATATTATTTATTGAGGGCAAAATTTCTTATAAATATTTATAAGTAACAAGCATTATCTTATTTGGTATAGAGTGGTCATTATTTTGTGATGTGTGTGTCCAGCTAGAGATCAGTGCTATCATTGTAGCGTTCCAAAGCTGATTGCAGTTTTCCAGTGATCTATAATGAAAATAATGACAAGAACAATGTCATATTATTCTCGATAACAACATATCATTATTTTATTGATTTTATTGCAATTGATAACTTGCAACCTGAAATAATTAAATAGTGGAGATAAACTCTGTATCTATACTTGACACTTCTTATATTATTTATATAGGGGTCTATTATTATTTATACCAGTGTAGCTATATATCCTCCTCCTAATTTGACTTCCAATAGGGACATCAATACATGTAATATTAACTAGTAATTAACTACCAGGGTGTCTTTCAGGTTTTTGGACAAGAGGGGGGGCAAAATGAGATATAACGTGTGAGTGGGGGGCGAAGTGATATCGGCATGCTCTGAATGTGGCAACTAGGGGGTACGAGCATGTCCCCACTGGAAAAGTTTGACTTTTTGCATTTGATTTGGCGCATTTTGATGGAACCTAGGACTGTTTTCACACAAACATAGTTTACATATGTCAGGTGTAAATTATGCTTGTATCCTATGTTGAAATTCTTTAGGTGAAAAAAGTCTCTCCAAATTACAATTGAATTGCCACAAAAATTAACTGATGATGATTAATAACAATTGTAAGAATATGGACTAGAAAACCTAGAAGAATTGTTGTATAGAATGTATTTTATCTATTGTTATCATTTCTTGAGAATTTGTGCAATTAAAGCTTTTATAAACACTTGAATTGATTCACGTGTAAAACAAAAATTTTCAGCATTCCAAGGGGGGGGGGGCCAAAGCTGAAAGAAACCCTAACTATCACTACAGAATTAACAATACAAAGAAGCTAGTGGTCACAAGAATTTTCCAATCTAGTATAAAATCATTAAAGGTTGCTCTTATTAAAAAGTGAAGAGTGCATATACCTCAGTATAAAAGTTGATTTGTTGTTGAAGCATAAATTTCATCATCTCACGGAAGTCCACTACTCTCTCATGTTGGAAATGATATATTTCAGATAGCACTATAGAGGACACTTTCTCAGATCTAGCAGTAATCTCACTGGCTTCCATAAACTATAAGGGATAAAACAAAACAGATCATATTATGTTAGTGTACTATAGTGTATGCCAAGGATAATGTAAGAATTAAAAGTTAGCATCTCATTGTATTATCTCAACAGTTATCTGTATAAATATACCCAGTATCTCAACCTAGGTTTATAATACATGCGCTCACTACTGACGTGTATTGTATGCTAAAGCATTTGGGGTTAATATGTTAGGGTGGGGTCTAGTAAGAGTATTAAAATATAGTATAATGCTAATGAGACCACTCCCATAATTATCAGAAGATTTTGACATAAATGGCATGTCATAGTATAATCACACCATATGTCTCAACTGTATAACAACACCCAGTATCTCAACTGTATAAACACATTCTGTATCCCAACTTAACATAAATCTATAAACTATTTAATTTCAAATCACATAGATGGATAATTAACCTGATCTCCCTCCCTCCCTCTCTCCCCCCCTCTCTCTCTCTCTCTCTCTCTCTCTCTCTCTCTCTCTCTCTCTCTCTCTCTCCCCCACCTCTCTCTCTCTACTCACATCAATTCTTCCTTCTTCTTTCATTCTATCACAATCCTTGACTTTGCTCACAGCTCCTCTATGTATATCTACAGTATCTGGAAATTCTTGAATGAGTCCAAGGTACTCTTTGAGAACATCCATTGTAGGCAACATATCACTCTTTGGCTGCAAGAGAAAATAATAAAACTTAATATAGTAGTTCATATTAGTACATGTACTCTCTTAGTCTGATACTATATAAAACAGATCAGATCTGATTGTATAAATCATATAGTACTATAAATGATAACAGTTTAATATAGTGCTCAAGCTTCTCATAATCCATTTGTTCTTTTACTCATTTCCCATACACTACTGTCAACAAAGATTATACAATGTACATATTATAGTACATATTATATAGTACATATAATAGTACATACAATGTACATATTATATAGTACATATGATAGTACATAATATGTACATATTATAGTACATACAATGATATGTATTGAACATACTTGTTGTGCATGCATAGTTCCAATATCTTTATACACTTCAGCAGTATAGTCAATAGCTTGAGTTAATGGATTAGAATCTGTAGAAGAAAAAGTATTAGAGAAAGTACATGTAGTGTACAACAATAGAACAATAGACTTATGTTATTAAGAGGTCAATAGGTCATGATGTTTAGAGACTCACATTCCTTATTTTCCATTCTAAAAGTATGTCCTAATCCAAGAATAACACTGGACATCTTGTGAAACTCTGCCATAAATGCTAACAGAAAGAAAATATTATAGTGTGTTATGAGATATTAATTGAAATAAAATGTAAATGTATAAACAAATGTTTGATTGTATGCTTATTATAACACATTTTTCACAAAATACTGACAATCAAACTAGAGAGTCATTGATACCATGACTATATTGTGTTATCAAAAATATAATAGCTTTAATCAACACGTATTGTATATACATTTATTATGTACAAGACTCCAAATATGTTATTATATACAATATACTTACGTCCAGACATCTTGTTACAATGATCAATGAATTTAGCTTTCATTTTAGTACAACTCTCTGCCATAGCATCTATGAATACACCAAAGTGTTCAACTGTCTTCTCACTAGAGAGAGAGAAGAGAGAGAGAGAGAGAGAGAGAGAGAGAGAGAGAGAGAGAGAGAGAGAGAGAGATTAAAACACAATATACAATCCACAATGTACACTGATATAGACATAGAATTATTAGTTACTTACGCATCATTTATTTCCATTGCTACAGTAGGTTCCAATGTAAAATACATAGCTCCACCCACAATTTCATCTTTTTCTGCCTTTCTTTTACCTGCTTTCCATTCCTATAGAGACAAAATAGTACACTTCAGTTCACAATAGAAACAATATGAAGACATGTGCCTTGTACAATATAATATTAAGTTTATGTACTAACGAACATATTACACAGTATAATATATAATACACACACACACACATATATATATTATACATATATATATATATATATATATTGCTGGTATACAGATTACAGAAATATCTATTGTACTGTACTGTATCTCACTAATCGTGATGCTGTAGAGTTACTTTAGTGAGTGTCCAATATGTGAAAATTAATTTATGTCAATTTTCAATTACTGAAATATGTCTAACATCAATTTCCAAATATACCAGCTGTTATATGTTAATATTTGGTATATAGTATCATGTTATTATAGAGAAAGTACATTACCTGCTAGTATTAAGTTTTGTCAAGTGGAAAAGACTGTTGTCAAGTGGTAAGGATTACATTTGCCCAAAGCCAAAACTACTTGTGAAATATATTGATGAGTTTTTAATTTGCTAATTTCCTAATTCAGACCATCAAATATTATTGAGCAAAAGCTTATTAGCTGTTTGTTGTTCGTTTGTATACTTTTCTTTGAACTAATTCTAAATTGTTACACAACAAAGACTACTATATTAGTATTAGTTGTCTACATGTGATACTAACTATTAAATCATATCAGTCAATCTATATTAACTTCTAGCCAAGACAATAGCTTTATTATATACTCTTATAATAACAATATAAACTGTTATTTTGACAAAAGACAATAGTAGTTGTAAAATGTTGAACACCTTTATCATTCTTACAATAATATTGCTATAACATACAAGCCTGTTATGGGCGTGGCTATCCTATTATGGGCGTGGCTAACACAATAGTATTGACAAATTTAAATTTTGGCGATAATTTAATTTGTCAAATCATTAAATGGAATGATTTGTCAATATTTCTCATTATATTGTACTTTCTTCTACATTATATAAACTCAACACTACTAGTAGTAGGTACTATATATCAATCATAAACTAAGACTATAACAGGATGTGCCATTACTAGTATTATTGAGCTAGTCAGGTCAATAATAGTATTTTGTTATCTTGTACCTTTTCATCTCCATCTGGACAAGTCAAAAAGTGATGAACAACATCAGATCGTGACAATACAGGATGTCTTGCAATCCTATTAGTCCACATTTGTAACTTCTCACATCTCTTCTCAATAAACTCCTCACCATACCGACCTATCAAATATAGTTATGATAATGATATATTGTATACACAGTTAGCAATCATTTAGTAAATAAACAATGGGGCTTTTATAAACCATGAAGTTCATAATAATAACAACAAGTCTCGTTGTATGTTGCCAATATGAGGAGGTTCCTCCACATTAGAAAACACATTCTGCGACTAAAGATATCAATTATTTTTTCTTACCCAGCAATGTGAACTGAACACATTCGAAGCCAAATTTCATACAAGGGTCAAAGAATCAAGCTCATTTCTATCAATCAACATATTGTCTATATAGTTTTGTTCATAAAATGTTAGCAAAAAGTTGATGTAAATTTGTTTAAATTGCTATCTATAATTGACACTCTTGGAACTCTTGGTTCTGATAGCATTAATACTGAAATATTTTAACATAAATGGTATAAGGAATAAAACTACATTAGTTTAAGCCAATTATTATTTGAAGTAACTCTTTTTACTTAATGATAACTCCAATAGAAAAGTCACTGAGGTACTCATACTTTTGGTGTTCTAGTAATAAGTCATACAGTCAGCAAGTCAGATATGTATTAAAAGATAAAAGCATTATAGTTCACTACGTAGCTTCATTTTAAATTATGAAATTCAAATTGTAGCCACTTTCCATTATTACAATATAATAAGCTAATACAATACATTGTTTATTCTAAGACAAGGAGTGTTCCGGAAGTCCGTGGGTGTTTTCAATCCCAGATACCTAGTCTATACAATCTATGACTACACAGAACATGTGCCATTATTACATTATAAGTGATATAAGTAGAGATTATCATTTCTCTTACCATAAAATTGCTTGTCAGGAAGTGGAGGAACACTGAAGAAAGTAAACTTCTCTACCAATCTATCATGTAACCAGTCATAATGCTTGTATCTTCTACACACAACCTCCTGAGTACTCTAAGATAGAAGACAATACAACTAAATTTACTAATAATACACAGATATACATTATATTTAGATGTACACTTTACATTACCTGTATCTTTACTATATTATATGTACATGTTGAAAGGTCTTAGGCAAAGAGGTATTAGATGTGGAAAGGACATTTCAGACTTTATGTTTGTCTGGACAACCATAGTCAACCAATAAGACTAATAATCATGTACAGAATTATAAGGTATGATGTATTCAGTGGAGCTATCCAGGTTGGTCTATATTGACTATTGAACACAGTAACACTAATAATCATGTACAGAATTATAAGGTATGATGTATTCAGTGGAGCTATCCAGGTTGGTCTATATTGACTATTGAACACAGTAACACTAATAATCATGTACAGAATTATAAGGTATGATATATTCAGTGGAGCTATCCAGGCTGGTCTATATTGACTATTGAACACAGTAACACTAATAATCATGTACAGAATTATAAGGTATGATGTATTCAGTGGAGCTATCCAGGTTGGTCTATATTGACTATTGAACACAGTAACACTAATAATCATGTACAGAATTATAAGGTATGATGTATTCAGTGGAGCTATCCAGGTTGGTCTATAGTGACTATTGAACACAGTAACACTAATAATCATGTACAGAATTATAAGGTATGATATATTCAGTGGAGCTATCCAGGCTGGTCTATATTGACTATTGAACACAGTAACACTAATAATCATGTACAGAATTATAAGGTATGATGTATTCAGAGGAGCTATCCAGGTTGGTCTATATTGACTATTGAACACAGTAACACTAATAATCATGTACAGAATTATAAGGTATGATGTATTCAGTGGAGCTATCCAGGTTGGTCTATAGTGACTATTGAACACAGTAACACTAATAATCATGTACAGAATTATAAGGTATGATATATTCAGTGGAGCTATCCAGGCTGGTCTATATTGACTATTGAACACAGTAACACTAATAATCATGTACAGAATTATAAGGTATGATGTATTCAGAGGAGCTATCCAGGTTGGTCTATATTGACTATTGAACACAGTAACACTAATAATCATGTACAGAATTATAAGGTATGATGTATTCAGTGGAGCTATCCAGGTTGGTCTATAGTGACTATTGAACACAGTAACACTAATAATCATGTACAGAATTATAAGGTATGATATATTCAGTGGAGCTATCCAGGTTGGTCTATAGTGACTATTGAACACAGTGACATATATGTACTATGAATATTAACTGATAATGTAATAACATTAGCAGTTAATAACATTATAGGTGTGACAATATTCAATAAACCTATCTACTATAACAACTCTACATAGTATAGTACCAATCAACTGTAACAATTAGTCTGTAAACAGTGCTTGTGGAAACTTTCATCAGAGCGCTAATCAATGACATTACTTACTTTGTATAGCTCAATTGATTTAGTTGCCTTTTATATTATAATAGGCAAGTGTATGTACTAGAGTATATACTAGTATATGTACTAGAGTATATACTAGTGTATGTACTAGAGTATATACTAGTGTATGTACTAGAGTATATACTAGTGTATGTACTAGAGTATATACTAGTATATGTACTAGAGTATATACTAGTATATGTACTAGAGTATATACTAGTGTATGTATAAGTATTAGGACTGTTCTTCACTTACTGAAGGAATGACTTGATAAGCAATGAAGGATTTTATTCCTTTGAATTTACTTTGCTTTTTAGGATTACGAACTTCTACATTAAATGCATCTGGATTTGGTTCCCACATAGGAACACCCTCAGGAGAGCCCTACAGGAAACAGACAGTACACGATAAAAAGTCTACCACGTTCCTTTGAGCACATGGACAAGTACATATATAGAGTATTATCATGGGACAGATTTACATGTGAGGTACATGTACGTGTGTGACAAAACTGAATTACATTGATCTCCAATTAAAGTTACTGACAAATGACAAATTAAAAAGATGTAGTCACTTACAACAACTTTGATTATTTCATTTGGTCTGACATCTTTCTTGATCGTCACAGATCCCAAAATAAATGCTTCAGTACCAGTTTTAACAAATGGAGAAAACCTAACAATATACAATACTATAATATACTGACTATATCTACATCACAAGGCTCATATACCATATAACATACAGGTACATGTATAGAGAGAGAGTTACAATAATACATGTACACTATAACTATAGTATCCTTGTCACAAAGTATACTTGTCAAATTTTCCATGTACATGTATGTATCATAATGAGATTCATAGCCCATACATTTTGAAATAGAGTTCCAGTTCTATATAACACACATATAGATCTCCTAGAAGGTTAATATTATAAAATATAGAGTCTAACTTGGCTAATCTGGTTCTATCATTGTTGACAGGTCTACAAGTGTTATAAAATAGTCAATTTCAGATTTTTAAAAGACTTGCTTATGCTATTTTATGGAGCATTAGTGACAGGTTAGTATGAATGTCATGATAAGTTATATCAGTAATATCACAATTAAACTAGTCAACTTGGGATTTATTAAAGAATTCCATAAAAGTACATATACTAGTACAGTCCTCAAGTGATATATGCAGCCGTTGGTTAATATCTTTTATAAATTGCTTCATCAACGGATTTATTCAATGCTTATAGACATTTGAACTGTACTATATAAAACATAGACACACACACAGATACATGAACATGTATGTGTGAGGTTTGTTATTAAAAGTAAAAAGACATTTAAAGACTTCATTATTTATCTATTTCGAAGATTATTAACAGCATTCATAAACTAACCACTAAGTTATTTAAATGTTACTTTTGTTAATGAGGCTTTGTTTATGTTAAAGAAAGAACTCTATGGAGTTACTTAAAGTCATTTACTTGATACACAAAAACATGTAATCAATCAGTCATGTACCATTATCAGTGGTTGCAATAGTTTAATTTGTCACTTCTGAATGTATAATATAACAACACTGAGAAAGAGACATTATTGTATTAACAGATGGTCTAATGATAGACTATGAGGCAAAATTTGTATTTCAGGGAGAAAAATTCCATTTTACAAATGATAGATATTCCAAACATTTGCCAAACACATCCAGTACACAATGTTGATTTTTATTTACTTGTACTTGTAAATATCATAAACATATTGTTTGTGTCAGTCTGTCTTGTGCATGGAGAAAGTTAACCTGTTAATGTTTTTCTTTACTGTACCATGTCTTCCAGCAATTGATCCACTTTGTTGTCCTGGTGATATCGGACGAGACCCACTAGATCCTTGATCATAACCTAGTAACAAAAATAGTCTCATTTCTGAGGTCTACTTTAAGGTCTTGTTCCTAAACACTCATTCTTGTCTCATTCTTATTTTCTGATCACTTATTCTTATCTTACCATCTTGTACAACTGCAGTTTCTTGTTCGTCTCTTTCATCGTCAACCTGTCCACTTTCATCCCATTCGTCTTGCCATTCATCACCACCATAACCATCTTGATTGACTCCACCTTCACCCTCTATCTAATAATGACACCATATTACATGTAATTACATCATAATACATGTAAATGTACTATAGAATGAGCCCTGTATAAGAGCTATACAAGTGTTAAATGTACAACATACAAAGACTCCTTCATCTACATGTACATATTACATACTGTATGTGTTAGTATGATTGAGTCAACATCTAGTTTAAAATACACAAGTTAAATGCAATACAATGGTGTAATAGTTTATTTTCTGAATGCTAGGAAAACATTATGAAAGAAGGGAAGTTGGATGTGTTAACAAAAAGGGTGTGGTCTACTAAATAAGTGTATGACCAGAAGATGGAAAAAGAAAAGGCTTTCACTCTTAATATCACAACAGATCTATTATTGAGTTAATTCTGGACCTTCACTCAACACCTCATGTATAATAAATGTGTATAGTATAATGTAATACTGTACTATTACTTTATATACTACTGTTTTACAATATAATCATTATATCATTATATATAATAAACAATACTTACCTCACAATAAGACTCTGGTACTAATCCAATAAGATCTCCTACTTGTACTTCCCACCAACCATCACCTACACTCTAAATAGAGGAATAGCAATTTCAATGTAAAGCAACTCATAATGACAATAAATATTATGTGACATACTGTATTAAGTATAGTGACACGATCTCCTTCATGGACACTGAGTTCACCTGACTCTGTATCACCTTCAAAATCATATAGTAAAACAGCCTATGAGAGAGAGAGAGAGAGAGAGAGAGAGAGAGAGAGAGAGAGAGAGAGAGAGAGAGAGAGAGAGAGAGAGAGAGAGAGAGAGAGAGAGAGAGAGAGAGAGAGAGAGAGAGCATTACATTATCCTATTACCCTACACACAAACTGAGCTACATTTAATTAACTATTTCCAGTTAAATTGAAACTTACATACTTATGATGTAATCCACTGTGTACATTACATCATACTAATAACAATAAAAGGATAACATCTATAGAGACCATATATGGTCAATAAACCATGATTTAACACATGAATAATACCACTAAGATCACATGACACATCACATGATCACTGATGTTTACATACATTACTAAGTAAGTTGACTTTGTTCTATTAGCAGTAGTTACAAAACTTTTATTATGATTACTATCATAACAAAAAACCACTCATTATAAAACACACCCTGCATGTAGACATACATATACCACCCTCATATAATAACAAGGAAAGACTTGTATACTCCCTACTAAAGTACTATATTACTGTAAAGCTTCAGTAGTACTATACAACAGTGTCTAACACTCGCTTATACCATACTAATGTTCTGTATTATATACCATAATTGAGGTAAAACTATTCTTTAAACAAGTACATCAAAAGAATAATATTAGATGAAGTCATTGTGTACCATTAAAATGTTATAACATCAAACCACAGCCCACTTTTGTAAAATATGCAATTAAAAGACTAAGATATTCCTTTACAGACCAATGACATTATATGGTTTGTTTGGCATCATGACAACCATACTCAATGGTTACATTTCTAACATATATGTTTGAGTTCTTAAGTTCATAAGTAGGTTAGAGATAAAAACTATACAACAGGTACATGTATACTAGACCCAAATGATATACATTGAAACTTCAAATATCATTTGACAATATCAAAAAGTGGGCATTAGATATCAACTTTCTAACTTTCAAATGTTAACCATACCACAGTTACCACTTATATAAGAGAAGGATGATATTGATAATATACTTGGATTGTATATAACTTAACCTCATTAGATACAAGTAATGAATGTTTATAAAAACTAAGTCAAAATGAAAGCAAGCACGTCACAAGTGCTGGGTATAAAAATTAGTTTAAGGACTTTCATGTCAATAAAGAGTTAATTCACACAGCAATGAAACCAGTACATACTGTATTGAAACTCTAAAATCTAAAAATAGAACTTTATGTTGCTATTAATAGCCACATGAAGCACAGCTTAACATTATATATAGACTGGAGTGCCATATGTTTGGTTTGACAATGTGGTTTACATTACACTTAACACGTGTAACTATGTAAATTATACTATGTAAATTATACTAGTTTAATAAACTACAAAAACTATATAAACATACTACAAAAAATTTCACATTCTAACATAATAATCAACATTCACCACCTGGCATAAGCAACAAACCACATATAAATCTACTATAGTTTTTCACAGCACATTTATAAAAAACTCTGAAGATATGCTAAAGTATTTGTCATGACAAAGGTATCTAATTAATTATAGAGATGCAAGCTCAAATTAGGAACTATCTTATCAAATTATAATTAAATTAGGGGGCAATGATGTGTGTTATACAGGTGTTATCAATTATTGTATTGTACACAATAAAAGTTGTATGTGTTAAAGAATTAGTGATAGTGATAGTGATATAATGAATAGGTTCTCTTTTATGAGGTGTGAGGATTATAACAAAAGGAGTTCATGTCTCTTAATGTAGACATTTAAAACATTTTATAGACTCCAATTTCAGAGTTTAAAAACAGTTTTAACTTTCTATGACAGTGAGTCAAATTAGTTATAAAAACGTTTATAATACTTTTGGAAAAGTTTTGAAAACCGTTACAGATGTTTTAAAAATTCAAAATAATTTAGAAGCACTTTCAATAACTTAAAAATCATTAGTGTTAAAAACTAACGAACCCATACAAGATTTATTAAGTATCAATAAATAACACATTAATAAACTATAAAGATATTAAATGTTATACAAATATCAATTACATGTATTTAAGTCAACAAAGTTTGGTAGTATTATTTTAAACTAACGTTTTCAATTTCAAATGAAAGTAAGCTTCACATCTGACATATTATAATATAAAGCTTCACAAACAAGACAATAAACAAGTCATATATATGATTAACAACATATACACTTCTAACTTGTAACATAGACTATAATACGAAGCTAACATGTGTATGATGGTTATCTCATCTAAAGGGGATTATAGTTAGTTTTTATATTGTCCAGTCAATCTAGTACGAGTACAGTTACAGCTGATGTTACATATGTATATGCAGTCATAGTGCATTCTTTACAAGGCTCTGGCTATTTAGGTCAAAACAAGTAATAGATAGATTTATATCATAATATATTATATTATGATATATTTTTAGTATTTACTGTCAATTCCAAGAACTGTTTCCTTAAAACATGATCTATTATAATGTATACAGTCAATTTTTAACTAGTTTACAATAATAAATAATGATGTAATTCCAGGTATATTAATACGTTAATAATGATATAATTCCAGGTATATTAATACGCAAATAATGATATAATTCCAGGTATATTAATACAAAGTATATAAACTATAGTTGAATGTAAAGGATATATAATCGAGTCTTTCTAATATAACAAAGTATTAGCAGATCTCATACAAATAGTGATAATGTTCTAACTTATAAAATGGTAATAACTACCATCCTTTGATTAGCACTTTCATACAGTACATGAAGTATGTGTAGCATAGTTCTATGTACATTATCTAAAGGTGTGTATGATATACACAAACAGGAATAAGTACTATATATGTATACTATATGTATACTATATGTATACTATATGTATACTATGTGTATACTATGTGTATACTATGTGTATACTATGTGTAATATTGTAATATTGTAGTATTGTAATACCATTAGGTGCTAATAATATAACACCTCAATTGAAAAGCCATATAGACTGTAGACTAGGAACAATTAGACTATAACAAGGACATAACAATAGAAGAAGATATACAAAAGAGTACAACTTGTTAGTTGTTTACAATAATGATTATGTTGTTGTTTTATAAATGGATAAAGTAGAGATCATTTGATTAATCAATACTATAAATTTAGGAGTTCATGGAGCGAGGAATTCTGGGATCAACCCTGCCCAAATTAGAAATTTTAACTTAAAATAAGTGACAAACTACTTTAAAGGAAATATACAAACAAGGCTAGAACTTAAAATACCGTTCTTTTTCCTTTTAATAACAGTAACAAACTTAATTGTATCTTCTCCTCTCCTCCACAGGGAAAAAACTGATAAATAACCATTCCAATCTATATTTCTGGATAAACTAAATAGAAGCTATTATTGTAAAATAGTCTAATTTTTAATCGATATCAATCATATCTGTGCTTTACCAATATTTACTTCTAATGTGTTAGCAATACATTTTGTTGTATGGAATTGTCACTTTCCATTAATAGCTGTACTGTGAGAAATAAAATATTACTAAACTTCCATAATGTGGAGAGTAGATATCACACACTATTCAATAGTCTCTTGACATAGATATATAAAGTTCTATCCTAATATTTGTGATTCTGGCTACAAGTGTGTCCCTGCATAGAGGCTATTTTATATCAAGGATATCAGATATCTAACCTGAGATGTTGAAATATATGATGAGATGGTAAAAAAAGAGACAATTCTATTTTCTTATGACTGTACAGTTCAATCCTAGGCTTTAAAGTAGTTTTTATGATCTTAAGGGTTGTTATTAGTAACTATAGTCTGACTACTTGAATGAAACAAAGGCATTTTGGCACTATTGATAAAAACATATTAAATGATATTACTAGATATGATCCATGAACTTAACTACTAATACTAAAACCTACAACCTTGTTTCCTACGTGAAATATAATTATATATAATAACAAACACAAACTTATCATAGTATTATTAAAAGGTCACGTTTCTAAGACGAGAATTTACTAACCGTTTGATTAGCCATCTTCTTACTCCACTAGTAACACTACTAACTTCTTAGATTTATTTTGGAACCGTTGCCAGAGCCACGGCAATTGGAACAAACGAGCACAAAGCAAAGCCCTCCGATACTGATGGAGAATGTTCGAATCAGTTTTTCACCAAGGGTGTGGCATGGGGGCACAGACTATGAATACTATTATAATGAAACTCTTCTACGCATGCGCAAACTTTAGCTATAAATTAATATGTCACGTGTGTTACTATTACTACCATTTTTTATTATTATAGTTATTTAAAAAATGAAAAAGTAATTCTACTTTAGATTTGCTAGTCACATAATGAAATAGAAATTAGGATTGAAAAACCATTAAAAACTGTTAAAAATTATCAATAATATAATTGCAAAAAGCAATAGATTTCATGTATTGTAAAAAGTGCTCAGATACAAATTAGTAATGTGCCATCAGTAAACGCTAATAGCACCAATAATAGCCAACAACATAACCAAAACACTTGACATCTTAACTGCTCCAGATGTAGCTACAAAAAATTAAAAAAGGCACTAGTTACAGATATAAAAAAACACATGTACTCACAGTACAGAGAACAGTCTGACCGATAGTAGTTCATAGCACACTCTATTCTAGTAGCATATGATAATAATGTAACATTGCTACCACCTTCATTGACTGTTGTGTCTGAACTATAAGAACGATATGTTTGAGGTGACTGCAGGTAAGCTTGAGTGCTAAGAATACGATTTTGATTAACACTTGAGCTTATTCCATCGTAATCAAGGACTTCAATGTTGATTTTAACAGTCTCCTAAAATACATTGTAACATATGCTATAGGAATGTTTATTTGTGGTATATCTATAGACCATATTCAGTGTCAATTTCTTAACAATATTTATATGATTTTGAAGCCACACCTACCATTTGTTAATTGTTCTCACCATAATGAGTGGACATATAATATCTTATAGCTGATTGAATTGTACATTGCATATTATAGTTAATATCAAATTATTTGCACAACTTATGTAATCAAAAACATTTGATACATAGTAGCCCAGTTTCAAAATCATATTAATACTGAATTATTAAAAATTTAAAACTGAACAAAGCTATTATTTATTCATAGTTTAATATCATGTGTAGTTTATGTTGTATAGATCAGGAGATATGTCAATAACAAGAATAAAATAGTTAACAAGATTATAATTATTTTGAAAATACTGATGTTACATTTGAATAATTAGCAGCAATGTCAGTGGAAGACTAATAGCTCAGAGGAGTAGGGAAATAAAATTCATAGGGGGGGAGGGACACAACCCTACATGATGATGTTAGCGCAAACTATGCACTATATTTTGATATATATTTTATAGTGCTTTTTAAGCACTTTGAATGCATGCTATTTTCTCTGACCAGCAATATGGAAATGTTTTTTTAATACAATAATTAAAACAAACATACAGTTAAAATTGTCCAAAGTAGTTTAATCAACATGGTATATGTTTTATTTAATAAATTACAAGAGGAGCAAGGCCTCCTGTTGAAAATTTGGGAGGGAGGCTGGCCCCCTTTGCCCCCCTGGTTCCTATACCCCTGTAGCTATAGAATGCTTGAAATAAAGGAAGAGAAGTAAGCTAGTGAGAGAAGTTTCAAGCATAAACAATCAGACCTAGGGTTAATAAGATTCATTGGTTGATTCATACATCATTAATTTCACTTATTATATTGGTTGTTGCTTACAACAATACAATGAAATGCTCTAAACACAAACACATTCCATGCATACGGACACATGCCAGGCAATAAAAATCATCTTATAATTGCTTTGAAGATGCTAACGTCGAGTATACATCAGAATGCTAAGTATCATTATATTTTTTTAAAATAAAATCATAAATTTTATAATTCATGATATGAGTGTTTACCTTTATTGATCATGCCAATTCATTAATATAAAAAACAAATAATTATATAGGTCTAGTCAGGAGAATAACTTACTTTAATCATGTTCAAAGTGCTTTATAAACTCACATTAAGTACTAATGGTCCTCGTATAGTAACTCGAACAGGATTAGTCAGACCACCTACAACATTTCCCAGACCAAAATTAACAGTATCGCTGTTAATAACATTAGAATACACACAGGACTGTGCAGTACTTCCTTGATTAGCACATATAAGAATTCGAGTATTACATCCACCATTGTTACAATTGAGGCTGTTAACATTTGAACTACAACAGGTGGAAGGACATGTACAACAACAATATCGATCTTGTCCTCCTGCATTAGTACCATACACTCTCCTAGAATTATTGTATGAGTTAAGTCGAACAAAAAGTATCCAATCAGCACATGATATCTATGATTATACAGAGAAATCATTATAAAATAACATTCTTCCTTTTCATACAATTGACGTTTTTAAACTACTGTTATGAATCCTAAATATATTGCAAGTATTAATAGAATTAAAATCAATGTATATTTTTGAAATCCCAATGATGTGTAAAGGAAAAATTAATGTATATATTCAAAAACTTACCATTGCTGATGATAACAACAGCAAAATAATAAAACCACAAGCCATAGTTTATCCTATATAAAGATATTATATTACAAGTAATATTACCATTTTTGGTAATATTATCTATAATTTATAATAATTGATTTAAAATAACTCACAAGGAATTAGAAAATATGAATGTTGAAGCAATTATAGTCTTTAATTTTAAATCAAATTTTAGTTATTAATAAACAATTAAAAGAATCTCTTAAGACAACTCATAAATAGGTAGTTTACACTTTTATAAACTATGTAATAATCACTATATGTACAGTTAAAGTATAGTCTCATTCTTTGACTCCTTGATAATTTAAGCAGAAAAGGATCCGGAGTCTGTTTAACTGACTTAAGATTTTTGGACTGTAGTATGAGTGATGGTATGAAAATTATATATACATATAAAAGATTATCATG